>CM038682.1:312495496-312659134 GCA_021605205.1 Aegilops longissima
GGTGCGGGACCCTCATATTCAAGAGCTGCTTCTCAAGCGGACGGATAACGCAAAGCTGCCGCCGAGAGAAAGCCAAGATGGATCAACTTGAGTTAGGCGCGTTACTCCATTGTATGAAGGATGCAGGCCGAGGATACCCGCTGAAAGTAACGCTCATGGCTCGGAGATGAAGGTAAAACACAAAATGACCGACGCATGTTTCGGCGAGAACATGTCGTTACGCACGAACGTCTTCCCAAGGGGAACAAGTGCCCGACCAGTTTGGAGGAGGCGAAGAAAATCGTGTGTCCTCTGGATTTACCGCACGTGAAATACCATGTGTGCATGAACAATTGCATCATTTATCGGAACGAGCACGCGAGTCTACCATATGTCCGGTGTCTTGGCGTCACTCGATACAAGAAGAGGAAGAAAGCTCCTCGAAAAGTGGTGTGGTACTTTCCGATCACTCCTCGTCAGCGGTATTTCACGGACCCTAAGGTAGCAAAGCTCCTGCGTGCGCACGCGGATAGGGAGGAGAAGAAGCGAAGATGGCGCAAATGATCCGAAGATAGATAAAAAGACAAGATCTTTGAGTCACCCTAAGGATGCGAGCGGTGTAGCGTTGAACTTCAAGACTCAGAATTTGGGAGCGATCAAGGAACATCGTCTTTGGCGCGAGCACCGATGGAGTCAATCCGTTTGGCAGCCAGAGAAGCACACACAACACCTGGCCTGTGTTTGTGTGGATGTACAACCTTCCCCCTGGTTGTGCATGAAGAGGAAGTACATTCACATGGTATGCTAATTGAAGGGCGAAACAACTAGGGAAGGACATCAATCAGATCAGGGGCTGCTGAAAGAGGAGCTTGACACGCTGTGGAAAACGCCAGCCAATACGTGGGGCGCCGAGAGAAAGAATATTTCCCTATGAGAGCCTTGCTCCGCGGCGGTGCCGACTATCTCGATTCTGGATATCTCGCGGGCAGGTAGTCCACGGATTTTCGGATCGTAAGGTGCATGGATAACACAACGTATCGCCAGCTAGATAGAGATCCGGGTCTTGAAAACCGTGTTCATGGGACATCGAAGGTGGCTTCAGCGACGATGACCCGTGGAGAAACGCATAGGATCTGTTCGATGGTGAAACCGAACCCAGCGCCGATGTCGAGGCGGCGAGAAATAGACAAGCTATTGAAAATTGGAAAGACTGCCCACTGCCGAAAGAAGCAAAAGGCGCGAGCCGGAAAAAAGCGAAAAGCGCGCAGCTCTGAAGGTATGGAAAGCGAGGTCTGTTTTACGGGACTTGCCGTCTTGGAAGATCCACCGTGTGCCTCACAGCCTTGATGTCATGCATATCACGAAGAACGTCTGCGAGTCTGCTTGGTACCACTGCTCAACATGCCATATAGGACCAAAGATGGGCCGAAAGCAAGGGCGGACTTGAAATCAATGGGCATCGGCAGGAGCTTCACGCTAATGATGATGATGATGATGATGATGATGAAGCGAAGCGGGACACGAAAAGTCGTCGCAAAGGCAAAAGGCCAAGAAGACGGAAATGACTACCCTCCCAGGAGTAAAACTTCCTTCTGATTCTGTGGGAAGATAAGCGGATACCTAGAGCCAGTGAAGCGAAGTTCAGCGGGATGAAGTCTCACGATATCACGTCTTGATGACCTGAATACTTCCGATTGCAATCCGTGGGATCATGGACGCGCACGTCCGTGAAACGCTATTTGGCCTATGCAACTTTTTCGACGTCATCTCGGAAGTCGATTGGCGTGAGGCAACTCGAAGGCTACGAGGAAGAGATCGTGGTGATACTATGCGAGCTTGAGATGTACTTCCGCCCGCATTCTTGACGTTATGGTGCATCTGCTGGTCCATATCGTGGAGGATATCATCCAACTCGGGCGGCGTTCCTGCACAGCATGATGCCGTTCGAAAGGTTGAATGGTGTCATCAAAGGATACGTTCGAACATGTCACGTCGAGAGGAAGTATAGCGAGGGCTTCGACGAAGAGTGCATCTCTCATCTGCCACGAATTATCTAGGCATCGAGAACCCTTTGGTCTGCCTTGTCAACAGCACCTCGGCGGGCTCGTTGGATGGGGTCACCGTGAGGGTCGCCCGCAAAATGCATGTCGACTTCGAGGTCGACTTCGCCGACTTTGAAAGAGCAAACCTAGTCGGCGCTACAACATATAGGCGTGGTCGATCCTTGGGTGGTAGAGCACAAAACCTTTATTGAGAAGGCGTACAATGACCGAGGCCAACAGAGGACGGACGGAGATATACTCAAAGAGCACAACTCATGTTTCACGCGTTGGTTCAAGCAGAAGCTTACATGTACCCTTTACATGAAGATTCTTCCGCGGAAGAACAACTCATATTCACCTTGTCACAAGGCGCCGAGCACAACCTGATGACCTATGAGGCGTCGATATCAACGGCTACACATTCTACACGAGGACAAGGACATGAAGGCGATGGTTATCGAACTCCGGGTAACGATGGAATCCTACACCGTAAGGACAGGACAGATACTACGGAAGGATCGAGGAGATCTGGGAGCTGAGCTACGCCGGAGAGAAGGTGCCGATGTTCCGTGTCGAGATGGGCCAAGAGCGTCCTAAAGAAGACCGATATTTCACCACCATGGTTATACGAAGCCAAATCCAAGACCATGAGCATAAGCGTCACCTTGAAAAGTGAGCCATGGTACTGGCTTCCCAAGTGGACCAATGCTTCTTCATTACCGACCGCCAAAGCCCAGTCTTGTTGTCATGAGGAGAGGCAAAAGGAAGATCATCGGAATGGATGGAGTAGCCAATGAGCAAGACTTGACAAGTCTGGCGACCGAGGATCGAACATGACGACGATGATGAAGTAGCAGCATACACCACAAGAAGAAGCAGGACCACCCTACCTAAGGGCGTCCGTTCCACGTAAGAACTCCATTCAGCGAAAAAGAAGGGCAAGAAGATTGTGAGCAGATAGCTAGCTAAGATCGATTGTATTTAAATCTTAGCCTTCATTTCTCGATTGTATTTCATGGGCACTTTTGAACTATCATGAATATTTTAAATTTCATGGACACTCGATCTCGATCCCCTCCATCTCGATCGCTATCCCATCTCGCCAGATCCGGTCCCCCTCGCCGAGCACCCCAGTCCACAGGCCGCCGCCCCCCCGCACCCTCGATTCCCTACTCAACCGCCCCGCTGACCCCTGCACACCCTCCCTACTCAACCGCCGCCGCCGACCCCCGCACACCCTCCCTACTCAACCGCCCCGACCCCGTACCCCGCACCTCCCGTTCCACCGGCATTACTGTTTGATGATATTTTTAAAAATTATTACTGTCTTATAAAAAATATTACTGTTATGATTTAAACAAGTTTGAACATATTTAAACACAAATAAGTATCAAACAACATTTTAAGTGCATAAAAAAATTGTGGAGCACAGGAATCGAACCCAGACCTCTGGTGTGAGAACTGCTCTTGACCAGTCGAGCTAGTAGAGGAACTTGATGTGGATCAGGTCAGGTGGAAGATAACCTGTTGGCTCGAGAAGAAATAAAAAAAATACTAATGGCGCACAGGCGGTGCGCCATTAGTATGGATGTACTTATAAGCGCACCGAGGTGTGGTGCGCCATTAGTATTGTGCCGCCCCACCATCCATACTTCCTCCCGGCCTCGATCCCCTTCCCTCTCCTCTCGCCGCCGATCCCTTCCCTCTCCTCTCCAGCGCGCTGCCCTGCCGCCTCGGCGACGCCCAGCCGACGCCTCGACGCCGCCTCGGCGACGCCCGACTCCGCCTCGGCCCGCCCGTCGTCCTCGTCTCCACTGCGACGCTGACCTTGACGCCACGCCCGTCATCCTCGTCTCCACCACGATGCCCGGCGCTTGCGACGCCGCTTTCCTCTCCCGACGCCGCCCCGTCGTCCTCGTCTCCTCGGCGCCGCTCTCCCGTCGCCCCTGCCTCCCTCCGTCGGCCGCCGGTGAAGCATCAAGCGCCGACTGCCTGTGACTGGCCTCACCTTCACCGCCGCCGCCCTGGCTACAGGCCACCGCCTCGTCGCTCCTCGTCTCCCTGCAGTACTGCAGACCGCGAAGGTTCGTAGCTGTTGTCTATGACCCCTTCCTCGACTTCTCACTGATGTTGGTCACTAGTGAATCTCAATCGATCTTTTTTGCAAGAACATATGTGCATTGAACATGCTTGTTGAAATGACCAGTGTTCATAACTACCCAATTATCACTTTCTTTGTTGCTTCACGCCAGTGTGGTCAGTGACTATTGAAACCTCGATGCATTACATCGAAAAATGAGGATGTTTCATACATGCCTTTGAGCTAATCAGCGACATACACAAAGAAAATTTTAATCAGTTTTGTTGTGCATCAAAATTTTGGGAGAACAAACAAGAGAAACCAGTGTATCGGATACGGCCTCTCAGTGCATGTATCGGATACCGGCCCGACACGGTGTAAACGAGAAAACCAAATGTAAAACTTACAGCCCAAAAGTGACATGCCAAGCACCAACGACAGTGCCCATCCGTTTTTATTTTACAAGGGTAAATTTTACAGGTGTATTGGGCCCTAAAACGAGGAACCAAGCGGGCCTTAGGTGGTTTGAAATTGGGTATTGAGGTTTGGTTGTACAAATGGAAGTGCAGTAGTCTTGGTAGTAGTAGGCACACATGGTTGATTGGTTGAACACATCTGTGGATATCTCCTCATCTATGTTTGACTTTCGAAATAATTTTGATCACACTGTTTTGCCTAGCTTTGAATTTTTTCTGCTTAGGCTTTGCATTTTGATACATAGTAGGAGGGCATCCTAGAAAATACATTTGGTGGGACGAATCAGAGCAAACATAAAACAAAAAGGAAAAGAAGGATAGACAATTTGAATATGGGGTTAATTTGCTTGTTCAGAAAATATGGGATAGTTTTGCTGTAAGAGCAAAACTTATGGGTCACAATTTCTCTTGTTTGTTCTCCCAAAATTTTGATGCACAACAAAACAGTCTTGTATTATCCTTGTCTTGTCTTGTCTAATCAACCCGGTCCTTTGAAGAAAGTGCTTTTTTTGTGGGATTAGTGTGTATGATGTATCCATTGCTTGGTATTTGGTAGTGTAGCGACACACAAAAATAGTTACCATCTTGTTTTAGGTTCATAGTTTACACCATGGCACCGGTGTGTTTATCAACATGGTTTAGCAGTGACCACGGTCAACGGGCATCTTGTGTGCTATGAGATATTTTTAGCAGTGTTGAAGATCATGTGTGTTTGCGAAAATAATGTTTCTTAGGTGTAGATTTTTTTGTGTGGCTCAGTGCATGCCCAATGCACTAGGTTCAAAGACATGAAGATGAAGCAAGCTTGCTTCACAATCTGATTTGTTTAACTATTTCTTTGTAGTTGTAGAAACATTTTTTTGGTAACTCTCATATAATATGATGAGTCACTCTATTTCTCTTTCATTGGCACATACATCAATTTCGACTAGATCACAATCATGTGCCGTGCATTTTCCAGATCCCGGTTAGCTTTATTGCTTATTTCCAAATTTACACAAGACTAGTCTGTTAATACTTGTTTTGAGGTACTTTTACTTCTTCTTTCCCGAGTTTTATTAGTGTAATTTTACTGTCCTCTATAGGTGACGTGTGAACCGTTGCTTATGCCGATCGACTTACCGACTACCTATTTAATTGGTTTTCTTTTAAATCTTATAGTTCCGTTGATTATAAACTGGCGGTCGCGATCAATCATTTGGTATTGATTTTGTCGACAGACTTTGAGGTCAGTTTAACCTGTCATTTTCAACAAGACTCAACTATTTCAATCTATCGTTATTTCGCTCGCCAGACTTTGAGGTCGATTGGTATTGATTGCGTTGGGCTGTGGGGATTTTGAGCTGTTTTCGACATGTCTTCTTTTAGTGTACTTGTCTCCCGCTTGTTGGTTACTTCTCATGGTTAGAAGATGTGTTGTAGCTTTTCTTAGACTTGTACTGTAAATGGATTTGGTTGTAATAGAAATGACATTTTCTCTACTCAAACTCATTATATTGGAATTATTTGAAGATGTGTGGTGTTACCCTATCGGTAATAATTATGTGTTAGTGTGAGTTTATTCTTCCTGTGAGCATTCTAATTTTATTTCTCTGGATTCAAGCAATGGGTTTGGACTTGCAAGATTCAGTTCACAAGTACTTGTGGGCTTTGGCTTTTAGCCTAATGAGGTCTCTTACTTGTGACAGCTTTAGTTGTCGATGTAATATGTTAGAAACTGCTACTATGTCTCTAGAGGCCTCGGCATATATTGTTTCACCTCTTCACATGCCAATGTATTTTCCATGTTGTGATGAAGGCCTTTTTTCCTTGTCCACCGAGAGGCCCTTGAGTTTGCTGGAATGTCGATTAACTTCCGCTCCAAAGAATTGGTACTCCATATGTCCTATTTTCAGCAAAGGTCATGCTGAAATTTTCCGTGAATTTTAGCATGACTTTGCTAAAATAGGACATATAAAATACTTGTGACTAATGCATGGGCAGGGTACTTGTGACTAATGATGAAACCTTAGGCTTTTAGGGTGCCTCGGCGTGAAAAACCCTCAATGATAAAAGCTTAGCTTTTAGGATGCCTCGTGTCGACAAACCCTAAATGATGAGACCATGATCTTGTTCCTTGACAATAACCAACTTTTGACCAAACTTTGTTCCTATTTAGAGAGAAACATGGCCAACAACGATGAGGCCGGGGTTGAGCAAGCAAGGCATTCTCGAGCTGTCCCGGAGATGGAGGAACAACCTCACTTGTATGAGGACGCCGCCTTTCCCACGATCCCGAGACCATCGATGGTACCGCCGAGGATGACCCCACCGATGCCACCACCGATGTTGCAACCGAGGATGCCACCATCGATGATGGCGGCACACGCACGATGGCAGCCAACCGAAGAGGCAGCGGAAGGACCGGCGCCCGACCGTGCTCGCACCCTCAAGGAGGAAGTTATCAAGTGGACTCGACGGAATCCAACGGCCCGACGAATAGTCAAGGGTACTCGCTTCAGCTCGGGTGCATTCTCCGAGCACCGTCTCGATCAACACCGAGAACCCGAGGTATCCTGACTAAGGGAATTTGCGAACCTCCTCTTCACGGCTGCACTAACGATACAAGTTCCCGCTGAATTTGAAAACACAAGCCTCAAAGGTAATAAAGTGAACAATGCTTCCCTCACGAAGATGAGCAAGGCCCTGTCTACTTGGAAAAGCAATGTGAATGAATGATCGAGAAAGGTGAGAGTTATGAGAAGATCAAGGAGAAAATCCTTCGATCACGAAGATGACTACAACGACTTCAAGATCAATTGCTCGAGCACCGCAAACTCCGAATCAAGTCGGGGGGAAAGAAATGCGGAGCTGAACTTAGGGGAACACACACTCGGTCCGGCGATTACAGAGTGGCGGAGCCTATATGGGACAAGGAGGACGCGGGCGTGCCGAGCAAGGCCTACCGCCCCTCTTCGATAAATCTGGTGACAAGCAGACCAGGAACTTTGTCGTGGCCCGCACAAGAAGGACCGAAAACAAAGGAGCTTACCACGGATCCGAAGACCAGTGGCGCTTGAGGATGTTCTCAGTAAGGAATACCACCCCGTAATTAGCTCCATATGGTTGCATTCTAATTAATGAAGCCAAATTTCTAAATGGTTCACATTCCTTCCGCAGCGCATCGAAAGCAGATGGCTGGGTCGACTAAGAGCAACCCTTGGGACACCACTCTAAATAGGGCGTTGAATGTAATGAAGAACAAGGATAAGCTCGAGAAGCCGACGTCGGCTGGTCGTGTGGCGGCAAAGGCTTGTCCACAAAATGGGGTCATACTATACCACTGGTGTGCGGAAGGAGAAAAGACCAGCTCGGAAAGCGGTAGCGAGGTTCAAGAACTCAAGGCACAGGTGGTGCGGATTCGGAGATTGTCCAAGAGCAAGTGCAACAACAACTCGGAGCGACGATCACCGCCATTGTGCCTACCTTGATCCAGGGGTTGAGTCGTGGATTGCGGGTGGCCAACAGGGCCGCCCGATTCCTAGCTTCACGGCCAAAGACTTCGCGAGAATGCGATGGCGGGCCATTGGTGTCTCCGGCGGAGGCGGCATTGGTGTCTCCGACGCCGCACAGAGCTTAATGCACCCGGTGTATGCGGCGGCACCTCTGCAGCAAGCGGCCCTCCGTCAATCAGACGCCATGCCGCTGGCGGTGCTCGACATTAGCCGAGCTCGACGCCGTCATCACGGTAACTAATTAAGCCTCTCTTGGTCGAGGACTTCATCTCCTTGCCTTTGACTGGGCATCCATGACGCCCTACATGTTTTCGCAGGGCGCCGCCGACGTTCCGTGCACTCTCCTGCACTTCGTGAACAACGAGTTGGTCGATGTCGCCAAGGGAAAAATCGTTCAACCGGGCAACCCCTTGTTCCACGGTACCCAGATGCCACCCAACTTGTTTAGGGTTGAACTGGTTCGAGTGCTGCCAGGCTGCGACGAGTTGTTACCTCCGATTTGACCCGTCGGGGCCGACGATGATGACGTGATGACCCTCAGCACCTGCCTGAGCTGGCCCCTGCTTTGGCCGAAGAGCCAGATTCGTTTGGGGGCGGGGGACACCACCCCAAAGAAAACACCACCAGTCGTGCCGGCGCCAAGTCGACCCCATGGCAAGACCGCCGCAACGGTGCCGGACATCCCTATGCCACTGGATCCAAACATGCATATGTCACAGGATCAGAACGACGACGGTGACGATACATTTGCCAACGTCGATCAGTACTTTGCCGATCATGGGTACGGTGGCGACTTCATGGGGCCTCCTTCTCAAGAACCCAACCCAACAAAAGACGTGCGCGATCTAGCTGGTACCGCGAAGAAGCCAAGTTGCAACAGGCGTCGTCTGCCGTTCAGCTCTTAGGAGACGCCTCCAGCTGCCGATGTAACGCCCTCGATGCGGCTATATCTCCCACGTGTCGAAGCACGACTTAGAGGCATAACCGCATTGAAAGCAATGTCGCAAGTGAGGTAATCTTCACACAATCCATGTAATACATAAGGGAAAGAGATACATAGTTGGCTTGCAGTCGCCACTTCACTCAGTACATAAATAAACATCCATCATTCAGATTACACTCAAGGTCCGACTACGGAACCAAAATAAAAGAAGATACCCCAAATGCTACACAGATCCCCGATCGTCCCAACTGGCTCCACTATCGATCATCGGGAAAAGACACATAGTAACGACCACGTTCCTCATCGAACTCCCACTTGAGCTCGGTTCGCCACCTGCACCGGCATCGTCGGCACTGCAACTGTTTTGGTAGAATCTGTGAGTCACGGGGACTCAGCAATCTCACACCCGCGAGATCAAGACTATTTAAGCTTATAGGAAGGACAGAGTTTTAAGGTGGAGCTGCAGCAAGCGACTAGCATATATGGTGGCTACATTCGCAAAAGAGAGCGAGAATAGGAGCAAAGCACGGTCGTGAAGCTAGTAACTATCAAGAAGTGATCCTGAACTACTTACGTCAATCATAACTCCAACACCGTGTTCACTTCCCGGACTCCGCCGAGAAGAGACCATCACGGTTACACACGCGGTTGATGTGTATTTTAATTGAGGTCAACTTCGGTTTTCTACAACCGGACATTAACAAATTCCCATCTGCCTCATAACGCATGAGCACGGCTTTGAAAGATAATACCCTGCGGGGTGTCCCAACTTAGCCCATTATAAGCTCTCACGGTCAACGAAGGATATTCCTTCTACCGGAAGACCCGATCAATCTCGGAATCCCGGACTACAAGACATTTCGACAGAATAAAACAAGACCAGCAAAGCCGCCCGATTGTGCCGACAAATCCCGATAGGAGCTGCACATATCTCGCTCTCGGGGCACATCCGGATGAGCAGTCCATACAACTAAAAACAGACCTCAAGTTTCCTTGAGGGGCGCCACAGGTTCTAGTTCGGCCAGCACTCGAAGGAGCACCGTCCGGGGTTAAAATAAAGATGACCCTCGGGCTCGCGAAAACCCGGGGAAAAAGGCTTAGGTGGCAAATGGTAAAACCAATGTTGGGCCTTGCTGGGCGAGTCTTATTCAAAGCGAACTGTCAAGGGGTCCCATAAATCACCCAACCGTAAGGAACGCGAAATCAAGGAACATAACACCGGTATGACGGAAACTAGGGTGGCAAGAGTGGAACAAAACACCAGGCATAAGGCCGAGCCTTCCACCCTTTACCAAGAATATAGATGCATTAATTATAGCAGATATGTATTGTGATATCCCCAACAAGTAAACATGTTCCAACAAGGAACAACATCTCCATGTTCCAACAAGGAACAAACTTCATCTTCACCTGCAACTAGCAACGCTATAAGAGGGGCTGAGCAAAGCGGTAACATAGCCAATCAACGGTTTGCTAGGAAAGGATGGTTAGGGGCTGACATGGCAATATGGGTGGCGTGATAAGCAAGAGATAGGCATCATAGCATAGGCATAGCAAAAGAGCGAGCATCTAGCATAGCAAAGATAGAAGTGATTTCGAGGGTATGGTCATCTTGCCTGCAATGTTCTCAGAGTTGTCGAAAGCTTGATCCTCGTAAGCGTTCTCAACAGGGTCCTCGTACATGTACTCGTCTCCCGGCTCTACCCAAAGCAAGAACACAAACAAAGGAACCACAATAAATCACGGTGCAATGCACAAGCAACATGATGCAAAACATGGCATGATATGCGAGATGTGATATGCAATGCATATGCGCGCTCCGGAAGGAAAATGATGAACCAGGCATCAACTTGGCAAACCAAGTGTGCCACTGGAAAGATGAGATGATTTCGGTTGAAATCGATATAAAGATCACCGGAATCGGATGCACGGTTTGCAAATGACAAGCAAAACAAGAATGGCACAAATCTGCCATTAACAACATGATGCCACTTAGCAAGTAACAAGAAATTAAGCTACTGCACCCAAACGTATCAACAAAGTATATGGCAGTGATCTACTCAAGATGCTTGACAAAATATGAACACTGAGCTACGGCTAAATCACATCATAACAGGTTCAAACAAGCATGGCAAAAGTGCAAAAAATATCAGGCTGGACATTGCAAAAACAGCATCAGGTAGCAATG
This sequence comes from Aegilops longissima, assembly GCA_021605205.1. Lineage (NCBI taxonomy): Eukaryota > Viridiplantae > Streptophyta > Magnoliopsida > Poales > Poaceae > Aegilops > Aegilops longissima. The sequence goes on from CM038682.1 coordinate 312,506,699, forward strand.
TTCAGAGCAAGAAAACAATATGCTACAAGAACTTATAATAGCAAAACATGGCATGGCATGAATCTACTCAAAGCATAGAACAAAAGTCCCTTACTGACCATAAGCCAACAAGGATCAGAAAATATAGTAACACCCATGTCAAAATGGCAAGTTTCGTTTACAGATTCAGCAACATGGCATGTCAAAAACAGATAACAAGTAGGCATGTTTAAGAGCTCAAAGCACTCTCTACAGAGCCTTTCATGATAAACTAAGCATACATACATCAAGAAGACATGGCATAGAAGACATACATGGCAAGAACAGCATCATATCATACACGGATCAACCACAACAACCTTGGCAAAATTGAATAACATGTAAACAATCTGCCAGGAAACATTTCGTAGCAAAAGTAGAGCTCGATTGACTCAAGCTATGGTACTCCATAATTGCAAACAAAGGCATGGATGGATAGAGCATAACCATATGTTCAAAACATCCTTATCAAGTATCTCAAAATATGCATGGATCTCTCGGTAGCATCAAGTTAACATGGCATCAAAATATCAAGAAACAGAAATGAAAACAGCAACATCAGGACACCTACTTTGCATGCTTGTGCTAGTCAGCACATAGATCACAAAAATGCATGGCATACACCCCTGGAAAGATGGCATGGCATATTACAAAACACATGTAGGACTCAAATTCATAGGGTGCACACATCAATCATGGCAAAAATAACAAAGTGCAAGTTCTGTTAAGAAATGCGAAACTAACATCACATAGCCCTCTTCTAACAGCATTTCGGGCATCAATATGAGCTCAAATGAAAATTATGCATTGAGATGAAATAATCTACTCTTCGAGACGAACATTTTGACATATTACACGCACGAAACGGAGCTACATATGCAAAGTTATGATGCGTTGAAAATGCCACGAAATTATCAACTAACAAAATACTTGGGAGGAAATTTGGGGGAGGAGAAAGTCAACCCTCAGTTTTCAGATCCGATCGAGGCCGGATCCGGCGGGCGGCGGTGGTGGCGCTGCTCGCGGAGGAGAGGAGGCGGCGAGGCAGGGGCGCCACGGAGGGAGGAGGAGGCGGGCCGGGCCGACGGGGCAGGCGAAGCGGCGGGCGGCGGCATGGGTGGCGGGCGGGCGGGCAGGCGGCGACGGCAACGGGCGGGAGGCGGCGATGGCGCCGGCCGGGCGAGGGCAGCGGCGGGCCGGGCCGGGGGCGGCGGCGGCGGGCGCCGGGCGGCCGGCGGCGGAGCGCGGAGGCGGAGGGGGGGCTGTGGGCGGCGGGCACGTGGGCAAGGGCTCCCCTTTGGGCCATGCCGGGCGGGCGCGGGCGCGGCGGAGGGCCATGTGGCGCTGATGATTCCGGGCGGGCGGCGCTGGTGGGCGGACGTGTCCGTCTGGACGGGCGCGTAGTTTCGTCCGGGTCTGAGTAGTAGGGAAGGCTAGGGTTGGACCAGATTTGGACGAGGGAGGTGTTTAAATAGGCATAGAGGGAGCTAGGAGAGTCCAAATGAGGTATAGTTTTCGCCCACACGATCGTGATCGAACGACGGAGAGCATGGAAGTGACTTAGACGGGTTATTGGACCATCTGGAAGGGGTGTTGGGCTGCAACTTAAAAGAGGCCTTTGCGAGAGTGCGGTTAACCGTTGGAGTACCAAACGAGCTCCAAATGACCCGAAACTTGACCGGTGGTCTACCGGTGGTATACCAAGGCCACATGACAAACCTCGGTCAATTCCGAGAAGTTTAGTACTGCATACGGAAAAACGTAAAAGGGGCGCCGGGGAGATAGGAGTGCGGATTGCAAAACGGACAACGGGAAAAATGCTCGGAATCATGAGACGAACACGTATGCAAATGCGATGCACATGATGACATGATGTAAAATGCATGACATGGACAAAATGCAAAAACGAAAGACAAGAACCCAACCAAGGAGGGAATAACATATCACAATGCCGAAAATGGCAAGAGTTGGAGTTACAAATATGGAAAGTTACAACCGGGGTGTTACAACACTCCACCACTACAAGAGGATCTCGTCCCGAGATCTAGGACTGAAAGAACTCCGGATATTCGGAACGGAGGTGATCCTCGCGCTCCCAGGTGGCTTCTCGGTCGGAATGGTGTGACCACTTCACTTTCAAGAATTTGATTGACTTGTTGCGAGTCTTGCGCTCGGTTTCTTCAAGAATAGCAACGGGGTGCTCATGATAAGAGAGATCTTCTTGAAGGTCAATTTCTTCGAAGTTGATAGTGCGTTCAGGAGTCTTGAAGTACTTACGAAGCTGTGACACGTGAAACACATCATGCACATTTGCGAAGTTGGAGGGAAGCTCAAGTTGATAGGCGAGATCGCCTCTTTTGCCAATGATCTTGAAAGGACCCACGTATCTAGGGGCAAGCTTCCCTTTGATACCGAAGCGACGAGTGCCTTTCATTGGAGAGACGCGGAGGTAGACATGGTCTCCGATTTCAAAAGCCACATCACGGTGCTTATCATCATAATAGCTCTTCTGGCGCGATTGCGCGGCTTTGAGATTCTCACGAATGACTTTGCACATTTCTTCGGCTTCTGTGATCAAGTCATTGCCAAGAAGTTGGCGTTCACCTGTCTCGGACCAATTGAGAGGAGTACGACACTTTCTGCCATAGAGAATTTCGAATGGGGCCTTGCCCGAACTCGCTTGGAAGCTGTTGTTGTAGGAGAACTTCGGCATAGGGAAGACAATCTTCCCACTTCATACCGAAGAAATGACACAAGCCCCGAGCATATCTTCAAGGATTTGATTGACTCGCCGACTTGGCCACTTGTTTGAGGATGGAAAGTTGTGATGAAACGAATGTTGGTGCCCATGGCCTTCGAAAAGAATCCCAAAACTTGGAGGTAAAGATGCTGCCACGGTGCAAGAGATCACTTGTGCAATGCCGTGCAAGGAGACAATCCTGGAGGTGTAAAGCTCGCCAACCGAGCTCTTGTGATAGATTCTTTGATAGGAAGAAAATGAGCCACTTTAGTAAGCTTGTCAATGACAACGAAGATAGCATCATTTCCACGCTTGGACTTTGGAAATCCAGTCCACGAAGTCCATTTCAATATGATCAAACTTCCATTCGGAATAGCAAGAGGTTGGAGCAGACCAGCTGGTCTTTGGTGTTCCTTTCACTCTTCTGCGGACATCACACTCATTCACGAATTGAGCAATTTCTCGCTTCATTCGAGTCCACCAATATGATCGCTTGAGGTCATGGTACATCTTCGTACTTCCGGGATGAATGGATAGAAGCGAATTGTGTGCCTCGTTCATAATGACTTTACGTAGATCACCCTTAGGAACCACAATCCGGTCCTCAAAGAAAAGAGTATCTTTGTCATCAATGTGGAAGCACTTATATTTGTAAATGCCCTTGTCGATACCACGTTTCACCTTTTTCACCATGGCATCCAGGAGTTGAGCCTCACGAATCTGATCTTCCAAAGTAGGAGAGACTATGAGGTTGGCAAGAAAGCCTTGAGGAACAACTTGAAGATTCAGCTTGGAAAGCTTCACAAAGATCCGGTTGGAAGGGCTTGAGGATCGGTATTGCTGCATAAGCCTTTCTGCTCAAAGCATCTGCAATGACATTGGCCTTGCCCAAGTATATTCAATACTTGGGTTGTACTCTTGAATCATTTCGACCCATCGAGTCCGCTGAGGTTGAGTTTGGGTTGAGTGAAGATGTACTTGAGACTCTTGTGATCGGTGAAAATGTCCACTTTCCTTCCCAACAAGAGATGTCTCCATGTTATCAATACATGGACAACGCCGCCAACTCAAGATCGTGAGTGGGGTAGTTCTTTTCGTTGGGCTTCAGTGACGAGAGGTATAGGCCACAACTCTCTTCTCTTGCATTAACACAAAGACCGAGACCTTGAAGAGAAGCATCACGAGAAAACTTCAATGGCTTGGATTCATCAGGAGGAGTCAAGACAGAGCTGTGACGAGTTTCTCTTTGAGAGTATTGAAAGCAACGCCACACTCGGGAGACCAGACATACTTCACGTGCTTCTGGAGGAGGTTGGAAAGAGGCTTTGCAATCTTGGAGAAATTTTCAACGAATCTTTGGCAATAGCTTGCAAGACCAAGAAAATCTGCGAAGTTGCTTGACATTCGAGGAGGTTCCCAATTCACAATTGCGACACCTTCTCGGGATTAACAGCGATGCCCTTGGCGGAGATGATATGACCAAGATAAAGCACTTCATCAAGCAAAAATTCACATTTGGAAAACTTAGCATAGAATTGATGCTCTCGAGCTTGTCTAGCACCAATCGCAAATGTTTGGCATGATCCTTCTTATTCTTGGAGAAGACCAAAATATCATCAAGATAGACCAAGACGAATTCATTGGTGTAGGGGTTGAATATGAAGTTCATCATCCGAGAGAATGTTGGAGGAGCATTGACAAGGCGAAAGACATGACAAGATATTCATAAGAACCAAAGCTTGTTCGAATGTTGTCTTGGGAATATCTTGTTCACGAATGCGAATCGATGATAACCCATACGAAGGTCAAGCTTGGAGAACACTTTAGCACCTTTGAGTTGCTCGAAAAGCTCATTGATGTTGGGAAGTGGATACTTGTTCTTGATTGTCTTCTTATTCAATGGGCGGTAATCGACGCAAAATCGGTCCGTGCCATCCTTCTTCGGAGAAAAGAACACCACAACCCCAAGGAGATGAACTCGGTCGATCAAACCCAGACGCCCTTGTTCATCGAGCTGCTTCTTCAATTCCTTCAGCTCATCAGGTCCAAGCTTGTATGGGCGCTTGCAACGGGTTCGATGCGGGCTCAAGATCGATAACTAACTCAAGCGGCCGATGAGGAGGCATACCCAAGCTCTTCCGGAAAGACATCTTGGTACTCACAAACGACTGGAATCTGAGAGATAGCATCCAATTCGCCCTTCTCATTGAGAGAAAACAACCGAATGGTTTCATCACGAGCGGCATAGATGATCACATCATTAGAAGAGTGAGTCAATTGAATTTCCCTGGCAGCACAATCAAGCTGAGCTTTATGCTGAGAAAGCCAGTCCATCCCAAGAATAAGATCAATATCCGAGTCACCAAGGACAAATGGTTTAGAAAGAAATCTATAGTCGCCCATCTTGATAGAGACATCATGAACTATTGAGTTGGCTCTCATTGACTTCCCGGAGAAACAATACCCAAAGGTTTATCCAGTAAGACCAAGAAAATCATTCTTTGCAAAGAACGATCTTGACATGAAACAATGCGATGCACCAAGATCAAATAAGATTTTTGCAGAATATCATTAATCGAGAGATTACCCATTATCACATCGGAAGATTCCTCCGCTTGAGCTGCATTCATCATGTTCACCTTTGCGGACTTGGGATTATGCTTGACCACTTTGCATTGCTTGAAGATTTCACAGAGGAGGAGGCGGAAGGCGCTTTGGTTGAAGCACTTGTTCGCATAGTGACCTTCTGCCGACACTTGTTGCAAGTCACCTCGAGAGCGGGCGGTGATAAGGAGCACTTGACCTTGGAGCTTGAGAATTAGACTTGTTCGATAACTTTGGGTTGGGTGGGTGGGAAGATCCACGGCCACCTGAGTTCTTCTGGCGATAAGGCCGACGGAACGGAGGAGGAGGAAGGTAGAACTTCTGCTGCTTAGCTGCCACTTGAGAGGAAGAAGAAGACTGAATCGCATCCCCGATTCTCTTCTTAGAAGCCTCACATTTGAGCTGGGCAGCTTCTTGCTTCAAAGCCATGTTGTAGAATTCATCATACTTTTCTCGCTCAAAAGCACAAGACCTAATTGCAGATCTTCTCTGAGACCACCTCTGAATTGATAGATCATACTCTTTTCATCGTGGACGTCTTGCTTAGCAAAGCGGCGAGTTTCTCGAACTGGATATTGTATTGATACACGACATGTTGCCTTGCTTGAGATTGCGGAACTCCTCACGCTTGCTCTCAACAACACTTTTGAATGTGGTGAGCTCAAATCTCGTGGAACTCATCCTGTAATGACACGACCTCCTCTGGAATCTTTGTATTGCTGGTACCACTCAAAGAGCTTGGTCCTTGAGTTGAAACGATGCAAACTTGACAAAGTCCTCGTGTCCGACATTGCTACATTCAAAATGCTTGCAGATGTCCACAAGCCAATCGTCGTCGTCGTAGCCTCGACTACGTAAACCGAAAGACTTCGCTGATTAGCGAGGAACCGTCGAGAGTAGCAAAGTGCGGCTGGTTGTTGCCTTGACCTTGATTTCCTTGACTGCCTTGCCCTTGAGTACGTTCTTGCAAGAGCTGCAAAATCATCTGAGCATTGGCATTGGTGGCTGCCATGATAGCTTGCCGAAGCCTCCGGAGGCGGAGGTGGAGGTGGAGGGTTCGATGATTCCCATCATCACGATCCGGATTCAGACGCGTTGGCGGAGCCATCCTGAAGAGGGTGACATCCGTTAGCACTTGATAGACAAATAGTCAAGTAGAATCAACGGACAGAAATTGCAACATATAGTCTTCACAATAAACATTCGAACAAGGATGAACGAATGAATTCCAAAAGCTAATCATCACACGTCCATTAAGGTGAGAAGCCACTTAGATAAAGATATGGAAACACCATCTACCTTTGAAACAACTCGAATATCACAACTGAAAACAAAAGATTGGCTTCTATAATAAGCCGGAACAAACACCTGATAGAGATTTCGCCCAAAGTGTTCGTGGTGGGGCCCACACGGGCACGACGTATAGCGGACGTCACGAATGACAAACAAGACGTCCCCGAATCAGCATAGCCAAGGATTCTTTAAGACGCCTCGCGACCACTCATAAATCGACCGTGAATGGGCGGACCACTAGACGTTGAACCCCAATCTCAAATCATACATCCGCGGAAAGATATCCTGTAAGCTACTAGAATTCCCACCTATAAACTCCCAAACTTTCTGGTTATGCAATCTGGTGTTGGGGATACAGGGACACAAAATATATCACCCAAATTAACAATACCTAGATCCATTGTATCCATCCGTCAACACATAACCAAGAAACCTTCGAAATCGTGTACCTCGACCTTCAAAAACATCCGTTATACAAGTCATGGCAATACTCCCGAGCTCGCCCGATCTTCGGGTTATTGGGGTTATCTCACCAACAACTGCACAAAAGAGATTTCATGTCGGTAAAACTCAGGTATTCCAGAATCTGCAACGATAAAATTGTGACGACAACACCTCGGAGCTCAACTCCCGGGACACTGCCACAATCCCTAAATGTCGAGGCACCAAGAACAATGTTCTCGTCACAAAAGCATTGGAACTATTCCAAGATACCCGCGTGATCCTAAATTTTTTTTAGTGAAATTTGAGGAGAGGAGAGTCAAAACTTCTCGTCGGAGACCTCACCAGAGCGACGAAGGGGTGGGGAGTAAAAGAATCCTACTCTCCGATATATATAATCCTAAGACTCAAAACATTTTCCATTCTAGACTCAACAACGCCACAAACAATCAAGTAGGGGCTCCTAAGTCGGGAAGGCTCGATTACCAACTTGTAATCCCTCGATGCGGCTATATCTCCCACGTGTCGAAGCACGACTTAGAGGCATAACCGCATTGAAAGCAATGTCGCAAGTGAGGTAATCTTCACACAATCCATGTAATACATAAGGAAAGAGATACATAGTTGGCTTGCGTTGCCACTTCACTCAAGACATAAATAAACATCCATCATTCAGATTACACTCAAGGTCCGACTACGAACCAAAATAAAAGAAGATACCCCAAATGCTACACAGATCCCCGATCGTCCCAACTGGCTCCACTATCGATCATCGTGAAAAGACACATAGTAACGACCACGTTCCTCATCGAACTCCCACTTGAGCTCGGTTCGTCACCTGACCGCATCGTCGGCACTGCAACTGTTTTGGTAGAATCTGTGAGTCACGGGACTCGGCAATCTCACACCCGCGAGATCAAGACTATTTAAGCTTATAGGAAGGACAGAGTTTTAAGGTGGAGCTGCAGCAGCGACTAGCATATATGGTGGCTACATTCGCAAAAGAGAGCGAGAAGAGGAGCAAAGCACGGTCGTGAAGCTAGTAGCGATCAAGAAGTGATCCTAACTACTTACGTCAATCATAACTCCAACACCGTGTTCACTTCCGGACTCCGCCGAAGAGACCATCACGGTTACACACGCGTTGATGTGTATCTTAATTGAGGTCAACTTCGGTTTTCTACAACCGACATTAACAAATTCCCATCTGCCTCATAACATGGGCACGGCTTTGAAAGATAATACCTGCAGGGTGTCCCAACTTAGCCCATTATAAGCTCTCACGGTCAACGAAGGATATTCCTTCTACCGGAAGACCCGATCAATCTCGGAATCCCGGACTACAAGACATTTCGACAGAATAAAACAAGACCAGCAAAGCCGCCCGATTGTGCCGACAAATCCGATAGGAGCTGCACATATCTCGTTCTCGTGGCACATCCGGATGAGCAGTCCATACAACTAAAACCAGACCTCAAGTTTCCTTGAGGCGCGCCGCAGGCTCTAGTTCGGCCAGCACTCGAAGAGCACCGGTCCGGGGGTTAAAATAAAGATGACCATCGGGCTTGCGAAAACCCGGGGAAAAAGGCTTAGGTGGCAAATGGTAAAACCAATGTTGGGCCTTGCGGACGAGTCTTATTCAAAGCGAACTGTCAAGGGGTCCCATAAATCACCCAACCGTAAGGAACGCGAAATCAAGGAACATAACACCGGTATGACGGAAACTAGGGTGGCAAGAGTGGAACAAAACACCAGGCATAAGGCCGAGCCTTCCACCCTTTACCAAGTATATAGATGCATTAATTATAGCAGATATGTATTGTGATATTCCCAACAAGTAAACATGTTCCAACAAGGAACAACATCTCCATGTTCCAACAAGGAACAAACTTCATCTTCACCTGCAACTAGCAACGCTATAAGAGGGGCTGAGCAAAGCGGTAACATAGCCAATCAACGGTTTGCTAGGAAATGATGGTTAGGGGCTGACATGGCAATATGGGTGGCATGATAAGCAAGAGATAGGCATCATAGCATAGGCATAGCAAAAGAGCGAGCATCTAGCATAGCAAAGATACAAGTGATTTCGAGGGTATGGCCATCTTGCCTGCAATGTTCTCAGAGTTGTCGAAAGCTTGATCCTCGTAAGCGTTCTCAACAGGGTCCTCGTACACGTACTCGTCTCCCGGCTCTACCCAAAGCAAGAACACAAACAAAGGAACCACAATAAACCACGGTGCAATGCACAAGCAACATGATGCAAAACATGGCATGATATGCGAGATGTGATATGCAATGCATATGCGCGCTCCGGAAGGAAAATGATGAACCAGGCATCAACTTGGCAAACCAAGTATGCCACTGGAAATATGAGATGATTTCGGTTGAAATCGATATAAAGATCACCGGAATCGGATGCACGGTTTGCAAATGACAAGCAAAACAAGAATGGCACAAATCTGCCATTAACAGCATGATGCCACTTAGCAAGTAACAAGAAATTAAGCTACTGCACCCAAACGTATCAACAAAGTATATGGCAGTGATCTACTCAAGATGCTTGACAAAAGATGAACACTGAGCTACGGCTAAATCACATCATAACAGGTTCAAACAAGCATGGCAAAAGTGCTAAAAATATCAGGCTGGACATGGCAAAAACAGCATCAGGTAGCAATGTTCAGAGCAAGAAAACAATATGCTACAAGAACTTATAATAGAAAAACATGGCATGGCATGAATCTACTCAAAGCATAGAACAAAAGACCCTTACTGACCATAAGCCAACAAGGATCAGAAAATATAGTAACACCCATGTAAAAATGGCAAGTTTCGTTAACAGATTCAGCAACATGGCATGTCAAAAACAGATAACAAGTAGGCATGTTTAAGAGCTCAAAGCACTCTCTATAGAGCCTTTCATGATAAACTAAGCATACATACATCAACAAGACATGGCATAGAAGACATACATGGCAAGAACAACATCATAGCATACACGGATCAACCACAACAACCTTGGCAAAATTGAATAACATGTAAACAATCTGCCAGGAAACATTTCATAGCAAACGTAGAGCTCGATTGACTCAAGCTATGGTACTCCATAATTGCAAACAAAGGCATGGATGGATAGAGCATAACCATATGTTCAAAACATCCTTACTGAAGTATCTCAAAATATGCATGGATCTCTCGGTAGCATCAAGTTAACATGGCATCAAAATATCAAGAAACAGAGCTGAAAACAGCAACATCAGGACACCTACTTTGCATGCTTGTGCTAGTCACCACATAGATCACAAAAATGCATGGCATACACCCCTGGAAAGATGGCATGGCATATTACAAAACACATGTAAGACTCAAATTCATAGGGTGCACACATCAATCATGGCAAAAATAACAAAAGTGCAAGTTCATTAAGAAAGCGAAACTAACATCACATAGCCCTGTTCTAACAGCATTTCGGGCATCAAGATGAGCTCAAATGAAAATGATGCAATGAGATGAAATGATCTACTCTTGAGCGAACATTTTGACATATTACACGCACGAAACGGAGCTACATATGCAAAGTTATGATCGTTGAAAATGCCACAAATTATCAACGGAACAAAATATTTAGAGGAAATTTGGGGGGGCGAAAGTCCACCCTCGGTTTTCAGATCCGATCGAGGCGGATCCGAAGCGGCGGCGGCGCGGCGCTGCTCACGAGGGGAGAGGAGGCGGCGGGGCAGGGGCGCCACGGAGGGAGAGGAGGCGGCCGGCCGGCGCGAGGCGGCCGGGCGGCCATGCCTGCGGCGCGCGGGCGGGGCGACGGCGGGCAGCGAGGCGGCGGGTGGCGGCGGTGCCGCGCGCCGGGCGGCGAGGCGGCGAGCGGAGGCGGAGGCCTTGGCGGCGGGCGTTCGTCGGCGGGCTCACCGGGCCCGCTGGGCGTGGCGGCGGGCTGCGGCGCGGAGCTACGTGGCTACGCTGATTCGCCGGGCGGCGCGGCGCTGGTGGGGACGTGTCCGTCTGTGCGATAGTTTCGTCCGGGTGCGTGGTAGGGGAAGGCTAGGGTTGGACCCGGATTTGGACGGGGGAGGTGTTTAAATAGGCATAGAGGGAGCTAGGAGAGTCCAAATGAGGTGTAGTTTTCGCCCACACGATCGTGATCGAACGACGGAGAGCATGGAAGTGACTTAGATGGGTTATTGGACCATTTTGAAGGGGTGTTGGGCTGCAACTTAAAAGAGGCCTTTGCGAGAGTGCGGTTAACCGTTGGAGTACCAAACGAGCTCCAAATGACCCGAAACTTGACCGGTGGTCTACCGGTGGTATACCAAGGCCACATGACAAACCTCGGTCCATTCCGAGAAAGTTTAGTACTCGCACACGGAAAAACGTAAAAGGGGATGCCGGGGGAGATAGGAGTGCCGGATTGCAAAATGGACAACGGGAAAAATGCTCGGAATCATGAGACGAACACGTATGCAAATGCGATGCACATGATGACATGATGTAAAATGCATGACATGGACAAAATGCAAAAACAAAAGACAAGAACCCAACCACGGAGGGAATAACATATCACAATGCTGAAAATGGCAAGAGTTGGAGTTACAAATATGGAAAGTTACAACCGGGGTGTTACAGCCGACTTCACCGAGCCTCAGATAGGCGAGGTGCGAAATATTATCAGCCCCAACACACTCAAGAAGGCGGTCTGTGAGCAGAACTCGGTCCCATTACAGGAGAAGAAGAAGGCACACAAAAGAAAGACTAACAAGGGTGCGGGCCAGCCGGCACCGAAATGCGATCCGTGCTCGGGACGGGCCACCTTCACCGAGGATATCTCGAGGAGGGTGCATGTGGCGGGTAGGGCGATGCTACCGGCAAATATGCTCAATGCTGCAACCGGTGCTATCTTGGAGTCTGCATGACAGTGTTCTTTCTTTGGAGAAGCGGCGTCTCGTAGAGAAGGATGTGGCATACCGGTTTTCGTGGCCAAGGTGCCGAGGGCAAGGGCTTTGTGGATAACTCCATCGGGCGTCGATCGTCCTGCGGTTTGATGACATCCACGCAATGTTGAACCTTCATCCGCTGCACTATACCTTCGCTCGGCTATTTTCGCTGAGTATGGAGATGCGGATCATTCGCAACAAGACCCGGACATCGTGATAGTCGACCCCTTCTACATGCGTGCAAGATCTTGGGCAGCGCTGGGACCGCAAGTCGCGAGTTCTTACCTCAAGGCGCCATTCGCAAACCTAGATAAGGATAACTTCCTCGTGCCTTACTTTCCCGAGTAAGTCCTCCCTCAACCGCCCGTAACATATGAATTCTTAGATTTCGATCGTTTTCTTTTAACATTCCGTGTTTTCTGCGGTGACACATTGCACGCTCATCTTCCTAAGCCCCAAATATTCCATGGCCACGTATTTCAACCGGACCGTCGATCGAACGTAGACTACACAAATGTCAAGAAGGTTCTTGATGATGTTCTCCCTCCACGCCTAATCTGGAGGCACCTTCACCAGGCCTATTCGTAAATCACGGCAAGCACGTGTTCTCCACAATACGATGTTCTCTTTCGTCAAGAAGCCGCTGGAGGTCGAAAGGTGCCTACTATGCCATCCATCACATGCGGCGATCGTGCGGGACCATCATCAACTTCGCTACCGAGTAAACTCAAAGATTGGGCGCGGCGTGTCGGCAATCCAGGGCGCGGACATCGGACAAGAATTCTTTCGCATCCAAATGGAGTTTGCGAAATCATCCATCAAGATGTCCTTCGTACCTCGGGCAGTTCTACCTCAAAATCAACCGTCCAACAAAGTGACATCGACACAATGCTACAAATGCAAGTCGACAACGCCTGTTCTTTCATGACTCCCACGATGAGACGGTGGCTTCATCCACGCTCTGGTCCCTTGAGTCGAGTCGAAAGCGGTGATCTTGTGTCTGTTCTCAAACATCGATTGGCTCATGTTGTAATTAAACTTTAATGAACTTGTAGTATGTCTCTTTGGTTTCGAGAGTCGTTCAACTTAGATGTAATCGATGCTATTAATGTCTTGCTTTTCTCTTCCGATCGTTCTTTGCATACTTATATATTGCTTATGTATTGTCTGTGAATTGGTACTAACGTTTACGTTTGGCTAGTGCATAGCGATGCCGTCGTATGTCGTGTACAAGGGTAAGGTTCGGAGTCACGACGATCGGGAGGAGTGTCGGAGACAGGTTCACCGATTCAGCGATAATAGTTACAAAGGGTACACCACTAGGGCGAGGCCGAATCTAGATACGCCCGCTATCTAGCGGGAGAGGGGAGGGAGCGTTGGAGGAACCGGATGAAGACGAGTTTCATCGTGATGATGCTCATCGTGATGACCGCAGCTCTCTTCTATGTGATGGTAGTTTAGATGATCCATATCGACTTGTAATGTGAAGACAAACTCGCTACTCGCGGTCTCGAGACTTGTAATATAATGTTCTATCTTTGTTCAGTCTTTTCAGTTCGGAGACTAATATGATGAATTGTATTCAGAGACTAATCTTCTATTGTATTCGATGAATCTGTTGTTGATGTGTGCTGTCTATATTTTGTCCAATTATACATTTTGTAACCTGTGCAAAAAACAGAAAATAAAAAATAAAAAAAACCTAATATTCATACTAATGGCGCATCACATCACGAGGCGCCATTAGTATGCCAAAGGATACTAATGGCGATCATTAAGCGATGCGCCATTAGTATGCCGGGTTACTAATGGCGATCTTGCCGTTGTGCGCCATTAGTATGCCAAAGCACTGGTATACATGGCCCCACGGGAGGCATACTAATGGCGCACTGTTGTATATACTAATGGCGCATCCAGTGGTGCGCCATTAGTAAAATATACTAATGGCGTGGCACTAATGGCGCACCACTAATGCGCCATTAATGGCCAAATTAGGTGCGCCATTAGTAGGCCTTTTCCTAGTAGTGTTGTACGGGATTATGACCGATTTTGATAGCACTTTCATTGTCACAGAGCAATGGAACATGTTTCACATATATCCCATAATCTTTAAGAGTTTGGGTCATCCAAAGTAATTGAGCACAACATGAACCAGCAGCAATGTACTCCGCTTCGGCGGTAGATAAGGATACCGAGTTTTGTTTCTTGGAGGACCAAGACACAAGAGATCTACCAAGCAATTGACAAGTACCCGAGGTGGACTTTCTGTCAACCTTGTCTCCGGCATAGTCCGAGTCGGAGTAGCCAACAAGATCGAAAGAGGCCCTCTTAGGATACCAAATGCCAAAATTTGGTGTATGAATTAAGTATCTCACTATCCTTTTTACGGCCTTAAGATGACATTCTTTAGGAGCAGCTTGATATCCTGCACACATGCACACACTTAGCATAATATCGGGACGTGAAGCACATAGGTATAACAATGAACCAATCATAGAGCGATAAACTTTTTGATCAACCGGTTCACCATCTTTGGTCAAATCAAGATGTCCACTAGTAGGCATGGGTGTAGACATACCTTTGCACTCTTGCATATTGAACTTCTTGAATAAGTCCTTAGTGTACTTCATTTGAGAGACAAAAGTACCTTCTTTAGTTTGCTTGATTTGCAACCCAAGAAAGAATTTGAGTTCACTCATCATTGACATGTCAAACTTCTCCGACATTAGCTTTCCAAACTTTTCACTAAAATGAGGGTTAGTTGATCAAAATATGATATCATCAACATAAATTTGGCATACAAATAATTCTCCATTAACCCTTTTAGTAAAAAGTGTGGAATCAATTTTCCCAATTTCAAACCCCTTTTCAAGAAGAAACTTGGTCAAGCATTTGTACCAAGCTCTAGGAGCTTGTTTAAGACCATAAAGAGCTTTGTGAAGTTTGTAAACGTGATTGGGTTTCTTAGGATTGATAAAGCCGGGAGGTTGTTTAACATAAACTTCCTTCTCTATTTCACCATTTAGAAAATCACTTTTAATGTCCATTTGGTATAAGGTGATATCATGGTGATTAGCATAGGCAAGTAAGATGCGAATGGATTCAAGTCTAGCAACGGGAGCATAAGTCTCACCATAGTCCATACCTTCGACTTGTGTGTAGCCTTGGGTGACGAGACATGCTTTGTTGTGAACTACTTGTCCATCTTCATCTTGCTTGTTGCGAAACACCCATTTGGTACCGATGATGTTGTGGTTGTTGTCGGGCTTCTCAACCAATGTCCAAACTTGGTTTCTCTCAAAGTTGTGTAGCTCTTCATGCATAGCATTTGTCCAATCAGGATCTTCCAATGCTTCTTCAACCTTCATACTTTCAATGCTAGAGATGAAAGAATAGTTTCCACAAAAGTTAGCTAAACGGGTTTTAGTGCGAGTGATTCTCCCGGTTTGAATATCATTGTAGATTTGCTCTACGGGATGGTCTTTAGCAATTCTTGCTCGAACTCGTGAAAGCTTTTGCTTGGGTCTTGGTTGATCATTTTATTCATCTTGTTCTTCTTCTTCTTCTTGATCTTCTTCATTGTTGGCGTTGTTGTTTTCTTGCCGTGGTGGAGAAGGAGGTTGTTGACGTTCTTGATGTACTTCCTCGTTTTCTTCATCTTGGTGTGTTCCACTTGTGGATGCTTCCGTATCAACTCTTGGTTCACCTTGTCGTGAAGTAGAAGCTTCCACTTGGACGAACGAGGTACTCTCCTTCACCTCCTTTGGACGGACCATGCCAATAGACAAGTCTTGGATTGCTTCCGAAGGATCTTTGTCTCCTACATCAATTGGCAATTTCTCTACTTGCGAGCCATTAGATTCATCAAACTTCACATCTACCGTCACTTCAACCTTTCGGGTGAAATTGTTGTACACACGGTAAGTGTGAGAGTTTGAGCCATAACCTAGTAGGAAACCTTCATGAGACTTAGGAGCAAATTTAGAACGATTTATGCTTATCAAGAATGTAGCACTTTGAGCGAATACTCGAAAGTATCCAACTTGGGGTTTGTTATTGGTGAGGAGCTCAGATGCCGTCTTGCCAAGTAGCTTGTGAAGATACAAGCAATTTGTTGCATGACAAGCTGTCTCAACCGCTTCTGCCCAAAAGTGCTTCGGCGTCTTGTACTCATCAAGCATCGTTCTCGCCATTTCGATGAGCGTCCGGTTCTTCCTCTCAACAACTCCATTTTGTTGAGGTGTGTACGTAGCCGAGAACTCGTGTGATATCCCTTCTTCGTCAAGAAAGGTGTCCACATTTGCGTTCTTGAACTCCGTTCCGTTGTCGCTGCGAACCTTCTTGATCTTCACTTCAAACTGATTTTGAGCCTTCCTGGCGAAGTTTTTGAAAATCTTTTGGACCTGCGATTTATCATCGAGAAAGAACACCCACGTAAATCTTGAAAAATCATCAACTATAACTAGACCAAAAGAATTTCCACCGAGACTCTTGTAGGCGTTGGGACCAAAAAGATCCATGTGAAGTAGCTCAAGTGGCCTCCTTGTGGTCATGATGTTCTTCATGGGATGCCTTCCTCCAACCTGTTTACCTGCTTGACAAGCACTGCAAAGTCTATCCTTATCAAATATGACATCGTTAACACCAAGGATATGATTCCCTTTAATAAGCTTGTCAAAGTTTCTCATGCCAACGTGACCTAGTCGTCTATGCCATAACCAACCTTTTGAGGATTTAGCAATGAAGCAAGTTTTAGGTTGAGCCTTTTTTAGAGAAATCAACAATGTAAAGATCACCTCTACGTATACCGGTAAAAACCATTTTATGATTGTCTCGACGAAACACTTGGCAATCTACTTCAGTAAATAGGACATTGAAACCAAAATCAGCAAGTCTAGATACTGAAAGTAAGTTGTAGCCAAGAGATTCAACGAGCATAACATTCTTAATGGAGCTATCATGTGAGATGGCCACCTTACCAAGGCCAACCACCTTACCCTTTGAGTTGTCACCGAAAGTGACATACTTTCGAGGACTATCATTTTTAGCAAGCTCATGAAACATGTCTTTATCTCCGGTCATGTGATCGGTACATCCACTGTCAAGAACCCATTCCTTTCCTCCTGACACATATCCCTGAAGATTTGCCGTAAGACCAAAATGTCTCATTGCATCGTCAAGATCAAAGTCACTATCATCATCATCATCATCATAGTATCCATGTTCAACATCGTTATGTGGTGGATCAAGTCCTAGAGAGGGTAATTCGTTAGAGTGAGTTTGACAATGATCTTGCTTATGAATTCTTATAGCTTCGGAAATAACATCACCAATAATTCCAACATCTCCTTTGGCACACATAAGGTTTGTAAGTTCAAATAGACGATCACCAAACATAGGATCACTAGTATTCATCTTAATCAAGGCAATAGACTTATGGAGAATTTCATCTAGAGTTTTCAAGGAATAATTTGGAAAGCGTTCCTCAAGAAATTTCCATAAAGTGTAGGCACACTCAAGAGTAGGCAAGTTTCTAATTAAGTTTCTAGGCAAGCCTCTAGTGATAATATTAACAGTTCTAAGATTCCTAGTCATGTCAATTGATTCATCAAGGGTAGGATGCATAGGATCAACACAAGGTGCACAAGGGCTAGCAATGTACTTGTTCAAATGATATTGATTGAAAATTATAAGCATCTCATTTTTCCACTCATGAAAATACTCTCCATCAAGTATGGGCACTCTATGTCTAACACTCCCCAAAGTAGACTCATCCATCTTCCTCCAATGGTGATTAAACCAAGGCAATGGAAACCTAGCTCTGATACCACTTGTAGGACCTTGAGAAGAGGTGTCTAGAGGGGGGTGATTAGACACTAAGTACCGAAGTTGCAGTTTTTAATTTCTTTAGGTTTAAGTGGAGTTTAGGCACAAGTTTAACATTCATAATACATAACAAGTAAGCATGCAAAGAGCATATGAGCAGTGGAAAGTAAAGCATGCAACTTGCAAGAATGTAAAGGGAAAGGTTTTGGAGGATTCAAACGCAATTGGAGACACGGATGTTTTTGTCGTGGTTCCGATAGGTGGTGCTATCGTGCATCCACGTTAATGGAGACTTCAACCCACGAAGGGTAACGGTTGCGCGAGTCCACGGAGGGCTCCACCCACCAAGAGTTCACGAAGAAGCAACCTTGTCTATCCCACCATGGCCGTCGCCCACGAAGGACTTGCCTCACTAGCGGTAGATCTTCATGAAGTAGGCGATCTCCTTGCCCTTACAAACTCCTTGGTTCAACTCCACAATCTTGTCTGAGGCTCCCAAGTGACACCTAGCCAATCTAGGAGACACCACTTCAAGAAGTAACAAATGGTGTGTTGATGATGAACTCCTTGCTCTTGTGCTTCAAATGATAGACTCCCCAACACTCAACTCTCTCTCACAGGATTTGGATCTGGTGGAAAGAAGATTTGAGTGGAAAGCAACTTGGGGAAGGCTAGAGATCAAGATTCATATGGTAGGAATGGAATATCTTGGCCTCAACACATGAGTAGGTGGTTCTCTCTCAGAACTGGTAAGTTGGAAGTGTAGGTTTATTCTGATGGCTCTCTCCACGAATGAAGAGGAGGTGGAGGGGTATATATAGCCTCCACACAAAATCTAACCGTTACACACAATTTACCAAACTCGGTGGGACCGAATCAACAAACTCGGTCGGACCGATTTAGTAAACCTAGTGACCGTTAGTGATTTCGGTGGGACCGACATGCAACTCGGTAGGACCAATATGGTTAGGGTTAGGGCATAACGTAATCTCGGTGAGACCGATTACACAAACTCAGTGAGACCAATTTTGGTAATAAGATAACCAGAGAGTTGGTCAGGAAAACTCGGTGGGACCGATTACTCAAACTCAGTGGGACCGGTTTTGGTAATAAGTTAACCAGAGAGTTTGCATTGTAATCTCGGTAGTACCGATTTCTCAAACTCGGTGAGACCGATTTTGGTAATGGACATACACAGAGAGATTACAATCCCATCTCGGTGAGACCGAGATCCCTATCGGTGAGACCGATTTGCCTAGGGTTTGTGGCAGTGGCTATGACATCTGAACTCGGTGGCGCCGGATAGAAAGAATCGGTGGGGCCGAGTTTGACTTTTAGGTTTAGGTCATATCTGTGGAAGTGGGAAAGTGGTTGAGGGTTTGGGAGCATATCACTAAGCACTGTGGAGCAAGAAACTCATTAAGCAACACCTCATCCCTCCTTGATAGTATTGGCTTTTCCTATAGACTCAATGTGATCTTGAATCACTAAAATATATAATGAAGAGTCTTGAGCTTAAAGCTTGAGCCAATCCTTTGTCCTTAGCATCTTGAAGGAGTTCCCACATCCTTTAGTCCATGCCACTCCATTGTTGAACTTATCTGAAACATACTAGATATAAGTGTTAGTCCAACAAGAGATATGTTGACATTAATTACAAAAACCACCTAGGGAGCACTTGTGCTTTCAGAACATAAGGTAGCAAGCACAGGAGCCGGGCAACCCAACCATTGACCCAAGACATGATTCAGAGCTGATGCATATATGGCCAAACTGGCGATGCCAAAGTACGTTGTAAAGCTGTTCGGACTTTGTTGGCAACTCATTTGTTCCCATACCGAGCCCCTGGCAGGTTATGCCGAGGTATATCT
The DNA here is from genome assembly GCA_021605205.1 of Aegilops longissima. Classification (NCBI taxonomy): domain Eukaryota; kingdom Viridiplantae; phylum Streptophyta; class Magnoliopsida; order Poales; family Poaceae; genus Aegilops; species Aegilops longissima. The sequence goes on from CM038682.1 coordinate 312,526,438, forward strand.
GTGAAACAACCATAGGATCCATATTCATTTGTGAAAAGACACACATGATCAATTCGGATAATGTTTACTGGGACCTGAGTGATATGCCAATGATTACTTTATACTATATAAAAAGACCACAACCCCGGCTATTTTACATGCCCGGGGTCGAAGGCGGAGGAATAAGGCATATTACAGGCTCGAAATAAAGAGTGCGGTCTACAAAAAGTTATTTTGGACCTCCTGTCACACGTCTGTGCCGCCTGTCCTCGGCGAGGGGAATCCTTGATGGAAGTAGCCCCTTAGGTGAGTGTATGGATCCGAACTCCGATAAGGTCAGTTTAGATGTTTGTCCTTTGCGTCGCCTATTTTTGAGAGATAATAAAGAAAGAAAAAGGAAAGTAGATAAAAAATGTTACGGGAACGCTTGCAGGCTTGTCCGTATTGTGCTTCCGCCAATACCCATGGTATCTTAAGTGTGTAGTGATGTATGCGCGGTACAATTTTTGCGAGTATATGAGGTGGGCAGCGGAAGCCGAACTGCTTTTTCCGCACCGGGATTGGTCGATCCTCGGGGGGAAATTGCTTCTGACCCCCGGTATTTGGTTGGTGAACCTTTCTGTCATCCCTATCGCATGGCGGCCTCCTCCCCTTGTGTTCGGCATTGAGCTTGCCGGCCTGTTTGAAGACCCAACAGCTTCTGTTGGTATGATTAGCTGGTTTATCGGGGTGGCCGTGAATCTGGCAGGGTCGGTCCAATATCCTGTCTAGGTTGGACGGTCCGTCTCGGTTCGCCTTGAATGGCTTTTTCCGTTGATCGGGTTTGGGATTGCTGAATCCGGCATTGACCGCTTTGTCGCGAGATCTTTCATTATCATTGCAACTATTGTGTTTGCTTCGTCGTGGCTTGCCATTGCTGTCTCGGATTTTGGAAGTGCCCGAGTCACTAGCGCTGTTGCTTCTACGAGTGAGTCAGCTGTCTTCTCCCGCACAAAAGCGGGTCATTAGAGCGGTAAGGGATGTCATGGTTTAAGGTCCTTCTTGACCGAGGTGGCGTGCAAGCCATTCATCCTGGACGCTGCGTTTGAAGGCTGCACGGGCTTCCGCATCCGGACAGTCGATGATTTGGTTCTTTTTAACTAACAACCTATTCTAGAGCTTCCTGGCTGACTCTCCGGGCTGTTGGACAATGTGACTTAAGTCATTGGCATCCGGTGGCCAGACATATGTTCCTTGGAAGTTTTCCTGAAAGGCGTCTTCCAAATCTTCCCAGCTGCAAATAGAATTTTCCGGCAGACTGTTTAACCAGTACCGAGCTGGTCCTTTGAGTTTTAGTGGTAGGTATTTGATGGCATGAAGGTCATCTCCGCGGGCCATGTGGATATGGTGGAGGAAGTCCTCGATCCATACCGCGGGATCCGTAGTTCCGTCGTATGATTCGATATTCATGGGTTTGAACCCGTCTAGGAATTCATGCTCCATTACTTCGTCCTTGAAGCAAAGAGGGTGTGCAGCGCCTCTATGTTGGGCCACACTACGACGTACCTCCGATGGAGTCCATTTGCGGTTTTCGGCCCGGGCGTGGCTAGGTTTGTCACGTCCGAATAGGTAGCCGCCGTCGCGTGTCGAGGCACGTCCTCGCGATCCATAGATCGATCTTGCGTGTCCTGCTCTACAGTCCAAGTCCTATTGAAGGTCGTATGTACAACCCCGAGCTGTTTTATTCTTGCCTTTACAGCGAGGTGGGGTGGTCTGGTGTTCGGCTTGAGTTGCCTTTTTATCCGGACCAAGTTGTGGTCGACCCGCCGCATTGTGCGATGATGGTACGGGCTCCAGCGCCTCGTCAACAAACTGAGGTAGCAATCTATGCTTCGGGTAGCTTTTGGTTGGGCCACTAAGGCCGTATTCTTTGGCGGCCAGGACTTCGGTCCATCTGTCATTGAGAAGATCTTGGTCCACTTGAAGCTGCAACTGCTTCTTTTTCAGGCTCCTTGCAGTGGCTATTAGCCGGCGTTTGAAGCGCTCCTGCTCGAGAGGTTCCTCAGGCACGAAGAAATCCTCGTTGCCAAGGCTCTCCTCTTCCTCGGAGAGTGGAAGATAATTACTGTCCTCCAAGTCTCTGTGTATGGCATGTTCATTAGGGCTAACTTGCGCATTTTCCCGTTCCTCCTGTTCGGAGGATACCTTGACGGGGTCTTCATTATTTTCGGCATCGTCCGGAGTATTATTTTTTCCGGTGCCCGTACTGCAGTCTTTGGAACGACGTGACTTAGAGCAGTGTCGAGGAAGCTGGCGCTTGGGCTGTCTTTGAGGAGGTTTATCCTCAACTGGATCCTCTTTGTCATCGTTGTTAGTTTTTTCAGGCGTGGCCACCATGTCTACGTCGTAGGAAGAAGTGGCCGTCCGCCGTCCAGTGAATGGCGGGTTCTGGCCTTGCTCCTTGTCGGCATCGTTGTCCGTACTGGCGATGTCTTCGGAGCCGTAGTCAAGCATGTCGGTTAAGTCCTCGACAGTGGCTATGAAGTGGGTGGCAGGTGGGAAGCAAAATTCCCCATCATCAGCCTCTAGTTCGAACCGTACATAGTTCGGCTGTGAGTCCCCCGCCAAGGACAAGTTCTTTAATGAGTTCAGCACATCGCCCAAGGGCAAGTGCTGGAAGATGTCTGCGGCGCTGAAATCGAAGATCGATAAGCGATCAAGTTCGGTATCTGCGGGCTCACATGGTTCGGAATTTATACCTAGAGAGGAGTCCGGAGTTCCGGTGACACGAGTATTGCGTGAGATTAAGTCCATGTGCGGCTCCAACGCCGGGGAATCTATGGCATCTGTGGTGGGGTTGAGCCTCCAATCCTTGGATGCCGCAGTGTGCTCTAGATCTAAGGCCAGCATGCTCACAGGAGCTATCTCCTGGATGTGGTCTGACAACAGATTTAGGTCATGTTCGTCAAGGTGACTAGGAGCGATCGTCGCGGTCCCGAATCCGGCGAAGATCAAATCTCCACTGATGTCCACAACACAATTCAAGCTCCCAAATCTGACCTGATGGCCAGGGGCGTAGCTATCGATCTGCTCCAGGTGGACAAACGAGTTGGCCCGCAGCGCGAAGCCACCGAACACGAAGATCTGTCCGAAGAGGAAGGTTTCTCCTTGGACAGCGTCATTGTCGACGATTGAAGGGGCCATCTAACCTTTTGGGGACGACACAGTGGAACTCTCAATGAAAGCACCAATGTCGGTGTCAAAACCGGCGGATCTCAGGTAGGGGGTCCTGAACTGTGCGTCTAAGCTCGATGGTAACAGGAGACGGGGGACACGATGTTTACCCAGGTTCGGGCCCTCTCTATGGAGGTAATACCCTACTTCCTACTTGATTGATCTTGATGAATATGAGAATTACAAGAGTTGATCTACCACGAGATCGAGAGAGCTAAACCCTAAAACCCTAGCCTATATCACTATGGTAATGAGTATGTCCCCCTCCGGACTAAGTCCTCCGGTTTATATAGACACCGGGAGGATCTAGGGTTACACAAGGTCAGTTACAAAGAGAGGAATCTACAGATTCGGTCGCCAAGCTTGCCTTCCATGCCAAGGAGAGTCCCATCCGGACACGGGTGCAGTCTTTGGTCTTCGTATCTACACAGCCCATCTGTCCGGCCCATGGCTAACAGGTGTGGGACCTTGAGGACCCTTAATCCAGGGACTACCTCAATTTGGGCCTTGGCCGATCGGTCTGAAAGATTTTTTTAAAATAATTTCACCGAAATGGAAAAATTCAGAATAAAAATAAATAAAAATCCTAAAATCCTAAAAACAATTTTCACGGTCATCTACTAATATTTAGGACAACATGAACATTTTTCTAGGCTAAAATGCAATTTACTCTAATTTACTCGAATAAAATCTCAAATAAAATTCAAATAAAACAAATATTTTATTTAAAATTAAATTTCCATTATTTCCTCTGCTTTGAAGAAGCCATATTATCTTCTCTCATTATTTTATTTATTTTGAAATAATCAAAAATTTAATTTCAACAAAAATCACCTTGATCCAATTTACCAATTTTGAAAAAAATCAAAATGGATTTTTTTATAAAAACCTCCAACTCTCTCAAATGGTCCTTGAGTTGCTTAAGGTCTCTAGGATCAAAATGTGCAAATAAAACCAATTCAAAATGCAAGAATCATGGATGCATATGATGACCTAATGATTAACATCCAAATTGAAAATTGGGATGTTACAAACCTACCCCCCTTAAGATGAATCTTGCCCTCGAGATTCGGTTGGCTAGCAAATAGGTGTGGGTGCTCTTTCCGTAGGTCTTCTTCTCGCTCCCAGATGGCTTCTTCCTCGGTATGGTGGCTCCACTGAACTTTGCAAAATTTGATGACCTTGTTGCGTGTAACTCGGCTGACAAACTCGAGAATCTTGACGGGTTTCTCCTCGTAGATTAGGTCACCCTCCAACTGAATTGCTTCCAGGGGCACTGTATCTCTTAGAGGAACATCGGCCATCTCTGCATGGCACTTCTTCAACTGGGAAACGTGAAACACATCATGAACTCCTGACAATCCTTCGGGTAACTCCAACTTGTAGGCCACTTCTCCCATACGTTCCAAAACTCGGTATGGTCCTACAAATCTAGGGGCAAACTTTCCTTTGACTCCAAATTGTTTAAATCCTCGGAGTGGTGACACATGAAGATATGCTCTATCTCTGATTTCGTAGGCTACCTCCTTGCATTTTGTATCGAGATAACTCTTCTGCCTGGACTTAGCTACCTTCAGTCTATCACGAATCAACTTAACCTTCTCTTTAGATTCTTTGATTAAATCTGGTCCGAACAGCTAATGGTCTCCGACTTCATCCCACATCAATGGTGTCCTGCACCTCCTTCGATACAAGGCTTCAAAAGGGGCCATCTTCAAACTAGCCTGGTAACTGTTGTTATAAGAGAACTCTCACTACAAAAAAAGATACATCCGTGACATTTTGGGCTGAACGAATTTTTTTCCTGTCATACATATGACACTTCTATGACAATAATTGTGACAAAACCCGGTATCATCATAGATGTGGTGGGCTCCTACTTCTATGACAAAAAATCATGACAGAAAATGGGCTTTTCGTCCTGGGCTTGCCGGAGACGCAGCTGCATGACATTCTTTGGGTTGTCCCTGACGGAAAAAACCATGGTAGAAGCGAGGGGGAGGAAAATTTCAGGGAGTTCCCGGTTACGGTGGGAGGTCGGGGGCCGAGTGATGCGCGTTTCTCTCGTACACGTCTGGCGCATGTGTGCGGCGTTGGCTCTAATCAAACCGAGCGAGGTGTTGGGCTCTAATCAACCCGGCGAGGACAGCTGCAGCTACGCCTTCTTGAACCCGAGCGATCGATCGATGGTTGTTAACTAAACCCGATCGGCGATTCGCCAGCTCTGATGCTAATCAAGCCGATCGATGGGATGAGCAATGGCGTTGCGGGGGGTTGGATGAGCAGTGAGCGGTGGCGTTGCCTCTGGATGGACAGGACCCTGTGGTGTGGTGGAGGGCTGGATGAACAATAGACGGTGGAGGAGTGCCCGTGGAGGGGTGGATGAACAGGACCCCGTGATGTGGAGGGCAGGATGAACAGTAGACGGTGGAGGGGTGCCCGTGGAGGGGTGGTTGAACAGAACCCCGTGGTGTGGAGGGCTAGATGAACAGTAGACGGTGGAGGGGTGGTTGAACAGTAGTCGAAGGAGTAGCGCGCAGTGGAGACTGGATGAACAGGAGCCCGTGGAGGCTGGAGGAGGAAGACGGTGGATGAACAGTAGCTCGTGGAGGCTGGAGGGGGTCGACGATGGAGATGAACAGTATCCCGTGGAGTCCCGTTTTGTGGTACGCCACATCCCTCCCGATGAACAGGACCCCCGTTTCGACCATAGCGCTCCAACACAAGTCCGTTTCCTCCGTTTTGCGGTACGCCACACCCCTCCCGATTAACAGGACCCCCGTTTCGACCGTAGGAGGTCCGTTTCCTCCGTTTTGCGGTATGCCACACCCCTCCCGATCAACAGGACCCCCGTTTCGACCGTAGGAGGTCCGTTTCCTCCGTTTTGCGGTACGCCAGACCCCTCCCGATGAACAGGATCCCGTTTCGAACGTGGGCGGTCGAACACAAGGCCGTTTCCTCCGTTATGCGGTACGCCAGGCCTCGCTTCCCTCGCCTGTTCCGTCCAAGCCCTCCCGATGAACACGACCACGCATTTTGTTGCCTCCCCATGAACACGACGCATTCCGTTGCCTCCCCATGAACACGACGCATTCCGTTGCCTCCCCATGAACACGACGACGACGTTGTTTCTCCGTTTCGACCCAGCCATGTCAACGAGCCCTCACCGTACGTATGCCCGAGTAGGCGTTCGAGACCCCGCCCTTATGTACACATACGTGGCCGTATTTTCTTTCTTGCACCCTGGCCGATGTATGTACGTGTACATGCTACGTGCGCGCCTCTACATCAACCAGTATATATGTACGTACACGTTCGCGACCAGAATGACAATGCTACGTACGCTTCGACCAGGTGGGTCCCGACTGCCAGGCACTTCCTTGCGTGCGAAGATGTAGCTGGTGGGTCCCGGCAGTCAGGGGGGCAAATCATTTTGTTTTTTTTTTGCCCGGGCGCACTTCCTTGCGTGCAAAGATGTAGCTGGTGGGTCCCAGCAGTCAGGGGGGAAACGTTTTTTTCACGAAATACGGTGGCCCGTCCGGTGGGTCCCCTCTGTCAGGTGGAGGAATAATTATTTTGCATGTAATAAGGAGGCACTTCCTTGTCGCGGCCGTGGACCCAGCTGTCGACCTCTCCACGCATCTGATCCACGTCCGATGGAAGCGTTCCTTGACCACGTTGACCACGCCGTGCGAGAGCACCGGGGCTGTGGTCGACGGCGAACCCTAGGAAGGGGACGACGGGAGCCGGGGAAGACGCGGTAGTGGAAGCCCGCGCGCGGAGAGGGGTATGAGGGTTCACTGGTTCGGCTGCGGTGTGAGGCTGCCGTCGCTGCAGGGCCTGGCCAGCGGTGTGAGTAGTAGGGGGCGGTGAGGCCTCCGCGGCAGCCCAACCGGCCACGTGAGGCAGGAGCATGCGACACGACCGGCGCTGCTTTGGGCGGCTGGAGCAAGAAGACCAGAGGTTGAAGAAGCACTACGGCCGTTGGATGGACATCGTACGGTCAGTGGAGCTAGAATCGTTCATATTGACTAAAGTTGACAAAGGCCCCCGTCCCAGTCAACTTAGTAGGCCCACAAATCAGCCTCCCACCATGGTGGGTCCCGGCTAGCAGGGGAAGTATTCATTTTTTTGTGCATAATAAGGAGGTACTTCCGGTGGGTCCGAGCTGACAGCGGGGGGAACATTTTTTTCGCGAAATACGCTGGCCCGTCCGGTGGGTCTGAGCAGTCAGGGGGGCAACGTTTTTTCATGAAATAAGGTGGCCTGTCCGGTGGGTCCCTACTGTAAGGTGGAGGAATAATTATTTTGTGCGTAACAAGGAGGCACTTTCTTGCGGCGGCCTGGACCCAGCTGTCAGCCTCTCCACGTACAGTATTCTTCCGATGGAATTCGGTCGTTGACCACATTGACCACGGCGCGGCGACAGCACCACGGCGGTGGACGACGGCGAGGCCTAGGAAGGGGACGACGCGGAGCCGGGGAAGACGTGGCAGTGGATGCCCACGCGGAGAGGAGTACGAGGGTTCACTGGTTCGGCTGCGCTGCCGTCGCCGCAGAATAACAGGGGGTGTGGGTGAGTGGAGTGGAGGGATGGCCTGGCCAGCGGTGGGAGTAGTATGGGGGCGGTGAGGCCTCCGCGGCAGCACAACCGGCCACGGGAGGCAGGAGCAGGCGGCACGACCGGCGCTAGTTTGGGCGGCTGGAGCAAGAAGACCAGAGGTTGAAGAAGCACTACAGCCGTTGGATGGACATCGTACAGTCAGTCGAGCTAGAAGCATGCATATTGACTAAGTTGACAAAGCCCTTCGTCCCCGTCAACTTAGTAGGCCCACTATACTGGGTCCCAGCTAGCAGGGGAGTATTCATTTTTTTCTGCGTAATAAGGAGGCACTTCCTTGCGTGCGAAGATATAGCTGGTGGGTCTGAGCTGTCAGCGGCTGTAACGTTTTTTTGCGAAATACAGAGGCCGTTTCGGTGGGTCCCAGATGTCAGGTGGAGGAAATCATTATTTTGCGCGTAATAAGGAGGCATTTCCTTGCGTGCGGCCGTGGACCCAGCTGTCAGCCTCTCCATGTACAGTCCACTTCATATGCATGTCGGTCGTTGAGCATGCTGACCACGCCACGCCGAGAGCACCAGGGCGCTGGACGACGGCGAGGCCTAGGAAGGGAACGACACGGAGGCAGGGAAGACTCGGCCGTTGTTTTTGTTTCCCACACGGAGGGGAGTACGACTGTACGAGAGTTTACTGGTTCGTCTGCCGTCGCCGGAGAATAAGGCCGCGTTCGGTTTTCCTCTGTTCCATGGCTCCACTCCTGGAGCGGTAGTTAAAATACTTGGAGCCATCAAACAGCTGCTCTGCAGATTCTAGAATTTGAAGGAGTTGGTGGACTGCCGAACGCGCCCTAACAGCAGGTGTGGGTGAGTAGATGGATGGCTAGGCCAGCGATGGGAGTACGGTGGGGCGGCGAGGCTGCTGGCAAAGACACCGGCATGGGAGGAGGGAGCAGCAGTCCATGGCGCTTGTTTGAGCGGGCCGAGCAGGAAGAGCAGAGATTGAAGAAGAAGACGGCCGTTGGATGGACATCCAACAGTACACAGGCCATCTGTGGAAAGCCTCAAATCTGTGGAAAACAGCATACAGCCCATCTGCCATTATTTCAAATAATTTACAGCCCACTTGCTAATTCTTACTGGTTTTTTTGGAGCCCATATTCTTTATGTTAGCATTACAGCCCATATTGTGGCCACGGTTAAAAAATTATACGAAATTTTGCATATGTCGGTGCGGTCTGAAATGTTTTTAATCCCAAAATTTCGAGTCACATTCAAACTGATTTTAAAAATAAATGTATATCAATATAAAATCCAATAAATTGTCCACGCATAAAAATCGATGCAATTTAAAATCTCGAAATGAAAAAAAGATATTTGAAAATAATTGCCAGTTTGATGTGTTTTAAAAATGTACATCCCATTTCTCATTACTGATAGGCCACTCTCCTCGTCTTGAAAGATTTGCAGCCCAAAAGGCCTGATAAAGCGACTTACTTGACAAATCACAAAAAAACTGGGCTAGCCATTTTCAGAAAGAAAAAAAACTACTGGGCTGGTCTGTGGTAAACATAAAAGAAAAGGCTGTATAGACAGGCTAGAGTGTCCCGCACAGCCCAGTTGACACCCTGCTTCCGTCTCAAAAAAAAAATTAGATAAATGCCACTCCAATTATGGCAATTCATAAAAATGCCACTACAATTTCCAAACTTTGAAAAATGCCACTGCAGTTTTTGCAAACTTTGAAAACGCCACGCAGTTTGCAAACTTTGAAAAACGCCACTCAGACTTTCAAAATGCCACTAGAAATGGCATGAAATGGCATTTTCAAAGTTTGAAATTGCAGTGGCATTTCTGCACACCAGATTTGGAGTGGCATTTATCAAATTAACCCAAAACAAAATGATCGGGCGAGCTCTTTGGGTCCCATGTGTCACCGCTTTCGTTGTGCAATTCTCTCGTTTATTGACTACGTTGACAATGGCATGGGACCCGATGTCGAAATCCACTAGGAGGAGCCATTTTTATTGGCTTGAAATAAGGAGGCACTTGCTTATGCGTCTCGCCATGACCTTGGCGGGTCCTCGCTGTCATCCTCTCCACATACAATCATCTCCTGATTGTGTACGCGTCAACTTGCTAGGCCCACAAGTCAGCCTCTAAACCGTGGAGGACAAATACAACCCATTTAAAAAAATAACAGCCCATTCCATACGTTCAAACGGGAAGTTCAACATTCAGAGCAAAGTAACAGGTCTGATCCACATATAGAGTACTGGAACTTCCACGTTGACAACCATCATAGCCAAGTGAACTATCTACTCCCACAGTCCCACTAACACTCTAGTAGTAGCGTACAAGTACTAACTTACTCTTAGCTAACTAGACGATGCCGGCCGCCATCTGCTGTCCATGCTAAACGCCGGCACAGGCGTCCTCTGCCTCGCCTCGGACTTGCCAGAGGTGCGATAGGGCGCGTTGCTCGCACGCGTTGGCCCTTTCCATGCCGGCGTGGTCCACCGAAGCTTCGGCTTCCAAGCGGGAAACCCACTTGACGAGCTGGTAGTAAAAATCGGCGTCGCGAACGCGTGCGTGCCCGACAACCTCCAGGGCTATTTGCCGGGCGCTGGCCTCCACGTAGTCGGCCCAGTTGCGGGCGCTCTGCTCGCGACTCAGAGCGCCGGTGCGCTGCTGCTCCATGTCCCGCTGGCGGTGCAAGTCGGTGATACGCTGCTCCTCCGCCAGGCGGTCACGCTCCAACAACTCCTGCTCCTCCGCCAAGCGGTCATGCTCCAACAACTCCTTAATCTCCGCATTGCCATCTAAAGACAGATAGAATGCCTCCTCCCTCCGTCTGCCTTCCGGTGAAAACCCGAACACTAGTTTCGGCGGTGACCCCCTGCGGCGTCGCCTACCGCGGACAGGCGGGGACATGGCGGACGTGGCGAACGACGTCGGGCCGGTGGGGGCTTATGAGGATATGGCAAGTTGGGTCACGGTGGCACATGAGAAGGCCGGGAAACATTACTTATAGGCGGAAGGTAGCGCGACGGTCATCGGAATTCAATGCATAATGGCTTAGCGCGCTAGCTTGCCGTGGAAAACTAGAGAAACTGAAATTATGAATGTGATGTCCCGTCCCGTCTGGATCGCACGCCGGCATGGCGGTCAAACGAGTGCACTCGAATCATCTCCCTCCTTGTCAATAATGATTCCACGGATTTAAAGCGTATCTTTTTTCGCATTAGTTAGCTGCCTTAATTACGGCCGGCTGCATGCAGGCACTCAGAATCGCTCGCAGGCAGTACGTGAAGCAGCATGCAGCCACTTAAATTGCTGGAATTAATTAGGCTTAAACTTCTGCATGCCGAGGGCACGCATGCAGCCACTTAAATCGCTGGAATTTATTAGGCTTAAACTTGTGCATGCCGTTAATTATTGCCATGCCTTGGTCTTGCTGCTTTGCTCACGGGACTAATAAACCTGGACGGAGGAGTACCTTGGTTGGTGAGAGGTTTGAATTAAGCCACGCAAACCGGAAAGGAGGTACTAATACGTGTGTGATCTGCTATTTATTCGTGTAGGATCGAGTAGGTCGTTTCTTGAATTGAGCCCTGCAAACCGGAAAGGAGGTAGTACGTGCGTGATCCGCTATTTATCCGTGTAGGATCGATAGTGTAACTTGTCAGTTTCTTCAGAGGTAGGCATTTTATTCAAAAACTGCCACTTCGCATCTTGCATCGCAAATAAAACTGCCAGAGCGCATTTGTAGGCTAGCTAGTGATCGATCAAGAACTTGTAAACACCGAGTGAATAGAAATAAGTAATCATTAATGCATCTCAATGATTCACGATCATATACAAATATGTAGCTCCAAAAGCAAAGATCAGCCACTTCGGATCTTGCGTGCAACTAAAACTAACTAGTATGATTCCCATACATAAGATCAACATGTTAATGCATCTCAATGACTCACAGATCATATACAAATATGTAGCTCCAAAAGCAAAGATCTAGAAAAACATCTGTTCTTCCTACTAACATGGATGCTTCTATTGGCCAACATTCAAGATGAGACTAAAAGACAAATTTGTTTGTGAAGTCTACAATTCCTCTTGCAAACGTAAGTGGTTTCACCAACAGCTGGAACCATGAGAATGAACCAGACATGATGGAAGAACATGCACTACAATATGATTTGGTCTTCCCTCAATCACACTGCGAGACCATTTCCGGAATACAAACTTTAACTTAGGCAAAATGATGCCCATTGTATAATCAGACCAAATCAATGAAGCACCTAGTGTTGGCCAATAAATAGTATAGTACTATTTTTTCTGCAGTCCATGAAGTGACTATCCAATCTTTCTGTGTCTATTTTCAAATGGCACTGCATGCAGTGACTATACTATTCTCTTGTGCAGTTCAACCAAAATTGCGGGCACTTTGTTTGTTTGCCAAATAGCAACGGGCAGACATCTCTGCCTGCACAAATATCAAGCAGCTAGTAAACATATACCACACCTTGTATTTTCCGTTTAAACATGTCTCTTCCGCTTAGCATCCGTCATGTTCGCCTTTGGACAATCGATCTGATTATGTTTTGCCTGGACAATTTCATACTGAATTGATTTGCTGGTTCGAGTAGAAATATAGCGCCTATTCTTCATCGGACCAAGGATATCCATGTTCGCATGATGGAAGAGGTGAAATCGATACAACCGAAATTGAGCATCCAATCATTGAATCCTGTCCTGCACCTCCAATGTAGGTCCACCACGCCAATAAATTCACATGCAAACCACTAGTGTTACTATCTAATGACAAGACAAAAGAGTAGCAAGATAGTAGCAAACCATGTACCTTCGTAATGAACAGCTCATAGTGCCACCAATTGGATATAAAGGTTGGGAAAAAAACATGCCCCTAATGTTGAACCAGTTGGACTTTTTGTGCAGTTCCACTAAAATCGAGCATCCCTGTTTGCATAGATATTGAAAGTGTGATTACTCTAGAAGTGGCACTAGTTGAAGCATAGACTCACAAATATAAGCATTCCAATTTCTTAATGGGAAAAGGTAGCAAGACTGTTTCTAACCACCTGTTTGAAGGAATAAATAAAGCAACAACGGCTGATGTCAGGAAGGCATACATACAGTAGTTTTTTCTAAAAAACTGAGCCATTCCTGACCTTTCCTATTCTTTTAAGCAAATTTTGTGCAGTTCTACTAAAATAAAATGCCATCACCGCCTTGACAATTCAAAGGACACTGCATAAAAAGGAAATGACTTAACATTACATCATGATGTCAGGTATGTAGTCGACAGGCATTAGAGACAAACATACAGACCTCCTCAAGAGAACGGCCGGAGGAGGAGGCGCCCACTCTTGACCTTTCCTCTTGTCTTCATAATTATCTGTGCAGTTTAACCAAAATAAAATGACATCAGCGCCTTGGCATTTTAGTGACACTGTACAAAAAATTAACTTATCTCATGAAACTGAGGTATGTAATCTATAAGCATTAACAGTGCAAAAATCTGACAGGAGTAACAAGTTTCATCGTTGGTATACTGGCTATGCAACAGCATTAGAATGCCTTATAGCTGAAAAATCTTTAATACATCCACAATCAACAGCTAACCCTGAAATAATCCAGGGTGGCATTATAATGAGAGCGGCATTAGTTAAATGTGGCATCACTTTAGCAGTAGCATTGCTTGACTTGACTGCTGGCGTTATACTAACAGCAAAAAAAGTGGCAATAAGAGCATGGGAGGCCCATTCGGACAGTGGGCGCACCAGTACGATGTACCTCCACGGACGCAGAGTGGTGAGGGAGGTATGGTTGCCCAGAGCAACAAATATCCAGGCAGCATATGTGGATTACGGTCCCATTTTTGTTCTCTTTAGCCACCTTTTTCCTATGCAAGGACAACAAACCGATCGACCTGGTCATTCTCTATTGCGTTGTCATGCCTTTCTACCCTTCTTCAACCAAGAGACACGAGACTCGTTCCTTAGCTACTGATTTCCCCTTTTCAACCTAGATGCGGGTTTGATGCCTACTCTCTTGGACAGTACAGTCTCCCTTCCTTTCCTTATTCAACTCAGACATGGATTAGTCTGCATGAATTAGGGTTTCCTTTAATAGTGCAAATTATGGTTTTCGTCTGCGTGGCCAGCAGAGTAGAGGATAGCAAATTGGGAAGATGGTGGAGTGGAAAAAGATCCACATGCAACGACGTAGCAGATGGGGAAATAGAACAAGGTTATGGCTCAAAAGAGGTAGCATACACGAGGGTCGGCGGAAGTGGCTTCGCTCGTGGTCGCCGCCCTCCTCACACACCACGGCAGCGAGCTTGGGGACGGAGGCCATCCCGCGCGGACGCTAGGTCTGAGAGTACAGCCTTGTCGTCAGTGCATGACCTCGCTCGCCGATGACGAGTGCGTCAACGCTGCACGTCCTTCTCTTCCCCGGCGGATCTGTGACCACCGGTGCGGAGGGAGAGAGGGGTCGTCTTTTAGATCTGGAGAGAGGTGGTAGTGTGAGAAGCAAGTGGGCAGCCCTTAGCAAGAAAGCTGAAGCTCCAGCCTATATATCTTTTTATACTACTACTAGTACCGGAGGTGGGGTAGTGGTAGAGTAGTTTATATTTTCTCTGCGTCTGATGCATCAGTTAGTCGTGCTTCAAAACTTATCGGCACGCCATTAAAAAAATAAAGGTCGATAACTAATGCGGCACCTCGGGCCAACGCGGCCAGATTGCATTTTGCACGAGAAATTACACACCATCTTTCGTTGACATGTGGTCCCGTTCCAACATATCAGTGAGACGACGGCGAGTAGTAGGAGTATTTATGAATGGATGTGTAGGTCGGGGCGCCTCATCGTGAACCGTGGCAAACTCGCAACCGTCCACCGACTCTTCGCCTTTCCCTCTCGATTTGGAACTGATGTCGCACGCTCTTCCTCTCCCTCCTCCATTTTCCTTCAGCCCTTCACCCTTTCTTCTGCCATTGTTTGATCGTCTTCTCCATGGAGGGAACAAGCCGGAAATGACCCTGTTATTATTGCCCCGATCTGAAAGATGACATGGTGGAGGAACTCATTGATCGGTGCGACATCATCACCTCGGCTAGCATGGCAGGTTCGTTCAAGCCCATTCTCGACTCAACTAATAACATCATTGCAAGGAACCCAAGGGTCCAGGAGCGGTTTGATCTCCCCTATCTTCTTCACCTGACCCTGCTCGCTGGCGAGCGGACGACGGAGACCTCGCCTTGTGCAAGTTGATGCCACTTGATAGTGATACGTGTGATCTCAAGATGCCATTGCTTAAGGGTAAGTCCTGGGCTGGCGCAAATGGAGATTGGGTTGTTTATATTGGGTACAATTGCGAGTGGGAACTTGTGAATGTGTACACTCGTCAGCGGATTCCACTTCCAAAAATCTCCGAGTGCCCTGAGGTTGAGCACACATATGATCTACGTACGTTCAAATACGATCATGGTGATTGTCGTCTACGGAAGATAGAAATTTGTCGAGTTCCCAATCTCTCTTGGAATTACAAAAACTATGATGTTGTTGCTATCTTCAACAAGCTTGTTTCCGTCCTTGATGGTTTCACTCGATGGATATTGCTCAAAAATCAGTTTTTGTACACGGATGAGTACTATGATGCAATTCAATACGAGGGCCTTGTGTTTGCTGCCACCACTCGTGGCACTGTTTTTGCATGGCATCCTCATTGTTTCGGTACGTTTTTCTTCCACCGTAATTATAATTGTTTCATCCACATGCATGCGGGTTAGCAAGTTTCCCTTTACCAATTAACCTTCTTCTTGTGTTTCCAAGGTCCTGTGAACATCCCACCACCTATACTTGAAGATTTTTATAACCAAGAGGGAGATGACGATGGTGATGATCACGAGCATGAGGACGAGCAGCGCTGATATACTCTATGGCGCCTGGCAACTAATTCCGATGGATCACCTCTTCTTGTGTGTATACAACCCACTGATGATGTTACTGCTAAGGAAGCAGGTGTAGTCTCCCATGGTCGCACTCTCTGGACCTATTCCAACACCCGTTGCATGGTATTCAGGATGGATACTAGTGTGCTAGCGCCAACTCCTTCTCCCTGGCACAGAATTGATAGTCTTGGAGAAAACTCGCTCTTCCTTGGACGAAACTATCCGATGATGGTGAAAGGCGATCCAACCGCTGCTGACACATTTATGAGAAGCAACTGTGACTATACCTCGGACATTTGTGTGGTTCCCTACCCTGGTACTGATATAGTAGGCCGCTTCAGCTTGGATGATCAGTCCTACGTTGGTCTCCAGATCGAAAATGCATGGCCCGTCCCAGAGAATCACTTGTGGTTCAAAGCAAGCGTTTCCAATGCCGAGGAATGGTTGAGTTGAAGTTCATTTCATTGCTTGTTATTTGTTGTGTGGTGAAAACTGTAGTATTTATAATGTATCCTCGTTGTCGATGTGGGTTGATGACCTGTTGTTCTATGTAATAAAATGATATGCATGTGATAAACTTACTAAATTTATGAATGGCTTTCGAGTCGCTTCTCTGAGTGAGTGGTGCGACGAGGCAAACAAATATTTTCCGAATAGATAATTGTACGTGCATTGCAACAGGTTATCTGATGAGGCCAATCAACAATAGTAGTACACTATTTGTACTAGCTTCACGTGCTTCGCGCGTCGGGCTAGTGTTTTTACTGTAGCCATATGTTAATGTGTTCGTTGTATGTAACCAGCACCTCGAATCCTCGATACTACTCCCTCTGTTCCAAAATACATGACTTCCATTTGTCCAAAAATGGATGTACCTATGTACTAAAACATGTCTAGATACATCTAGATTTTGACAAATGGAAGGCATGTATTGTGGAACGGAGGGAGTAGTATACTATATAGTAGGAGTAAGTAGTAGGAGTAGTAGGGTGGCATGGGCCAGAACATGCATTCATGTCCAGGAGTACGGCACACGCCACCACCACGACATCCATCTGACACCATATTATTTCTTGGAGTCCGTGCGAGAGCAATCTCTTCAACCTCGTCGTTTCTCTAACTTTAGCCATCGCACAAGCAGCGAGGTGGGGTTTGCCGATAGTCGGTTTCCTTAACTGTGGTCCCACTTGTAAGGCCAACTCCAACGCACGGCCCCAAACGGACCTCCGCTTTGCACGAACTCCAACGATAATTTTGACTAGAAAAGCAAGACCAAAGAAAACAAGAACCACAAGAATACATTTTACTACTCCTGTAAGTTGGATTAGTGCCTTCTCGATGCATTCATTGTTGATCTGCGGAGGCTTGATCTAGCGTGCTTCTTTCTTCTTCGAGTGTAAAGAAGTAGACGTTGCTTCCTCGCATCTAGTCTCATGTCTAGCCTCTATTCTATACTAGCTAAAAGTGATAGAACATCTACTAAATTGCGCTCTATCAATATATGGATGTACTCTTCTTCCCAATACAAAAACTTGCATCCATTCTACTCCCTCCGTTGCACAATACATGCCTTCTATTTGTCAAAATATATATGTATCTATACATGTCTTAGTATATAGGTACATCCATTTTTGGACAAATGGAAGTCAAGTATTTTGGAACGGAGGGAGTACACAATAAAAAATTTAAGTTAGCACAACTAGTCTAATCCGAGAGCAGAACCAAAGATTTGGTCGGGTTCTTCCTCCTTTTGCCGACACGTGGGACATCCAAAGATCCAGGTCGTGTCATGAAAGAAAATAGAGTGGTAGTTGAAGCCACGAGATGTGCATCTTGGGTTAAATCAGTAAATAGAATCTTACTACTCTTGAGTAACTCCAAAAGCGCCACCGAAGATCTTTATTGATTTGTTTTTCATCACCAAAGCACGTCGAGGTGAAAGATGTGCAGGTTCAGTGGGTCCTCTTGCGTTTTCACTGACATGTGGGGCCGCATGTGAGCTAACAGATGATGGGCTCCGCGCGTTCGCTGGCTGGCTGAGAAGAGAGATAGAGGAGGGCTGAGCACGGACTGCAGGAAATTTGTTCTACGTACCTCGATATAGGCTCGATATAGTGGGGTGGCATGGGCCATAACTAGCATTCACGTCTAGCAATACGTCACACGCCACCCACACGAGTCCCATTCGACACCAATTTTCTTGGAGTCCGTGCTACAGCCATCTCTTCTCCCTCCTGTCCTCTTTTCTCAGCCATCGCGCGGTTGGCGGGGCGGGGGTTTGCCGATAGTCGGTTTGCTCAACTGCGGTCCCACTTGTAAGTGAAAATGCAACACCGCACCCATTCCCGCTTGAGTGGTGTGTCGGACCAACCGTGTGGGGGTGCGACGCGAACACGGCAGGCTTTTCCTTTTGAACTCGTAACTTGTAAAATTTGGTTCTGCTCCATGGCGCGACCGATAGATAGAAAATAACGATTTTGCCTAGAGTAATGAGAAGTTTGGTTCTGGCACCGTTTATGCATGGAGTACGTACGAAAATTATGAAGTTGATGCGAAATGTAAGATAATTATGTCTTGCTGCACCAGGCGCTGCGCGGCGAGCGCGACCTCGAGGTGGACATTCTCCGGCACGACGGCGGGCAGTCGCAGGGCCACTAGTGCGTCGAAGAGGTTGTTACCATAGTGGCCGTTGAGGGTGGTGGGCATCGCAGAGCCTGGGCGCGTCGGGTGGAGGCTTACGTCAAAGTCATCCGCAAGCTTCTTGACGACAGTGAACTTGTCGAGGAAACCGACGAGGACCTCGTCGAACAAGGAGACGAAGCTGTCGTCCAAGCGGCCCCTCGCCCTGGCGGCCTCAAGCAATACTACCTGCCGGGCCACAGGCCGGCGTCGTGGACCATCTGGCACAGCCGGCTGATGCTCGCGCTCATCGCCTCCATGGGTCCAGCGTAGCTTCTAGTCAACTGATCTTGCGATTCGAGTGATCACTCAGCCCTTGGTTAGGGTGCGTAGGTGCGTAGGATTTCATACTACTCCTCGGCCCTCTACTGCACCTGCCTTTGGCTGTATGATAGCTGGGCCAGCCACCCCCTGGGGCCACGTGTCATTCACCCAAAGGTAGTTGCCGTAAGTCAATGAAGCTGCGTCTCCCTCCGTGCCGGTGCAGTATAGTCATCTCACCGGACCTCTAGTTGGGGCCAAACAAGAGAAGTTTGATGTTTACTGGTTTATTGGTCCCCTTTGCATTTTGCGCCAAGTTTTGACCTTTGATTTAACTAATAAAATGTTAATGCATGTAAACAAAAATGTTGTGTAAGTCACCTTACGAAAACCAAATAATCCCAAAATACTTAGGCACGGTGCATTAACTCCTCCTTGTTTCTTATTTCGTGACATATCAACCAATGAGAGATGTGGGCCGTGCATGCTTTCAATGACTTGAGACTACCAAACATGACATGCAAGTGTTTAGTTCATTGCATGTAATCCTATTAGATACTCTAGTTAGCAAAAAAATTAAGTTCTCTCACGATAGGAATAAAACACCATGTATTTATTTACGAGGAGTAGTACATTTTGGTGACATGCATTACTAGATATTGCTAGTCAAATACTAAAATCCAGATGGACGTGGTAGTACTCCTAAATCCAGACGATGGTGCTACTAGTACTAGTAGTAGTACTACCAATGTACTAGTAGGAGTACTAGCACTTGTACTACCCGCTGGTCAAATTATTACGTCTTGCTCCTCACAATGAAGTGACAAGACCTGCTGGCACGGAGATGACACACAGTATAGGCGCCGTGTTCGCATACCATAGTCAGCCTCACCGTTTGCAGTCACTATCATCATGGCTATAGAGCTAGCCTGCTTACAACTAGCCCTGTTCGACATAATTTCCCGTGCGTAGATGCCCGTGCATTGCACGGAACACCAAGATTGGGGGTGGACGGCTCCGGCAGCGGCCATCGCGCCAGATTTTTCCATGGCCTTCTACTCCTAGATGTGGTGGGGAGGAGATAAGGCTGATTGTAAGAGATAAGGGGTTGTTTGTAAATAGGGAACAAGTGCGGGCATCTTTTTGCAAAAATGGAGAAGCTTGGTTTGTATGCGTCAGATCTAGATCCGACGGCTATTGGTGAAAGATCGGAGGCACAACATCATCACCAACTCAGGACCTGTTTGATTCGCAGGATTTTGAAAACGCAGGAATAGGAAACGGCAATATTACAAGTTTTAAACTGATATTACAAATGTTAGGAGTAATGCCGCACCTACGAAGAGGGAATTACTTGGAAGTTTACATAAGAACTTTCGTTACTTTAGGTGGATGCAGCATTATCGTACAAACTAAAATCCACCGCTCTGACATGTCACTAATGGGCAAATAAGTTTTTGAGTCTCTGGCCACTTGATGTTTCAAAAACAAATTCAGCTTCTGCGGAGACTTTGTCATTTAGGCTTAGACGCTATGGTGATCAGACGCCATTCATTGTTGCGCCAGAGAACGCCAAACCTCATTACCTTGAGCACACTTGCCTCCAGAACAAAGAACCTGGCCAATATAATCTCAGATGTGCTGCCTCGGTAGTCGATCAAATCAATTTCTGTAAGATGGAGATCAAGGCATTCGATGAGATTGTTATAGTGCAGCACATTTTTCACTTTCGGGTCTTTTTTTATCTGCAAAAGAAGAGAACATATTAGAGCAGCTGGCTGCATAAGATTGCCGTGTCATCAACAGGTACCAATATCATTCGCTCATACTATAGGGTTGGCTTACTAGTGATATTTTTTCACTCTCTCTCTCTCTCTCTCTCTCTCTCTCTCTCTCTCTCTCTCTTTTCCTCTCATTTAACTAGGAGCACGTGAAGAGCTTGGGCATTTGTTGCCTTCCACTATGTGGCGATGCCATATTTCGCAAAAGTATGCCACATAATACGCATCAATGACAAATCAAAAGATTTTGGCACCGCTCTCGTGATGTGAGAGAGTTGGCACCGCTGTGCACATAGACCCACATGTATAAACAAATCAATCAAACCAACTACACCAGCCTCTCACTCTCCCAAACAAGTGTTTTTTATTGCCTCAGTCCTCTCTCTCTCCCACGCAGTGTTTTTTCATTGCATGAGTTAATTTGGCACCCGAGCAAAGTAGGTGATCCAGATTGGGACACCAAGTGAGCAATGGAGGGGCATCGATGCCAAATGCATCACAAGTGAATTTGGCACATGTTTTGGCCTACATAGCCCACTTTTGTAATACTACCTCGTATTTAGTATAAAATTTTGACCATAGATTTACCTAAGAAATGCCAATGCATGTCACTAAAAATTACACCATTTGAAATTATGTTCAAATACGAATCCAACGATATAGTTCTTAGTGACATGCATTAACATTTTGTCAGTTAAATCTATGGTCAAATTTTGATACTACAAAATTGGAAGAGTAAACCAGGACGGAGGTAGTACTTGCTCTTAGGGTAACCATAAGTTACTTTCCACTATGACTAGCCTAGGCTACTATAGTAGTACAGCATAAAAACGATGCAGGTGATCACATGAGAAAAATACTAAAAACATTTCTTTCGGTGCAGTGCGTAGATGCAGTTTTGAACACTACACTTGTCATCGTAATTTGGGAAAATTACGAAAAAATTGAGCTACGTTGTGATTACCACTTACTTATGGGAAAGAAGTTTCATCTCGATAAGTAGCTTCTCCGTGCACGGAAAGCGTGTAAGGAATCCAACAACTTGATCCAGATTGGGGCTGATAGATTTTAGTGCTAAGATCTTCGCTGTGCGCATGGACTAGGTCAAGCTTGTGGGAATCATTTTCTGGAAGACGGTCGTAAATACATCAAGAAGAAATTTAAAAATGTGAATTTCAAGAAGACGGAGAAGAAGATGAGTGTTGTACTTGAACGATTACGGATCCAATAAAGAGTTCGGAGAATTTGGCGATTTAGTACACCAACACTTTGTCAATTTCAAGCGTCAATGACCCTGATTTTTGTTGGACCTTCTAGATCCGATACAAGCAATCTCTCAAGGAAAGGCGCATTCTCAATGACCATAACGTGGAACAACTAGGGTGATCTCTTCCCAATTGATGTATTGTTGCGGGGCCAGCAAGACACATAAATCCATCGGAGATTCATCGAGGCGATGTGGAGGCTAATGAACCCGTGGATCTGCTCAAGACGAAGGTACTCGAGCGCAGTACAGCTGCGGAGCAGGTGCCCCATAGCCTTCTTCGAGATGACAACGTCGAAGAGGTCGAGCTGCTTGAGTTGAGGGAGAAGAAGAGCGGGCGCGACATTAACTGGGAAGATAGCAGACTGAAGTCGGCGAGAGCACGGGGTTGGCGTGAGGCGGAGCGCGGACGGCGGCAGAGAGCAACATCGTCCAGCTTCAAAGCTGAGCTCCTCGAGCTAATCTAGGGCGGGGGATAAGAACCACTCGTCGAACTTGGGTTGGACCTTGCAGTTGGTACTGAACATGCGGATGTCAAGGCATTTGGCTGGCCCAGGGTGCGATGAAAGGATCTTGGAGACTGCGGCCATGCGTTTGCAATCCCTGTCGAAGAGGCAGCTGTCGACGGTGAGGTTGAGGGGGACGCAGCGCCAGAGGGGGCGCCACCGTCGGGAGAGCAGGGCGGTCCACACGGCAGATTTGGTGGGGAGGAGGCCGATGATGACGAGCAGCGTGTTGTCGGGGAGGCTGCTGATGAAGTCCAGGCTCGCCGGATGCGGTTTTGGCTCGAGCCGCCTCCACTTGTTGGCTGCCTCGGCGTCCATCTCAACCGGTGGCGACGCCGGTGTACACGTGTGCTAGTGTGTGTTATGTGTTGGGTGTCTTGTCGTCGTCCTTCCATGCATGCCGCCGCTGGTGAATGGTGCTTGTGAAAAGTCCCTTCATGCATGCCGCCGCCAGCGGTGGTTGTCTTGAAAAGGTCCTTCCAGCAAGAAGTTTGTCCTCAATCGCCCTCAATTTACTAGCGTGCGGGTGCTACCCAGTGGTTTCAACTTTGTTTAATTCACCGCGTGTCGATGGGCCTCTAGTTTACTTATTTTCACCCACCGCCACATGGGCCAACACACGAAGATACTGAAACACGGTGACAAGACAGCATGTGGATTGGTTGACCGTCAACTAAACAATATACGGAGCTATATGCTGACACAGTGAGCGTATAATCCGTCGGTATAGAGAGTTCGAGTGAGAGGGGAGGCCCGTGAGAGATAGCAGAGACAGAGAGAGAGAGAGAGAAAGAGCTACTCCCTCCGTTCGATAATGTAGTTCCAACATTTTTTTAAGTCAAACTTTTGAAACTTTGACCAAGTTTATAAAGAAATTACTTATATCTACAATACAAAAGATAAATGATAGTATGAAGTAAGTACATGTTGTGATGAATCTAATGATCGTTCCAGATGTAAATGTTTTTCTCCACATATACCTGGTCAAACTTTTCTGAGGTTTGACTTTTCAAAACATCCATATGCTTATGGACATGACAGAGTCCCTAACAAGAGAGAGAGAGAGAGAGAGAGAGAGAGAGAGTGAAAAAGTGTGTGTGCATGTGTGAAAGAGACATGGACAACACACGATAAAAGTATAGATAAAGCGTGCGTGTCTTATGCAAACATATCACACATGCATCTTCGACAACGGAGGCAAGGTGAGGAGATAGTGTGTGGTTGTTTGGAACCGAGAGAGCAAGACCCCTAGCACGTGGCCAAGAGGGGTCTGACAAACAAGGGAGAGAGGTCGAGAGAGACGTACGGAGAAAATGCAGACATGGGGAGGAGAGAGTGTATGTCTGTCATAGAGAGATGCCCTAGAGATCGTGATGGGACTACATGGGTGGGAGATCGAGTGACAAGGTGTGTGCGCGAGAGAAGATGCCCCGAGAGATATCGAGATAGACGTATGGATGGAAGGAGACAATACGTGTGTTCCTGATGGCTAGTAAGAGATAATCATACTTAGGATCGAGGGGGGAGGGAGTGCTTGCGCCTATGATGGATTGAGGGATTATGGTACTTAGGGGGGTGCGTGTCACATGGAGAGAGAACAAGGGCGGAGAGTGTTGGATGGGTCTATATGTATAGTGCGAGCGAGACATGTGTATGTGTGAACCAGGGAGATAAGGCCAGTTTGGCTTGCGTCCTGAGCATCTTTTGCCTGGCCTGGGGTTGTGGCTGGATTTCATGCATGCTTGTTTGGTTGCTACCCTGTGAAAAAGAAAGCCCGCCTGGCTGGGTTCCTTGCACTTTAATTAGCTTTGGCTGAACTCCGGACACTCGCAAGTAGCTTTGCCCAGCGATCGATTTGAGCGCCTAGCCGTGCCTAGTCGTGTAGGCCACGAGGCTAACACAACATGGATGGATATTAGCATTAAATAATTGATGCATGGATTGATTGATGGGACGTTGATGCTTTGCCTGGCCCAGGCATGAATCAAACGCTTCAGCTCTACACAAGCCTGGCCAGGCAGAAATATTTTACATCTCACGTCCACACTAGGCAGTACCGGCCATCAAGGCATGAGGGTCAGGTCATGAACCAAACTGACCAATAAAGTTTGAGAGAGATTGAGGAGCCCCGATAAGGCTGAGTGGTGCGCCAGATAGCCGAGAGGGGGAAAGAGATATTCCATCCGCTCGATAATGCAGTGCATGTAATTTTTTTAGAAGTCAAACTTTGGAAACTTTGATCAGGTTTACGCAAATGTTATTTATATCTACAATATCAAAGATACATCATACAAAACTACATCTCATGGTGAATCTAATGGTATATGTTTGCCATACTAGATGTAATTCTTTTTCTCCACGTACATGGTCAAACTTTGTGATGTTTGACTTTTCAATAAATCTGTATGCTATGGACCGAGGAGAGTGCCTCAGTCGAGACAGATCAAGTGCGTGTGAAGGAGAATGAGTAAGTGTGCAAAAAGAGTATGTGTGTGAAAGACAAAGTGACAACAAACGATAAATTAGAGAGAGTGTGTGTTTTTTTGTTTCTTATGCGAACATATCACGCATGCATCTCCGAGATGGAAAAGCGAGGCGAGGAGATACACAAAGATAGCTAGTGTGTGATTGTTTGCAACGGAGAGAGACACCCCTGTAGCACAAGTACAATAGAGGTGTGGCCAACAAGGAACAAAGGTCGATAGGGACACATGGATGGCATGGACGCATGGGGAGGGAGAGAGGGTGTGTTTGTGATAGAGAGATCCCGTTGAGATCGTGAGCGGACTATATGGGTGGGAGATCGAGGTAGTGCGTGCGCGATAGAAAGATGCCCCGGGAGAAATCGAGATAGACCATGCACATGTTTGTGATGCAGACTAAGATTAGCTAGTCATATACATATAGGGGGGACTGCGTGTGCCTACAATTGAGTGAGAGACCATCATACTTGGCTAGCTGGGCATGAGATTGTGTGTGCACGTGTGAGATGGAGAGAGAACAAGGGGGAGAGATAGAGTTTTTGATGGGCCTATCGAGTGCAAGTGAGATATGCATGTGTATGTGTGACCCAGGTGGATGCAGAGTTTGAGAGAGGGGGGAAGATCTCCGAGACGAGATAGTGGTGCGTGAGAGAGTTACAGGCAAAGAGCCAAGGAATCTGTGTGCGTACGATGAGTGCACCCAAGATATATAGCTTGGACTAGCTAGAGTATCATACATACTGTGCGAGAGAGACCTATAGATGGTGTATATATGCATGCGAACTAGAAAGACCCCCCCCCACACACACACACACAAAGAGAGAGAGAGAGAGAGAGAGAGAGAGAGAGAGAGAGATGGAGAGAAAGGAGAGGGACCAACAAGGCTTTTGTGTCGGATGCGTGCGATAGAATTGAAGATTGTCGGCGAGAGAGAGAGAGAGAGAGTCCGTCCGAGAGGGGAGGTCGCGCTTTATGCATCAAAGACTGATATAAACCATGTTTCAATATAAACTTGCATTCAAATATTTAAATTGGAGAACATGTTGTCTGCAATCCACACATGAACGGATATATGCGTATATCAAACAAGTTCATTAATTTGACTTTCAACATGTTAATACTGTACAACATGCTACTCGATTGAGGTGTTCAATTTTGGATTTAGTTCACTATTTTGACCTACTGAACGAGCTATTTCATTGAATCGAGATATTTCATTTTGGGTTTGATTCGCGTTTTTGAGTGGGTCAACTAGTTGTCATATAGTAAATCGCTAGCAACGAGCATGTAAAAACACATTACTCCCGAGCATCATCACTCCATCTAAAAAAGAAGTGGCAAGCTAATATTTCAAAATTTGATACAAATCAACTTGGTAAGGTAGAGGTGGATGCTCGTTCTCCCAAAATTTGAACGAACCATTAAACATCCTCTCTGCTTGGTGGAATTCGGCCGAGCAAATAAATGGGAGACGCGAAATTACCGTCCTATGTGGGACACGCATCAATTGGCCCGTTGTACATCGAGGTAGGTTAAGAACTTCATCCAAGCGCCTTCTCCTCGGCGAAATGACATGTGCCGAATAATTCATAAACCATGGTCGGCAAAACACGCTCTCCTCTCAAAATAGCTCGCCCACTATTTCAAAACACGCTCTCCTCTTAAAATCGCTCGCGCCCACTATAGTTCAAAACACGCCCTCCTCGCTTGAAATCGCTCCGCCCACTATTTGGGGAGAAGCAAAGTTACTCTACTATCCCGACCCTCGGTACAGACCCAAGCCGAGAAGCCTATAGGCAAGGGTAGAGCTTTAACTTCCCTCACATTTCGCACAAATGCGTCCGTAAGACATGGTTCCACTCCTCCCAATTCCCCCCGCCGCCCCATTCATACCTTGTGGGCGCAAATCACCTTCTCCCCGGGAAGCTCCCTTCTCCCGAGCCGCGAAACCTCAGCCCCACCTCCATGGCGCCCCCCACCGCATGAATTTCACAGCCGCCCTCCTCCCTAATGACGGAGACGCTGTCCATTTGCCGTTGTGCACTAGGCCGTGTGCCTCTTACTCCGTGCTGCTGGTGCTGCCTCGACGACGGCCGCGTGAACCGTACTGGAGCCGATTCAGCGCCGCCGTTGTTCACGGTGCCGGAGCAGCTCCAACTTCGGATCCGTCCAGAGTCCTGGCGCTTCTTCGGCGTAGCCGTCGACTGTCGCGACATCGCTCTTTCCCTGTCGCCGGTCGCCACCGCAACCGCGCCGGCCTCACCGACTCGGTAGCTGAAAGTGCTAGTTATCGACTAGAGGGGGGGGGTGAATAGGCGATTTTTATGGAAGTCTTCAAAACATGGAAGTTTCGAAGACAAACAATAGAAATGACCTAATTGATATGCAGCGGAAGATAAACTACAACAAGCAAACCATAGTCAAGTATGCAGTAATGTGAAAGTACAAAGACTAATAGCAGCTTAGTAGTAAGGATCAGGATGGAAGATAGTATGAAGCCAACCAACGATAGTAGTCAAGCAATGAAGTCAAACATGTACGACAAATAGGCAATGACTTCACGAAGACAAACTCTAAGTAAAGGGAGGGAGAGGATAGAAACAGTCACTTGTTGAAGACACAGATTTGTTGGACCGGTTCGATTCTTTGTGACAACTGACGTCTGTTAGGGAGGCTGAGATTTAACTCGAAGACCGCGTCTTCACCTTATTCCCTTGAGCTAAGGACACAGTCCTCACCCAATCACTCTGGTAAGTCTTCAAGGTAGACTTCCGAACCTTCACACTTCGTTCACCGGCAATCCACAATGACTCTTGGATGCTCGAGCGCGACGCCAAACCGGCCGGAGGATTCACAGTCCTCAAGTGTAATAAGTCTTCGTGTCACGCAGACAGAAAAGACTTGATGATGCCTAACACTCTTTGGCTCACAGGTGTTTGGGCTTTGTCCTTGCAAGGATTTCTCTCTCTCAAAGGCTTGAGGTGGGTTGCTCTCAAACGACAAAAGTCGTGCACTAACTCTGAGCAGCCACCAATTTATGGTGTAGGGGGTGGGCTATTTATAGCCACTAGGAAACCCGACCTGATATGTCTGAAATGACCCTGGGTCACTAAGGAACTGACATGTGTTCCAATAGTCAGATTTCAAACACACACGACAACTTTACTTGGGCTACAAGCAAAGCTGACTCATCCAGCTCTGGATAAGATTTGCTCTCATTGTCTTCGCTCGAAGACATAGGATTTGGCTCGAGCATCACTTCAGTCATTCTGACTTTGTTCACTTGGACCCCACTTAAAAGTACGGTGGTTCCTATGACTCAACAAAGAAGAAAAAGGAAACAACGAAACGACAGAGTCTTCACGCTCCATAGTCTTCACTCAATGTCTTCTCATGTCATAGTCTTCAATATGAATATCTTCACATACCACCATTGTCGTCAATGTCTTCCTACATTTTTAGGGGTCATCTCGGGTAGGTAAACCGAATCAATGAGGGACACTACCTGTGTTATCCTGCAATTCTCACAAACGCATTAGTCCCTCAACCAAATTTGTCGTCAATACTCCAAAACCAACTAGGGGTGGCACTAGATGCACTTACAATCTCCCCCTTTTTGGTGATTGATGACAAACTGGTTGAAGTTTTCAATGGGGATAAAGTATGTGAAATTGTAAAGGATAGGGTATTGTCTTCATAAGTGGCAAAGGCTCCCCCTGAAGATGTGCATATAAGTAATTTGCTTTTGGAATGCAAATGGACATGGCAGGTTGTACTTGTGGCGATCCTCTTCAACTTATGAAGATAATTCATCATGCATGAAATGATATAACTAAGAGAATGACATGCATAATGAAAAATGGACGTCTGCAGAATGATCTAAGTGCGGAAGTTATCATCGCACATGCGGAATTTATCATCGCATCACAGAAAAGCAAATAATTAGCAGACGACCATCGAGTTTAAGTGTTACAAATCGAAGAACCAAATGTATCAAAAGCAAGAGTTGTAAACACTAGGCAAAATATAAAGCAACCACCGATATGAACCCGCTTGAAGACTATCAAACTCATATGCTTCTCCCCCTTTTGTCAGTAAGGACCAAAAAGGTTTGAAGACATAGAGCATCTACTCGTTCTCATGAGGAGTAGGTGAAGCAGCAGGGTTCTCGTTGTTGTTTGGCGGCGCAGACAAACTTGGTGCAGTGTCGATGCGTGCAGAAGTAGGGGGCGGTGAGGTAGCATCGCCTTCTTCATCGATCACTTTGGCATTCACCATTGCCGCGGGGGAAGAATAGTCAGAGTCTTCAAGGGATGGAGTTCGACGTAGGACAACATTCCGTGGAGGAGTGGATTCAAACTTGAATCTTTCAGTGAAGCCATCGTCTTGAAGATCTGCTTCAGCACTGAGCAGCGTCAAACTCTTCCATGATCGCCGACAGGTCTCATGAGTGACAAAAGCATTCTTGGTGGCAAGATTTCGAATGCGATTGACGTCCACCAAGAGGCTTTGCATCTGTCGCTTGAGCTAGAAGTGATGCTTGCCTTGTTTCTGATGCAGTGCCACAAGAAGTTCTCGGTCATTTAGGACGCGAGAGCGCTTCTTAAGCCTTTGGGCAATTGTGCTCTAAGTAGCTTCAGTTTGCGCACGGTGAGGTGGACGAGTGTTCCCAACCATTGGATAGACACGAGTTACTGCTTGGACTCCTTCCGTGGGTTGAGTGAAGCTTTGGTGATCAGCATTTTGAAGACAAAGAGGCTTCTTGGCAGGCTCAGGCTATATGGCTTCAACTGACATATCAACCTCTGGTAGAAAGATCAGATGATTGCGAGCTGAGGGCTGATAGTTGATAGCAGAGTGTAGCTTGATGAGGCGCATGACCCATGGAGCATAGAATTTCAGGCCAAAAGGCCGATCCAGACGCAGCCATTCTTGCGGATGAAGAATTCTTGTGTATTGAAGTCGATGCCATTGAGGATGTAAAAGACCAATGTCTTCATGGCTCCTTCAAGCTTTGCAGATGATGAATGCCCTTTGATAGGCCATAGAGTTCGCCTGATGATGTGATATATTGTGCGAGGCAGATACTCAAGGTCATCAACAAAGAACTCCTTTGGGTATTCAGCGTCAGGTGGCAGAGGCTTCATCATGCTCAACATATGGCTCATTTTGGGCTCTGGCTTATGGAAGATGATCTCCAGTGCATTGCGGTGGAGTTGACAATCAGGTTCGAACAGCTCTCCGGGAGTGGGTAGGCCTGTAAGCTTAATGACGTCAAGAGCTTTGGCTTCATGATGAACATTTCCTGTCATCCACTCGAGAACCCATGTCTTTGTATCCCTGTAGTAGCCACGAATGTGGAGGGTAGCATAAAATTGAAGCAAAAGTTCCTCATTCCAATGTTCTTTATCCATCACAAAGCTAAGCGCACTGCATCACGAAAGCAGTCAAGTGCTTCTTCTAAGCATGGCAGTCCAAAGAAGGGCTTCAAAGGTCGAGGCGCATATGAGGAAAATGCGCCCTTGATCATCTGAGCGCAGGAGTAATAGCTTCATTGCTGATAGCTCCAAAACAATCGATGATATTCTTGGACTTGAGTAGGGTTCTTTGCTCTGTCAAAGAAGGTGTTGTGGGCTTTGAAGCCATTTGCATTGAAGGACCACAGAGAGGTGGCGATTACCTAGGAACCTTGGCAGTCTTGGCTTTGGTTTACGGACCGAGGCCTATGCTCAACATGATAAGCAAACCGAGGACCAGAGGCATTAGGCGGAGGGACCAGAACGGGCCATTTGACAAAGATCACCGACCATAGTTGTATGCTTGCTCAATTGTATGGGGCCTTAGTGGCGGAGCAGGAGCAATGGCAACAACAGAGGCATCAGGGCACAATGGATGCTTGAGGAGTAGTTGCATCATTGGCTTCGGCACATTGGTTGGTGCAGGCTCCATTTTTGCTTCAGCCATGACTACGTCATTGGCTTCATTTGTGTTGGTGGTGGCAGCCTCAAGATTTTCAACCTCCACTTGATGAGCTGGAGGGTCGGGCACTGGCACGTCCACTTCTGGAACAACTTCTTCAGTAATGGGGGGAGTAGGGACACATTCTTCTTCTTGGTTGTCATCGGCTGATGCAGCCGGATTGTCTTCAGCAGCTTTGGCTTCAGACACGGAGACATTCACAGTCGCAGTGGCTTCTGGAAACACTTGACGTGCAACAGATTGGTGGTGCACTTCTCCTTATGGAACGCTCGAAAGAGGGACTTGAGGCCTTGGTCCTTTGCAAAGCCTGCGTAATGCTGGTGATGCCTTTGGAGATGGAGTTGGTTGGGCCTCAAAGTTAGCCTCTTCTTCTTGCACAGGTGGCGTGACTTGTTGTTGTTGGGGAGTACTCGGGGAGTCTTGTTGTTGTGGGTGATCAGCCCATGATGCATCCTGAGCAATTGGCGTCAGAGGACGACCAATGCTGATGAGTTCGCTGTTCGTGAGAACAGGCAATGATACCAAGTTGTGTTCGATCTGAGGAAGAACTACATCATCTTCAACATTGTCATTGTGACCAATGTCTTCAGCAGCGGTGGGATCAACTGCTGGAATGTCTTCAGCTTCATGAGCCTCTGTGGAAGCAGGATCATGAACTATCATCCGTCGTTCTTGGTGTTCAGATGCAGGGCGAACCATTGAGATAGGTTCAACAACTAGGGGCTCTGTGGGAGCAGCCCGATCCTTCTTGGTTTTGCGCTTCTTCTTGGAGGGAGCAACATCAGAGGCTTCAGGGTTTTTCCTTTTTCTGGCTTTAGCCTCGGCAGTCCTCGTCTTCTTCAGTTCTGAAGCGGTTGACCTGACCTTTGTCTTCGACCAGTCATGCTTCTTGGGAAGACTATGTGAGGTTCTTCCTGCCTTGAAGGTGCAGATTGGTCAGTTGATGGCTTCTTCTTCTTTGCAGCCATTCTGGGGTCAATGCCAGGACGACCAAGAGCCTTGCGCTTCTCAGCCTCATTGTAGGCTTGCACACACTTGTCAGCCAGACTCTTCATGCGCACACAAGAGCCTTTAGCTTCGTCCCACTTCTTGAGAAAGGCTTCTTTGAGCTCGTGCATCATGATCTTGAAGTTTTTGACATCTTGCACGCTGAGCTCTACCACATGCTTCTTGAACTGAGCTTTCTCATAGTCGATCTTGTGCTTCAGTTCAACGATGCGCTCAACAAGAGCTAGCTTAGAAGCAATGGCGCCATTGAAGGAGACGCTGTGGCCAATGGGAAGTTGCAGATCTTCAAAGCTGAGATTTGGGGTGTCAAACCACTCATCAATGAAGTTATGGATGATTGCTACATCAAAGAGAGGCAAGTCATTGAAGATCTCTGCTTCTTCCTTGCTCTTGATCAGTTGCTCAAGAGCATCATCTGCAAGATCTTCATCGCTGGATAGATCAATGTGCTCTTCTCGTAGAATGGCAGCAGGAGTCAATGTCTGATCAGTATTTTTGACGATTTTCTTTTTCTTCTATGTCTTCTTGGAGATACGTGATAGATCTTCAGACTGCACAATGTCTTCAGGAGGTGCAGTGGCCAGTGGCTTCGCACGTGAAGCTTTTGGAGGAGGAGCTGATCTTGAAGCCTTAGCCTTCTTTGGCTTCTGCGGCTTTGGAGTAGGAGCTGGGGCTTCATCAGTGTCAGTATTATCATCAGAATGATCCACTTTGGCACGGACTGAGATGTGAGTGATGAGGCCATCAAGGTTGTAGAAAGAACCGATGACATTGGGTTCTGCATCACATGAGCTGTCAGCACGGGGAGCAGAGGGACCAGGGTTGAAGTCTAATCCCAATGACTTCTTGTTTTCCTTGGCCGATGCCTTTGCGTGCTGGAAGTTGCGCTTGAAGAGATTATCGTCACGACACCAGAGCAATGACGATGGGTCGGCATTTTTAGGCTGAGGTCCACGTACCATACAAGGATAGAAACCCTGTGCAATAGCTTCAACTCTGTTCTTGGGTGGAAGGCCTCGAAAGAGAATATCACCCCAAGGACTTTTGATAGCATTCTTCTCAGCGTATTCCTGGGCCACAAACTTGTATTTGAACCATTGTTCAGCCCAATATCGTCGAATCCATTGGATTCGTGTCTTGCGCTGATTATAATCCTCTTCAGGATCTGTCTTGTAAAGCTCTGAGAGGTCATCAGGCAAATCTCTTGATGTTCCCCCACGACGCTGTCTGCCACCCTTCCTTACTGATTTCTCTGCAACCATGAACTTCAAACTAAATGGCTTCAACAAGTTCGAAGGCTTCAAAGGCTTTCGCTTGCTGGACAAATAGGAACTGGCTTCGGGAGAGTTAATGTGATGATGTAAGAATTCTGCAAATGAATGCAGACTATGAGAACCAAGGGATTCTCCCATGGACATGTACCTGTGACAGCATTAGAGATGCGAGGGAAGGGGAAGAGGTCATATGCATTCTCAGAAGATTTTGAAGATAAATCAGTTTGAAGACATTGACCTCATGATGCGAAGACATTCACTTATATGTTGAGAGTTGGTTCCAGATTTGTACGAATCCGTGAATAAGTACAAGTGAGGAATCTAACTAGATATGAAGCTTAAGTGAATATACTAGGCAGTATGAGATCGCATGAATAGATCTAACATTGTATAGGCGAAACCAATTTTGGTAAATAGGATGAATCTTTGAGGATCAAAAGATGGTAAAAATAGAGTTGTATTTACCACACGAAGAACTGCTAAATGGGATAAGTAGGAGACCGAGCAGTTCAATCCACCGTGCCCTAACTTGGCGACGGAGGACACCTACGGCGGCGGCGGAGAGGGCGATATCCGCGGCCGGCGTGAGGACGGCGTCGGAGAAGTCGCGGCAGCTAATCGCTTCGTCGCCGGCGTCGTCGAGAGCTAGCGGTGGCGCTAAAGTTTTGACGAGGTGGAGAGGTGGACGAAGGTTTTCTTTACCGCAGGGGATATGTATTTATAAGGAAGTGTGCAGCACAGCGCAATTACGCAGGTGCCCCTGGCGGTTCACATCGAGGGGCACTTGGCAAGCATGCAACATACTCGAGTTGTCCCATCGCTCCCACGCCCGCCAGTTTGTTTGATGGTCGTTCCGGCTTCTCCGGATTTCAACAATAAGGATGAATCGTTTAAAACAGACTTAATGTTTGTCTCTATGTCTTCTCACGACAAGGACGTAGAAGACATTCGACGATTCATAGAATGCATATGATTTGGACAGATAGAGTTTGAGATAGAAAGCATAGAGAGATTAGGGTCCGATCACATTCACTTAGTTCAAAAGATTCAACTAGGAAGACATAGCTATAAGTGAATGTTGTAGAGGACAGAACACTAGTATATATATCAGAAAGCAATCAAATCAACTTAGTGAAGAAAATCATGAAGATAAGTTGAAATTTGAAGACAAACCAAATGCGAAGACATAGCAAAATAACGCCATGAGTGAAACACTTCAAACAGAGAAATTTGGTGGTGGCGTTACCCACCGTATAGGAAGTATTAGACCCAGACACGGCGCACAATTATCGTGGCGCTCCGAAGTCAAATTCCACGTTAATGTATTCACACACAGAATGTAAGTCTTCATTGATTGAAGATATACTTTACTTCGTGTGTTGCACATCTAAGTCATCAACATGCATAAGTGTTAGGATGTGTGCACGATCACGGGACATTTGAGGATTCCAAGATATTTAGCTCACACCATAACTTGCAAAACCTTTTCTCATCCAAGGGCTTTGTGAAGATATCTGCCATTGCTCTTGGTGTTGACGTGAATGATGTCAATATCTTTCTTCATGACATGATCTCGAGAAAGTGATGACGAATTTCAATGTGCTTTGTCTTGAGTGCTGGACTGGATTGTTGGCAATCTTGATGGTGCTTTCGTTGTCGCAGAAGAGAGGTACTTGTTTCAGATTGATGCCATAGTCCTTGAGAGTTTGCTTCATCCATAGAAGCTGAGCGCAGAAGATCCAAAGACAATGTATTCAGATTCAGCAGCTTGAGAGTGATACACGTTCGATTCTTTGAAGACCAATGACAAGTGATCGTGCTGTAAAGTGACATGTGCCCGATGTAGACTTGTGATCCACCTTGTCACCAGCATAATCAGCATCCGAGAATCCAACCAGATCAAATTCTAAGCCCTTTGGATACCATAATCCGAGTGTTGGGGTGTAAGCCAAATATCGAAGAATTCGCTTCACGCCTAAGTGATGCGATTCCTTTAGTGCCGCTTTGAATCGAGCACACATGCAAACACTAAGCATAATATCTGGCCTAGATGCACATAGGTAAAGTAAGGAACCAATCATGGAGTGGTATACCTTTTGATCAAATTCTTTACCATTGTCGTCCGAGACCCGATGGTGTTTAGGCGGCATTGGCGTCGTGTAACCTTTGCAATCTTGCATTCCAAACTTCTTCGCACAATCTTTGAGGTATTTTTCTTGAGATATGAAGATGCCATTCCTTTGTCGATTTAATTTGAAGACCAAGAAAGAACTTCAGCTCACCCATCATGGACATCCGATATTGCTCTTGCATCATGTATCCAAACTCATCACTATACTTACGGTTGGTGCAGCCAAGATAATGTCATCCACATATATTTGGCACACAAACAGTTCACCATCATATGTCTTCGTGAAGAGTGTGGGATCGAGGATCCAGGTTTGAAGCCTTTGCTCTTCGAAAGTCTTTGATCGTATCATACCAAGCGAGGAGCTTGTTTGAGGCCATCTGATGCTTTGTTTAGCTTGTGCACCATATCTGGATGTTTTGGATCTTCAAAGCCAGGTGGTTGAGCGACGTATACTTCTTCTTCAATCTTGCCGTTGAGAAATGCACTCTTCACATCCATTTGATATAGCAAGATGTTGTGGTGGTTAGCATAGGCTAGCATTATGCGAATAGCTTCAAGCCTAGCCACAGGAGCAAATGTTTCATCGAAGTCAATTCCTTCAACTTGAGTATATCCTTGAGCCACAAGATGTGCTTTTTTTCTAACGACTTGACCATGCTCATCTTGCTTGTTTCGATATATCCATTTTGTGCCAATAATGTTATGCTTGCGAGGGTCAGGACGCTTGACAAGTTCCCAAACATTGTTCAGCTTGAACTGTGTCGGTGTACTAAAGTAGGGGTACCTTAGTACCCCGAACTCATCTGCACGGGCAAATGAAGGCCCCTGGCAAGCCTTGCGGGCATCTGCCAAGACCCTCCGCGGCCCTTCAGAAAACAAGACCCCGGCAAGAGGAGCTTGCCGGCAAGCCATTCAAGAACAAAATAATCAAGACCCCGGCAAGAGGAGCTTGCCGGGAAGGCCACTCGGTATGCGAAGGAATAAGGCCCGGCAAGAGGAGCTTGCCGGAAGGCTTGGTGAGCGATAAGCTCCCGAGCGCGACAAGAACCTTGCCGCGGCAAGGTACTCACCGCGACAAGTGACCTCTCTTCATCTCCGCTCCAGCCCACCCGCCAACGTGTCACCACGGGGCTCTCCCAAGCACGCGTGTCGACGGGCTGTGCAGCCAGCGGGAGCAGCGATAAGCGGCGCGACAGCTACCATCATGGCAAACGGAGGCGCACTTGACGGTCCCTGTTACACTGTTCGGGCGACTGAGACAGGCATTGATGACTCTTGTCCCTTGCCGTCAGAGTTAGGTATAGATTACTGTACACTGTACAGAGCGGTGTACCAACCTATGTTTTTACTGTTTTACCCTTGTCTACTTGGCACATGTGGTGACCCCTTGTGCCTATAAAAGGAGGCCCAAGTGCAACGTAGAAAGGGTTCGGTCCAGCTCCGGCTTAGTTCATCATACTCATACGAAACCACACTCAGGCTAGGTCTTGTAGCTCCCATTGCTCCCTAGCAAGAACGCGAGATAATCCACAAAGCAGCAGTAGGAGTATTATCTCTCCGGAGAGCTCCGAAGCTGGGTAAATCTGCTCGTGTGCATCTCCTCGATCCGCTCTTTGTGCAATCTCCGCCCCCCTCCGAACCACAAGGGACCCAGGTCCCGTAGGTGCTCGTGGGACACGACCAAGACCGGCAAGAGCTCTGATGCCCACTCCGGCAAGCGCACCTCCTCGGAGTGCTGCGCTACCGTCGAGGACGCACCATCGAGCTCCACCAGCAAGTGCAAGAAGACGATGGCAGCTCCGCCGAAGACCAAGAAGGTGCCCGCCAAGGAGGACGGCACTGGTGGTACCTTCACCATCAGTGCCACACTTGATCCTAAATAGGAAGGCGAGCTCGTTGCTTTCCTGCGGGCGAATGTCGATGTGTTTGCATGGCAACCATCCGACATCCCCGTGTTCCTGTGAAAGTAATTGAGCACCACCTAGCTGTCTGTCCTCACGCGCGGCCCGTCAAGCAAAAAGTTAGGAAACGGGCAGTGGAGCGCCAAGAGTTCATAGCAGAAGAAATCAAGAAGTTATAAGCAGCAGGGCTTGTCAGAGGAGTCCTCCATCCCACGTGGTTGGCCAATCCGTAGTTGTACGCATAGGCTAATGGGAAATGGAGACTTTGTATTGACTTCACCGATGTTAACAAAGCTTGTCCCAAAGACCCATTTCCCTTGCCACGTATCGACCAGATTGTTGACTCCACGGCTGGATGTGATCTGCTTTCATTTCTTGATGCATATTCAGGATATCATCAGATCTTCATGGCTGAAGAGGATGAAGAGAAAACCGCATTCATTACACCATGTGGCACGATCGCTTCATACGGATGCCTTTCGGTTTAAAGAATGCTGGTTCAACCTTTGCAAGAGTAGTCCACGATGCCTTTGAGCCACAAATACACGTAAATGTAGAAGCTTACATGGATGACATAGTGGTCAAGAGCAAGGACAAAGCAACTCGTTCAGGATTTGATGAAACATTTGCAAATCTGCGCAAGATCAACCTCAAGCTCAACCCCGAGAAGTGCGTGTTTGGAGTCCCTTCCGCAAGCTTCCCGGTTCTTTGTGTCTCAGCGGGAATTGAAGCCAATCCCGACAAGATCAAGGCCATTGAGCAGATCGAAGCACCAAAGCGCGTCAAGGATGTCAAGACTTGCGGTTGCGTGGCTGCTCTCGGCGGTTCATCTCTAAGTTCGCTAAGCAGCCGCCGTTTTCAAGATTTTGAAAAGGCCGGTCCAATGAAATGGACTCGAAGCGGAGGCTGCGCTGCAGGACTTGAAGAGATACCTGTCCTCCGCTCCAATACTTGTCGCACCTAGGCCACAAGAGAAGTTCTTTGTTGTATATAGCGGCAACCAATCAAGTGGTTAGTGCTGCGTTAGTGGCGGAGAGGGAAGCAGATGATGAGTCGGCAACCGAGGCAGGCGCATCCAACGACAAGCAAGGGGCTTCGTCGTCAAGCTCGTCCCGACAAGGACGGATCAGCGCAGGTTGCGACAAGATACGAAGAAGATGGTGCAGCGCCCGGTCTATTTTGTCGGCCCATCTGCAGGGGCTAGGTCAAGGTACTCGGTGTGCGAAGTTGCTTTTCGCCTCCTCATGGCCTCAAGAAAGCTGCGCCATTACTTCCAAGCACATGAGATAACAGTTGTCACTCGCTTTCCGCTGAAAAGGATATTGCAAAATCCAGAAGCAACAGGCAGGATTGTCGAGTGGGCACTGGAACTGTCGAGCTTTGGCCTCAAGTTTGAAAGCACTTCAACTATCCAGAGCAGAGCATTGGCGGAATTCATAGCTGAGTGGACGCCAATGCAAGATGAAGAAATTCCAGAGACGAGCATCCCTGTCAAAGAGGCAAATAAAGAGTGGCTGATGTACTTTGATGGTGCTTTCTCGCTGCAAGGCGCCGGTGCCGGCGTGCTGCTTATCGCACCCACCGGAGAGCATCTCAAGTACATAGTCCAGATGCACTTTCCCAAGGAACAAGCAACAAACAATACTGCAGAGTATGAAGGTTTGCTTGCCGGTCTCAGGATTGCGGTAGACCTTGGGATCAAGAAGCTCATTGTCAGGGGGGACTCACAACTTGTCGTCCGACAAGTAAATAAAGATTATCAAAGTCCGTTGATGGAAGCCTACGTCGATGAAGTGAGAAAGCTAGAAGAGCACTTTGAAGGCTCAGATGGAACACGCCCAAGAGCTCGAATGATATAGCCGATGGCCTCTCCAAATGTGCCGCACTTAAGTTACCTGTGGAACCAGGAATTTTGTGCTCAAGTCGACTCACCAACCGTAACACCATCAACAGACAGAGCAAGAAGAGAAAACTGGTTTTCGGCGACTACTTTCCCAAGCAGAGCTCCTCAAGCCGCCACCAAGAAGGTCCCTAAAATCAACGCAAATATCACCGAGGAGCAGTCTGCTCCGACAAACCATGCAGTTTGTATCGTTGAAGCAAACGCCCCGACAAGTTTCGCTCCGGCAAGCTTGCCGGGATCATCAACTCCGCGGACCCACGTGTTCTCGCCGAGAAGCTGATGTTCCCGCATGATAGAAGAGCCTTTAGTCCTTGTTGTTGAGCCTCAAGCTCCAAAGATGGGCACAAAAATCGCCCATTTCCTTCAGACAGAGAACTTCCGAAGAGCAAGAAGAAGCGGAAAAAGTAGCCCGGCAGTCAAGTATGTACCAGTTTGTTGACAACATCCTGTACAGAAGAAGGCTCAACGGTGTGAAATTGAAGTGTATTTGCCGGGAAGATGGACAGAAGCTGTTGGCAGAGATACATGGAGGCATATGTGGTCACCACATCGGCGCAAGAGCACTTGCCGGCAAGGCTTTCCGACAAGGTTTCTTCTGGCCAGAAGCCCTCCAGGATGCAACTGCACAAGTAACCAAGTGTGAAGCGTGCCAGTTCCATTCAGAACAGATACACCAACCAGCTCAAGCTCTCCAGACGATCCCTTTATCCTGGCCCTTTTCGGTCTGGGGGCTCGACATCCTCGGCCCCTTCCCCCGAGCTGTCGGGGGCTTTGAATACTTGTACGTCGCAATCGACAAGTTCACAAAGTGGCCGGAAGTGGAACCAGTGAGGAAGGTGACAGCACAGTCAGCCGTCAAGTTCTTCAGGTCAATTGTTTGCCGTTTTGGGATTCCTAACCGGATCATCACCGACAACGCACACAGTTCATGAGCCGCACCTTCATGCAAGACGCCCAAGATCTTGGCGCCAAGATCTGCTTTGCTTCGCTGCTCATCCGAGAAGCAACGGTCAAGCGAGAGAGCAAGCGCTGAAGTGCTGCGAGGACTCAAGACCAAAACTTTCGACAGGCTGCGCAAGTGCGGAAGGAACTGGATCGAGGAGCTGCCGGTGGTTCTTTGGTCGATCAGGACGACGCCAAATCGAGCCACTGGCCAGACACCTTTTGCTCTAGTCTACGGAGCGGAGGCAGTTCTCCCCACGGAACTCGTGTACGGGTCACCTTGAGTGCTCGCTTATGATGAGCTTGAGCAAGAGCAGCTGCGACAAGATGACGCGCTGCTGCTCGAGGAAGATCGTCTTTAGGCTGCTGTACGAGCAGCTCGTTACAAGCAAGCTTTGCGTCGCTACCATAGCCGCAAAGTTAATGCCAGAAGCTTCGAGGAAGGCGACCTTGTTCTTCGGCGCGTTCAATCCGCCAAGAATTCCAACAAGTTGACGCCGAAGGGAAGGCCCTTATCGGGTAAAACGAGTCACTAGGCCCGGCACTGTCCACCTTGAGACCGAAGATGGCCTTCCGGTGAGCAATTCCTGGAATATAGAGCATCTTCGCAAGTTTTACCCATGAGGCGCGGTTGCCGGAACCTGCTCCGCAACCACCCTTTTGTACAAGTCTTGCCGCTGTTGCATGTAATCCTTTGTACAAAGCCGGGCGCAGACCCCGTGCATCAAGAAGCCTATGTGTTGCGCACATTTTGTCAATACATGCCCTCATAATCATATATGCATGTGTTTACTAACATTTTGTGCAGCATCCGCACCCGATAGCGATGACGAGCCATTAGGCTCCATAACTTTATTTTCTTCTTTCTTCTCAAACAAGAAGAAGGTTCATCCACCCACAAGTTCACCGGGGAAGGAGAAGATAATGGTGTGGGCCAAGCGTCGCCGAGGAACTGTCGCCTTGCCGGAAAATGGACAACAGAAAAGCTAAGTTGCTAAGTTTAAACGACCAGTTTTAAATTTTTAAGTTATATTCCTCGAACGATAGTACTTTGTATGGAAAACCTGTGCGCGGAGGAACCGACTCGCGACTAGCTTGCGCCCTTACTTTGTTTCGAGTCCGCTCAACAACTTAAGTTTTCTGCAACTAGTTGCGACAAGGTTGCTTGTCGGTGGCGACCCGCCACCGTGCTGCTGAAGTTCCGCTTTTCGGCGCCATGGCAAGGGTGCTCGCACCGCAAGTTTCCAAAAGCGAGGGCAGTAACATACAAAGCCAAGAGTCGAGTAAAGGAAGTAACGAGCAAATATTGCCCGTAATAAAGTTATATTACAAAATAACTTATTGCAGCATCAAGCTAAATTGTTCTCGTAACTGAAATAACAGCGAAGAGGAGAAGAAGGGCGCCCGGCACCCAAGCCCCGCAAGCCGAGTTGTCGGGGCTGCGGCAAGCCGAGTTGCCGGGGCTGCGATATCGAGATAAGCCTTTCGTCCTTTTCAAGCATCCTTTTTCATTAAAAAATTCTACTCGGATACAGTCCGTGGAGAATGAAAACATGAAAGAGAGGATTACAAGTTTTAAATGCGGATAAGGCCCAAGGCTTACAAATTAAAAAGATAAGATGCCCGTAATCCTTTTCCTGTCCCTCTCTTCAGGAGGTAGGTCAAGGAGGCGAGAAGGGAAAAAGGAGCGCCTAGGCGAGCTACAGGTGCCAGAAGGCACCAAGAGAACATCCCGGGGGCTCTCCGAGGGCTTGACGGAGATGGCGGCGCCCGAGCGGGGCTCAAGACGGGCGGCAGGGCGTCGGCCTGCTGTCGAAGGCACTACGCCTCGTACTCCGACTTGACGGCCTTGTCGCCATCCTCTTCCCCTTCGCAGCCTCCCTACGCCAGCCTCCCAAGGAGACGACCCGGGAGTTCAAGGAGCCGGGCGACGCTGGATGATGGGGTCGCCGGTGGCGCACGGCGGCGCCCGACAACTAATCGGGCCCGCTACCCTCGCTGTCGCTGTCGCTCTCCTCCTCGTCACTCTCGCCGAGGGGAATCTTCATTGTCGGAGGAGCTATCCACGCAGCACTTTGCCCGAGTACCGAGATCCCGTAAGACCTTGACGGAGAGGAGATCACCTCCATTAACTTAAAATGGAGGGTAAACCCCGCCTTAGGCTGTGGATGCAGTGAACGCCTTCCACCCACGATCAAGATACATCACATTAGGGGCTGGGAATACAACACGGACTCGCATGCCGCTGATTCCACAGCCCTCATGTGCAGTCTCGATGTCTCGGGCGGATCCGACTCCATCGCGCCATGAACGGAGCTGGAAGCCGGAGGCGACGACGAGGCGCCAGCGCAGCCTGACGAAGAACCCGCAAGGGTCGTCCCTCGTATGGACCGCCAGGAGGGGAACCGCCATGAGGCGGAGACGGCGCGCGCCCGTCCCGCTTCTTCCCGGCGCCTC
This sequence comes from Aegilops longissima, assembly GCA_021605205.1. Taxonomy (NCBI): domain Eukaryota; kingdom Viridiplantae; phylum Streptophyta; class Magnoliopsida; order Poales; family Poaceae; genus Aegilops; species Aegilops longissima. The sequence goes on from CM038682.1 coordinate 312,568,735, forward strand.
GACCTGCCCACGACTCGCCCCTCCCTCTTCCTCTTGTGGCTGGCTCTGCCACCCGGGCGTGGGGTTGGGAGGGGCGCTGTCTAGCGGCGACCCTCGCCGCCACCGATGAAGAACCAAGGTTCCTTTTCTCCATGACGAATGAGAGAAAGGGAGCAGAAGTTGAGGAAAGGAGGAGATGGGAGAGTGCGGGCAAGCGCCCCTTCCGCTCTTTTTAAAGAAGCAAGGTGGGGGCTCGGCCGCCCCGCTCGGCAAATCAGGGCATAGGAAGAGCAGGGAATCGGGGCCGACCAGCTACCTCTGCTTGCAACGGCCCAGTTTCCCACTTCCACCGTCCATGACCCCAAGAGCATGGGAACCACGTGGCGGGGATGCGAACCGAGGCGACGGGTGAGGCGACCTCGCCGCCGCCCACTTCCCCACGACGCCGCAATTGACACGTGTCGTTCGGGGCAGCGCGGATACCGAGTGGATTTGGTTTGGACCCAGGCCGCGTGTGCCCGTGCCTGTTTTGGGCCTGGCCCAACAGCTTCGGCACCGTGTGTGGCCCTGACCGGGGCCGGAGGGATTTGGTTTGGACCCAGCGCGCATGCCCGTGCCCAGTTTTGGGCCTGGCCCAACAGCTCTCGGCACCGTGTCCGCCCGGACCGGGGCTCTGTCGGTGTACTAAAGTAGGGGTACCTTAGTACCCGAAACTGTCTGCACGGCGCAACGCGGCGTCCCGTGGCAAGCCTTGCGGGCATCTGCCAAGACCCTCCGCGCCCTTCGAAAAACAAGACCCCAGCAAGAGGAGCTTGCGGTAAGCCATTCAAGAACAAAATATCAAGACCCGGCAAGAGGAGCTTGCCGGAAGGCCACTCAGTAGCGAAGGAAACAAGGCCCGGCAAGACGAGCTTGCCGGGAAGGCTTGGTGAGCGATAAGCTCCCGAACGCGACAAGAACCTTGCCGCGGCAAGGTACTCACCGCGGCAAGTGACCTCTCTTCATCTCCGCTCCAGCTCACCCGCCAACGTGTCACCACGGGGCTCTCCCAAGCACGCGTGTCGACAGGCTGTGCAGCCAGCGGGGAGCAGCGATAAGCGGCACGACAGCTACCATCGTGGCAAACGGAGGCGCACTTGACGGTCCTGTTACAATCGTCGGGCGATCGAGACAGCATTGATGACTCTTGTCCCTTGCCGTCGAGTTAGGTATAGATTATCGTGACATTGCATGAGGCGGTGTACCAACCTATGTTTTTACTGTTTTACCCTTGTCTACTTGGCACATGTGGTGACCCCTTGTGCCTATAAAAGGAGGCCCAAGTGCAACGTAGAAAGGGTTCGGTCCAGCTCCGGCTTAGTTCATCATACTCATACGAAACCACACTCAGGCTAGGTCTTGTAGCTCCCATTGCTCCCTAGCAAGAACACGAGATAATCCACAAAGCAGCAGTAGGAGTATTATCTCTATGGAGAGCTCCGAAGCTGGGTAAATCTGCTCGTGTGCATCGCCTCGATCCGCTCTTTGTGCAATCTCCGCCCCCCTCCGAACCACAAGGGACCCAGGTCCCGTAGGTGCTCGTGGGACACGATCAGTTCTCCCCGACAAACTGTTGAAGTTCTTCTTGCATAGCTTGTATCCATTCAGGTTCCATAAAGGCTTCAGCTACTTTCTTGAGTTCTGATATTGACACAAAAGAAAAGTGCCCACAGAAATTTGCTAACTGTGTTGCTCTTGAGCGACTAAGTGGACCAGGTGCATTGATGCTATCAATTATCTTCTCAATTTGTACTTCATTTGCAACTCGAGGATGAACTGGACGAAGACCTTGCTCTTGCTGATCATTGTCATCATTGGGAGGATTGTCTTCATCCGAGCATTGTCTTCAGTTGGTTAGGTGCGAAATGATAAGTTCCTCTTCAGTGCTGTGCTTCAGAAGGCATGATCTTACCAGTTCCCATCAGCTTGATAGATTCGCTGGGCGGAGCTTCATCTAGTGTACTTGGCAGGAGCTCTCTTTGTGAACCATTGGTTTAATCAAATCGCACGTCCACAGTTTCGATGATTTTGTAGAGATAGAGGTTGAAGACTCTGTAAGAGTGGGAGTCCTTTCCGTAACCGAGCATGAAGCCTTCGTGAGCTTTAGGTGCAAATTTTGACTTGTGATGGGGATCCTTGATCCAGCACCTAGCTCCAAATACTCTGAAGTAGCTGACATTTGGCTTCTTTCCAGTAAGGAGCTCATAGGATGTTTTGTTCAAGCTTATGGATGTAAACACGGTTGATGAAGTGACATGTCAGTATCAATAGCTTCAGGCCGTAACTTTCTTCGTGTCTTGTACTCGTCGAGCATTGTTCGAGCCATCTCAATGAGGGTTCTGTTCTTGCGCTCTATGATGCCATTTTGCTGAGGTGTGTATGGAGCAGAGAACTCATGAGTGATTCCCATTGTATCCAGATAAAGATCAAGTCTGGTGTTCTTGAACTCAGTGCCGTTGTCACTTCTGATATGCTTAATCTTGACGCCATAATTGGTCATGGCTCGATTAGCGAAGCGTCTGAAGACATCTTGCACTTCAGTCTTGTAGAGAATTATGTGCACCCATGTATATCTTGAGTAGTCATCAACAATGACGAAGCCATAGAGACAAGCAGTTGTTGTGAGGGTAGATAGTGAGTAGGGCCAAATAAGTCCATGTGTAACAGCTCGAAGGGTTGAGATGTCGTCATGATTGTCTTCGAGGGGTGCTTTGCCCTAGTCATCTTTCCATCTTCGCAGGCACCACACAAAAGATCCTTCTTGAACTTGACACCCTCGATGCCTATGACATGCTTCTTCTTGGCGAGTGTGTGTAAGTTCCTCATGCCAGCATGCCCCAGCCTCCGATGCCAGAGCCAGCATTCTGAAGCTTTTGCAAGAAGACATACGGCAAGTTGTGGACCTGCTGAGAAATCTACCATGTATAGATCATCTTTCCGATACCCTTCAAAGACTAAAGACTTGTCAGATTTCATTAGTACAAGGCAACGTTATTTTCCGAATAGCACAATCATGTTCAAGTCACAAAGCATCGAGATGACATTGTTGAAACCAAGGGATTCAACAAGCATCACTTTATCCATGTGTTGATCCTTTGAGATTGCAACTCTACCTAGACCCAATACCTTTCTTTTACCAAAGGTCAAGAATCTGATGTGACTCTTGTCCGATGGACGTAAGGTTGAGTCCATGAGAAGACTTCGATCACCAATCATATGATTAGTGCATCCGCTGTCCATAATCCATTACAAGCATGAGGTGTCATACCCTACTGATGCAGGGGGATAGGCTTCACCAAGAGTATTGTGAAGCATAAACATTTGACGGGCAAGAGGATTATTGAAGCTCGAGATCAAGATTAGGACTGATAGGATGAATGGCAAACAATTTAGGAACAAAATACATAGTGAGACCATTTGGGCATTTGATCTTGCGCCCTACAAGATGTTTCAGACACCTTTGATTTTCGGCTGGAGACCCTTCCCTGCAAAAGAAAGTTAATTCTTCTTAACCACCCACATCTTCAGGGGTGGCTTAGAAGCAATGAGTCTAAGTGCAGCATCTGAGAACTTCGGCTTTGGAGCGCTAGCAAATAGCCTTGCAGGAGATGAATGATACTCATATGAATAAGCAGAAAAGTTCTTAGATCTATCAACATAGCGGTTTGAAGACACACGCTCATATTCATAAGTTTGAGTTCGGTTTCCCTGCAAAACATTGGCGTTAGGGTGACTCAGGTGAGTCCTCTGTCTGTTTGAAGCCTTTGGACCATATGACGCCTTAGGTCTGGGGTTTGCTTCATCCCAGGTGGTGTCATGATCACATTTACTAGAAGATTCTCAAGACAACTTTTGGGAACCCAGATCTTCTTCATAGGTGGTCCATTCCTGCAGTTAGTACCAATATACCTGGCAAACACTTCACCATTCTGATTCTTGAACAACTTATAGTTTGCATCAAGGGATTCATCAATGATAATAGGATTAGCACAGGTAAAGCCAGATAAGGTGGATGGATCCACTGAAGGTCCCTTTGCAGCAACCCATGTGGTTTTGGGATATTGCTCAGGCTTCCAGTAGGAACCATCAACATTCATTTTCCTCTCGAACCCAACACCCTCTTTCCTAGGGTTTCGGTTCAGAATCTGCTTTTTGAGGACATCGCAAAGTGTTTGATGTCCTTTCAGACTTTTATACATCCCTGTTTCAAGCAATGTCTTCAACCTAGCATTTTCATCAGCAATAGTAGTGGTATCCTCCGTAGAGGGGTTAGTTACCACATCAGTAGTTGAAGACAATGCAACAATAGCAGCAAGATGGAACATTCAAAGAACAAAGGTAGCATTATCATGCTCAAGGCATTTTAGACATGGTGGTTCAAATCCATCCTGAGCGGGACTGATCAGTTGAGCGCCAAGTGACTCATTCTCTTTTTGAAGATCTTCATGAGCCGCTCTCAATTTCTCAAGCTCTTGCTTCCTTTGAAGATAATCATAGGAGAGCTTTTCATGAGTGGTTGAGAGCGTTTCATGACGACTTTCAAGTTCTTGGTACTTAGCATGAAGATTTTTATGTCTAACTAAGGACCGTGAGCGTGTCATTTCCGTGTCCAACAGTCATCGCTTTTGTCTAACAGTTTTGAGTATGTTCCATAGCTTTTGTTGTTCAGTTGCAATTTTAGCAAGTGTTTTGTAGCTGGGCTTGGATTCACAATCGAGTCATCTTCACTTGATGTTTAAAAGTAAGCATCACGTGATTTTACCTTGGCACCACGTGCCATGAAGCGATAGGTGGGAGCAGGGTCGTCCTTGTCATCGCTTCAAATTGGTGTGGAAGTCATTGTCTTGATGTTGAAGATGGACTTGGCAACATAGGTTGTGGCTAGAGCCGACTTGCAACGCCAGTGGTCGGACTCCTCTTGGACTCCACCTCCGCCTCCTCGAAGCACTCCTCCTCTGAATCCATTTCCTTGCCAACAAAAGCATGAGCCTTGCGGATGAGCTCTTCTTATGAGATGAAGACTTTGATGAGGACTTGGAAGAAGACTTTGAAGATTTCTTCTTCTTCTTGTCATCAGAATCATATTCCTTGCTCTTCTTCTTCTTCTTCTTCTTCTTCTTCTTCTTCTTCTCATTGTCCCACTGTGGACACTCAGAGATATAGTGTCCAGGTTTCTTGCACTTGTGACATGTTCTCTTCTTGTAGTCATGAGTGGAAGCTTCATCATTTCTTGAGCTAGATCGTGATGACTTTCTGAAGCCCTTCTTCTTAGTGAACTTCTGGAACTTCTTCACAAGCATAGCAAGTTCCTTTCCAATGTCTTCAGGATCATCGAACTGCAATGATTCTTCTTCAGATGAGGAAACAACTTTTGCCTTCAAAGCACGAGTTCGGCCATAGTTGGGACCATAGATATCTCTTTTCTCAGAAAGCTGGAACTCATGTGTGTTGAGCCTCTCAAGTATATCAGACGGATCGAGTGTCTTGAAGTCAGGGCGTTCTTGTATCATGAGGGCAAGGGTGTCAAAGGAGCTGTCAAGTGATCTCAGTAGTGTCTTGACGATTTCAAGCTTGGTAATCTCAATGGCGCCGAGAGCACGAAGCTCATTTGTGATGTCGGTGAGGCGATCAAACGTGAGCTGGACATTTTCATTGTCGTTTCTCTTGAAGCGGTTGAAGAGGTTGCGAAGAACACCGATCCTTTGATCTCTCTGGGTTGAGACGCCTTCGTTGACCTTGGATAGCCAGTCCTAGACTAGCTTCGACGTTTCCAGAGCACTCACACGGCCATACTGTCCTTTGGTCGATGACCACGAGATGATGTTCTTGGCAAGAGAGTCCAGCTTGAATGAACTTCTTGACATCAGCAGGGTGACACCTTCACCAGTTTTGGGAACGCCGTTCTTGACGACATACCAGAGGTCGACATCAATGGCTTCAAGATGCATGCGCATCTCATTCTTCCAGTAGGGATATTCAGTTCCGTCGAACACGGGGCAAGCAGCGGAGACTTTGATTATCCCTGCAGTCAACATAGCTAAAACTCCAGGTGGTTAAACCGAATCACACAGAACAAGGGAGTACCTTGCTCTGATACCAATTGAAAGTGCTAGTTATCTACTAGAGGGGGGTGAATAGGCGATTTTTATGAAAGTCTTCAAAACATGGAAGTTTCGAAGACAAACAATAGAAATGACCTAATTGATATGCAACGGAAGATAAACTACAACAAGCAAACCATAGTCAAGTATGCAGTAATGTGAAAGTACAAAGACTAATAGCAGCTTAGTAGTAAGGATCAGGATGGAAGATAGTATAAAGCCAACCAACGATAGTAGTCAAGCAATGAAGTCAAACAGGTACGACAAAAAGGCAATGACTTCACAAAGACAAACTCTAAGTAAAGGGAGGGAGAGGATAGAACCAGTCACTTGTTGAAGACACATGATTTGTTGGACCAGTTCGATTCTTTCAGAAAACTGTGCGTCTGGGTTAGGGAGGCTGAGATTCCACTCAGAAGACCGCGTCTTCACCTTATTCCCCTTGAGCTAAGGACACACAGTCCTCGCCCAATCACTCTGGTAAGTCTTTAAGGTAGACTTCCGAACCTTCACAGACTTCGTTCACCGGCGATCCACAATGACTCTTGGATGCTCAGAACGCGACGCCTAACCGGCTGGAGGATTCACAGTCCTCAAGTGCAATAAGTCTTCAGGTCACGCAGACAGAAAGACTTCAGTGATGCCTAAAACTCTTTGGCTCTAGGTGTTTGGGCTTTGTCCTCGCAAGGATTTCTCCCTCTCAAAGGCTTCGAGGTGGGTTGCTCTCAAACGACAGAAGCCGTGCACTAACTCTGAGCAGCCACCAATTTATGGTGTAGGGGGTGGGCTATTTATAGCCACTAGGCAGCCCGACCTGATATGTCCGAAATGACCCTGGGTCACTAAGGAACTGACACGTGTTCCAACGGTCAGATTTCAAACACACACGACAACTTTACTTGGGCTACAAGCAAAGCTGACTCATCCAGCTCTGGATAAGATTTGCTCTCATTGTCTTCACTCGAAGACATAGGATTTGGGTTGAGCATCACTTCAGTCATTCTGACTTTGTTCACTTGGACCCCACTTAACAGTACGGTGGTTCCTATGACTCAACAAAGAAGAAAAAGGAAACAACGAAACGACACAGTCTTCGCGCTCCATAGTTTTCACTCAATGTCTTCTCATGTCATAGTCTAAAATATGAATATCTTCACATACCACCGTTGTCGTCAATGTCTTCATACATTTTTAGGGTTCATCTCCGGTAGGTAAACCGAATCAATGAGGGACACTACCTGTGTTATCCTGCAATTCTCACAAACGCATTAGTCCCTCAACCAAATTTGTCGTCAATACTCCAAAATCAACTAGGGGTGGCACTAGATGTACTTACAGTAGCTGGACCTGCCTACTTCACCATGCCGCCAGATAGGTTGCACCCTCATCTCAAATCACTTTACTTAGGCGTCAGTTGTCTGAATTTTTATTCTGGGCCAATCAATTTGCAATGGGAAGCAGCACCCCTCGAGGCAGCGGAGCTCCTAGGCTACCGGTTGGCTGGTGTCTAACATAAGGGTGCGGGGCCGCAAGTTCGCCGCGGAAGCAACGCTTAGATGGCTATCTTTTAGAGTTGCGTGGGTTGAAGGTACTGCCGCCGCCGGATCTGGATGACGGGAGTCTTTGTGGATTGGCCGGGGCGGCACAACCACGGTCGCGGTGGGGGCGAACAGCGGGGTTTTGGCCGGGGCCACGGACGGCGGAGGCGGGCTGCTCTGTCGTTGGTCGCTGGCTCTTCGGGGAAGATTCCGAACAGTGTCAGCCGGGAGGCACAAGACGGCCAGCCATCTGGCGTAGATCGGACAGTATCAAAATAAAATAAAATCGTGTGACCCCAATTTAGTCTTCAGCCAATAGACGTGTGACCACTCTCGTACCTTGCTGTTGATCTCTTAGTGTATTTCTTCAGATCAAAGAGATATGTCGTTCTTAACATTATGCGTTATGTGCATCTTCAGACACACCGTCTTCCGACTCACCGCAGCTGCTCCAACAAGGAAGCATACACCAGAAGGGAGCTATAGTCCCCACTCAACAGTTCCCTGCATCGAATGCGCGTGCCCGACATGCACGACCACAACAACTGCAGGGCCATCGACAAGTCAGCACATGATGCTCACTCCTATGGATGGCAGCCCGATAGGTTGTACCCTCATCTTACTTGTGTGCAACATTTATGGCTTTGTTATTTATCTAAGCATGGAAAATAGATCATCACATTTCACTGTATATTCATGCTGATCTCTTACGAGTCTTGTTCAGGAGTTAACGTTGTTCCATAGTTCAGCTAAGATACTTGTTCTTTAGGTAACACTGTTCCATAGTTATCATCCATCAGCCAATGCTATCCCACAGGCTGGTGATTATAGTATTATACCACTTCTACTATTTCCTATGTTGTTCTTTAATACTTTTGTGTGCCATCTAGTTAATCTCGAGTACAAACGGTACATATTCTGTAGCTTGCATCTGTGTTCTCCCTTTAGTTTATGAGACTTGTTGCTGCTAGTTAACCCCAGTCCTACTATTTATGTTGTCTCCTACAGGCACTCATTACATAAATCTAACTACTAGTTGTCTTCCATGCATGTCAGATATAATTGCACACACTGATATATACACAAGAACCTCACGAAGCAATGTAAAGGCCAATAAACCTGATGTCAATGATACCCAATATGATGGAACATGTAAAGGCAGTTCTTCAGAAGACTTGCAGAAAGATGATGAATCCTCTTCACCCGACAAGGTCCTTGCTCTAACTTGGTCTGTGATATGGGTACAACATGCATATAATGTCCTGGAGTGTATCTACTCTGTTGCAATGCCATGTGCTTAGCATGCTGATCATGCATGTAAATATGTCATGCCTTCCTGTTTTTCAGTACCTATTCCATTCATGATAACATGTTTTCAAATTCAAGTACTGTCATTCTACTCTATCACAATGCCATCTGCTTGATTTGGACATCATGCTTCTGAATATCTTATGCATTGTTATTCATCAGTATGTACTTCATCTGTCTACCATACCATGTTTTTTTACATTGAAGTGTTGTTCTAGTGCTCTGTTGCAATGCCATCTTATTTTCCCAATCATACACGTGTATGTTGCCTTAGTTATTTCTGTATGTATTCCGCTAGCATACAGTTTTACATTCAACTAGTTTTTTTTGCTGTGTTGTCCTGTCGTATCCCTAGCTCTTACACCATACTCCCTCCGTCCGGATTACATGTTGTCAAAATGGATAAAAAAGGATGTATCTAGAACTGAAATATGCCTAGACCCATCTATTTTTTTCCGGATGGAGGGAATACATGTCAATATGTCATGCCTTTCTATTCTTCAGTACCTATTCCATCTCTCTGTTGCAGCATGTTTTATAATTAAAGCACCATTCTACTATACAAGGCATGCAAGGGAAAGACGACTATGTTAGAATCTGAAGGGTTACAAACAAGGCCTTTGCAAAAGATCCAAACACCAGGAGATAATAAACCAACTCCAGTTTTTATAGATACTGCTCAAAGACAGAGAAACCCAACTCCTCACGATAATAAGCGATTCCAGTGGCCAAAGAACTAGTCCGCTCCAGTCCAGCAAAAATATGTCAACTCAATTCTAAGAAGCGTGTGTGTATCCTTGCATCATGAAATTTTATAGCATGCTGATCATATTTTCTACATGTTTCTTACCCATCTCTCTTTTAGAAAATAAGCTTAACAGATAGAAGATTTTCTGCAATGGTATCGTTTATGAGGAAAGATTCTTGCAGGAATTCTCTGTGCTCCAATGTAGATGTAAGTACCTGTTGTATATCACTATATTTTTACATCAGCGTGTATTTTGTTAATCGGCGTGAATCCAACCTTTATCTGATCTAAATATAGTTGTAGCAAAATGTATGATTAAAGGCCACAATGTTGATTTTTGCAAGGAAAACAGCCTGGTAGTTTTGCATCCTGAGCCGCATGAGTGTACTATCTCATATCAGTGGGTTTGAATACTTTGGTTCTGCAGTGGGGTTTTCAGTGTTTTTTTACTATGTTGTCCTTTTGTATCCCTAGCTCTTACATCATACTCCCTCCGTCCGGATTAAATGTCGCAGAAATGGATAAAACTGGATGTATCTAGAACTGAAATACGCCTAGACCCATCCATTTATTTTCGGATGGAGTGAATACATGTCAATATGTCATGCCTTTCTATTCTTCAGTACCTATTCCATCTCGGTTGTAGCATGTTTTATAACTGAATCACCATTCTTCTATATAAGGCATGCAAGGGGAAGACGGCTATGTTAGAATCTGAAGGGTTACAAACCAGGTCTTTGCAAAAGATCCAAACGCCAGGAGATAATAAACCAACTCCATTTTTCATAGATACTTGCTCCAAAGACAGAGAAACCCAACTCCCACTGATAATAAGCAGATTCCAGTGGCCAAAGAACTAGTCCGCTCCAGTCCAGCAAAAGAATTTCAACTCCATTCTAAGAAGCATGTGTGTATCCTCGCATCATGAAATTTTATAGCATTCTGATCATATATTCTACATGTTTCTTACCCATCTCTCTTTTACAAAATAAGGTTAAACGATACAAGACTTCCTCCATTGGGATCGTATTCGAGGAAAATATCTTGCGGGAATTCTCTGTGCTCCAGTGCTGATGTAAGTACCTGTTGTATATCACTATATTTTTACATCAGCATGTATTTTGTTAATCGGCGTGAATCTAACCTTTATCTGATCTAAAATTAGTCGTAGCAAAATGTTAAAGGCGCCAATGTTGATTTTTGTAAGGAAAACTGCCTGGTAGTTTTTCATACTGAGCTGCATGAATGTGCTATCTCATATCACGCACATTACTGAATTGTAGTGCTTCTCTGGTTGCTTATTCATTCATTGTGTCAATGTTGCTTTCGTATTACCTTACCTGGCTGATGATAGCTGTGCCATATTGTGTTAATTTGGTGTAGGCTAGTTGCTCAAACGTTCGTTGTGTCAATGTTGCTTTCCTATTATCTGACTTGGCCAATGATAGCAATGCTAGGTGTGTTAATTTTGTGCAGGCTGCTGAAGATAAGAAGACAAACTCTGAAAACAGCAAGGCAACCCCATTGTTTCTTTCCAGTAAATCTAGGCCAGGTAATATGGCAATAACTCATGATTAATCTGTTTGGTTCCCGTCCTAATTTACGTTATGATGTAGTGGTCAAGACACTCTCCACTATCAATAATACAAGCCTGCCAAAATCGCCATCTGAATCTGTTCAGTATCCTCTGTCTCGAATGCAACGGAATAAATGTATGTTTGTGAACCAACTAATGGCTGAAGCAATGATGGAAATGGTGGATGAATCAGAGGTGCAGAGTCGTGCGACACAACAACTGATCAATGTTTTCAGAGACAGTGTGGCAAAGCAGCAAGAACTTGCCCACATGCTTATGGGCGTCATCTGTGCTAAGGTTGCAGATTGTGACGTTGTAGATGGTTAGGTTCTGCTCATTTATTTGCACCGCATCAATCTTTGATTGCCCAAAGGATGTAATTTCTGTAATATATTCGGATGTGCAACGTTATTCCCTGTATGCCGTAACTTTGCTCGTCGTAATGGGCTCAAATTATCTAATTTGGCCTAAAGACATGAACGAACATTAGTGGGCCCATTGAGTTAATGGGCCATTACTAGGCCGAAAGTTAATGGTCGGCCATCTTACCTCCCGGGTCGTTAACAGGCCGACATCAAAGCGGGCAACAGGTGGCCCCAATTTATTTCGTGGGCCGTTAACAGGCCGTTACTAAGTTTGGGCTACATACGGCCCAACTATACTGTAGGCCTTTAGCAGGCCGAAAGAGACAGCGTGCTTGTATTGGACCATGAAGAGCATGGGCCGCTAAGAGGGTGAAAATCAGGTCGTATTGTAAACGGCCCAACTATGTTGTGGGCCTTTAGTAGGCCGAAAGAGAAACCGGGCTGGTATTGGACCATGAAGGGCATGGGCCGTTAAGAGGCCAAAACTAAGGTCCGACTACAAATGGCCCAACTCATTTATGGTCCGTTAACAGGCCGAAAGGCACACAGGGCCGGGAATTGGCCCAACACTTAAATGGGTTGCTAAAAGGCCAAAACTCAGGTCCGACTACAATTAGCCCAACTGATTTATGGGCCGTCAACAGGCTGAAAGTGACACCGGGCCAGAAATTGGCCCAACACTTAAATGGGCCACTAAAAGGCCGAAACTCAGGTGCGACTAAAAATGGCCCATCAGATTTATGGGCCGTCAACAGGCTGAAAGACACACCGGGCTAGAAATTAGCCCAACATTTAAATGGGTCGCTAAAAGGCCGAAAGATGTACATCCTGAAAATTGGCCCATCCATTAAATGGGTCGTTAACAGGCCGAGATATCATCGCGCCGATATTGAGCCCAAGCATATAGCGGGCTGTTAACGGGCTCGAACTGACGATGGGCTGCAATGGTGTCAAATCTTTAACGGGCCGAATTGGCACATCTGGTATGGGCCGTGGGCTTAAATGGACCTGACACAAGTAGGCCTTATATGGGCCGTCCTGCTAATTTTTACTGGGCCGGCCGTTTTCACCGGAATGGGCCACTTTTGGGCCGTGCCACGTGTCGACATATCATAGGCGCATATCTGACCCACTGACGAGCTGACACGTGTTTCGTCCGGCCAATAAGAATTTTACACGTGGAAATTTCCCATTGGTCGGGGCTGTTAACGGGTTATCGGATCCAAAACCCGACCCGATAGCTTAACGGCGTTCCGTTACGGTGGATGCCACGTGTCGGTCACCCTTGACGAAAGCTCTTCTGTGACGCGCGATTTATCGTCATGGAAGTGGACACTTCCGTGATGATAATTTTGGTAATGTCATGGAACACTTCTACGATTGCACATGTATGACTAAGGCAAATTATCATCCCAACTAGATCCATAATCTAGCGCACAAGCTCTCAACATGTCGTCCAAAATCTGATTGACTCTCTCAGTCTGTCCATCTGTCTGCGGAATGAAAGGTTGTACTGAACTCTAGCCTGGTACCCAAAGTCTGGTGCAACTGATTCCAAAACTTCGAAGTAAAGTGTGTTCCTCTGTCTGATACGATGGTCCTCAGAACTCCATGCAGACATATGATTCTGGTCATATATATCTTGGCCAACTTCGCCCTTGTATAAGTGATTTTAACGGGGAGAAAGTGAGCCACTTTGGTCAAGCGTTCTACTACTACCCAGACGAGTCATATCCTGATCGGGTCCTGGGTAATCCGGTGATAAAGTCCATGCCAAGTTTATCCCACTTCCATTCGGGTATCGGCATAGGCTGAAGTAGTCCTGCTGGCTTCTGATGTTCTGACTTAACTCTCTGACATACATCACATACCTCTACATACTCGGCAATATCCTTCTTCATACCTGTCCACCAGAAACGTTCCTTCAAATCCAAATACATCTTGGTCTTTCCGGGGTGAATCGAGTATGGCGAGTCATGAGCTTCCTGAAGTATTAACTTCCTGATTTCTGCATCATTGGGTACATAAATATGGTCCTCAAACCATAAAGTTTTGTGTTCATCCTCACGAAAACCTTTGGCCTTTCCTTTACTCATCTTCTCCTTTATCTTAGCAATCTCCTTATCATCCTTCTTGGCTTCTCGAATTTTCCCAATAACATAGACTAAACTTCCAAAGCTGCAACAAAACCTCTTGGAACTATCTCCAAACAAAGTTCCTTGAGATCATCGGCCAATTCCTGCGGTAATCCTCCGGTTATGAGAGTATTAACGTAACTTTTGCGGCTTAAAGCGTCTGCTACAACATTGGCCTTTCCTGGATGATAATGCAGCTTCATATCATAATCCTTTATGAGCTCCAACCATCTCCTTTGCCTAAGATTCAACTCCTTCTGCGTGAAAATATACTTCAAGCTCTTATGATCCGTGTAAACATCACAACGGTTTCCAATAAGAAAATGTCTCCAGGTCTTGAGTGCATGCACTACGGCTGCTAACTCCAAATCATGCGTGCCATAATTCAACTTATGAGGTCGAAGCTGTCGTGAGGCATATGAAACAAATCTTCCGTCTTGCATAAGTACACCTACATCCCCTACATCTGCTACTCTACCACTGAAATAGGTTACACAACATACTCAACTATGCCAGAGCCCATAAAGGCTTGTGGTTGCACATAGAAGTCTCCAGCATGAATAACATTATGATCCCTTTGAGCCTGGGTGGCAAACCACAGGATGATCACACGGGTTCCCGGGGATCTCCTTGGACAACACTGGTATATCCCCAGGTGCCCACAACCAATCCACCCAGATGTGTATTAAAGTAGCCACCTTAAGTTAAACCTTAGTTAACAATAACTCTCACATCTTTCATGAATTCTCTCAAACCAATCCACATCTACGAGCATAACAAAGCGTTATAAGCATAACATAGTAAGCCCAAGGTTTGAATATAAGAAAATAGGTTCTACCTCATCAACTACTTCCCAATACCCACATGTTATCAATTCCTATTCATGCAATGTTTGAGGGTTGAAACTAATGCTTAAAAAAACTAGGTAGTAAAGGGATATGATCAAAGTGTTACTTGCCATGCTGACGATGAGAAAACCCTAGAGATTCGTAGTAGAAGTCTCGCACTCCGGAAACTCTATCGTGAACAAACAATAGTGAAAGTGCAACTATCCTTGGGTGGTTTTGGTAATTATTAACAACATATAGCTCATTGAGCTAATGCTATTTCAAGATAAATATTTGAGGAAAGCTCGATGATTGGCATGGCATCGATTAGGAATGTGGACCCCTCAAAATGCTAAGGACACATATTGGCTCAAGCTCAAGACTCTACATTTTCAGTTTCGTGATCCAAGATCACATTGAGTCCTTAGGAAAGCCAATACTATTAAAAGGGGATGAGGTGTTGCTTAATGGCTTGCTTGCTCAAAATGCTTAGTGATATGCTCCAAAAACCCTCAACCACTTTCTCATATCCACATATGTCCCAAACCAAAAAGTCAAACTCGGCCCCACCAAAATATTCTATCCGGCGCCACCGAGTTCACTTGACATAGCCACTGCCACAAACCCTAGTCACTTTGGTCTCACCGATAGGGATCTTGGTCTCACCGAGATGGGATTGCAAACTCTCTGTTTCCCTTCGTAACGTTTCGATCCAACCGAGATGAGCGATCGGTCCCATCGAGTTCGCAATGCAAACTCTCTGTTTCCCTTTCATAATGTTTCGGTCTCACCGAAATGAGCGATTCGGTCCCACCGAGTTTGCCTGAACAACTCTATGGTTAGCTTATTAACAAAATAGGTCCCACCGAGTTTGTGTAATCGGTCTCAGCGAGATTACGTTATGCCCTAACCCTAATGAAATCTGTCCCACCGAGTTGACATGTCGGTCCCACCGAAAAGCCTAATGTTCACATTTTGAACTGAATCGGTCCGACCGAGTTTTTTGATTCGGTCCCACCGAGTTTGGTGAATTGTGTGTAACGGTTAGATTTCGTGTGGAGGCTATATATACCCCTCCACCCTTCCTTCATTAGTAAGGAGAGCCATCAGAACGTGCCTACACTTCAGCATTCATTTTCTGAGAGAGAACCACCTACTCATGTGTTGAGACCAAGATATTCCATTCCAACCATATGAATCTTGATCTCTAGCCTTCCCCAAGTTGCTTTCCACTCAAATCATCTTTCCACGAAATCCAGATCTGTGAGAGAGGGTTGAGTGTTGGGGAGACTATCATTTGAAGCACAAGATCAAGGAGTTCATCGTCAACACACCGTCTATTACCTTTTGGAGAGTGGTGTCTCCTCGATTGGTTAGGTGTCACTTGGGAGCCTCCGTCAAGATTGTGGAGTTGAACCAAGGAGTTTGTACGGGCAAGGAGATCGCCTACTTCGTGAAGATCTACCCTAGTGAGGGAAGTCCTTCGTGGGTGATGGCCATGGTGGGATAGACAAGGTTGCTTCTTCGTGGACCCTTCGTGAGTGGAGCCCTCCATGGACTCGCGCAATCGTTACCCTTCGTAGGTTGAAGTCTCCATCAACGTGGATGTACGATAGCACCACCTATCGGAACCACGCCAAAAATCTCCGTGTCTACATTGCGTTTGCTCCCTCCACAATCCTCCCTTTACCTTCATGTGCAATGTTTTACATTCCGCTACTATACTCTTAGACTTGCATGTGTAGGTTGATTGCTTGACTTGTGCTATGTTGCTAAAATCTGCCAAGACATAAAATTGGGAAAAGGCTTGATTTTTATTTGGTCAAGTAGTCTAATCAGCCCCCTACATACTTTCGATCCTACAAGTGGTATCAGAGCTTTGGTCTCCATTTGCCTTGATTTCCATAGATTTTGGTGATCATAGCCTTGGTTTCACAACCTAGGAGAGTATGGCATCTAGCGAGGGAAATTACCACCGTAGAGGTCCTTACTTCGATGGTACTAATTTTGCTAGTTGGAAGCGTAAGATGAAAATATGATACCATGTGCACATTGATCCAAATGATGCCCAACTACAAAGATCTCAAGCCAACGGAAGTCATTGGAAGAATTGTTGCTCATGAGATGTCACTCAAGGATAAGGAAGAGCTTCACAACAAGTCAAGTGGTGCTTACAAAGCCTCATGTGATGCTCCTACATCTTCAAGTGAGAAACAAGCCTGCAATGAAGAATTGAGCCTAACGGTGAAGAACTTCAATAAGTTCTACAAGAGTAGAATCAAGGAAAGGAGTTCCAAGTCAAGGTCCTACAATGACAAAAGATCTTTGAGTCGTGAACGTAATTTCTACAATTGTGGAAGACCCAAACACTAATCAAATGAGTGTACGGCTCCCTACAAAAGAAGAGAAGATTCACCCAAAAGGAGAAGTAGAAGAGAAGAATCACCACCTAGAGAGAGAAGGAGTAGAGATGACCGTTATGAACGAGGAACATCATGGAGAAGCAAGGATTCAGAAAGGAAGGACAAATCATCAAGGAGCTATACAAAACGAAGACATCAAGCTCATGTTGGTGAATGGGTATCCGACTCCGACTCCGACAATCACTCCGAGAGAAGTTATCACTCCGACTCCGAATATACTCAAGATAAAGGTGTTGCCGGTCTAGCACTTGTCTCAACCAACTCCTACGACATATTTGACTCACCAAATGAAGGAATTGGAAGATGCTTCATGGCTAAAGGACCAAAGGTATCACACCCTGAGTATGTTGACTTCAATAGTGATGAAGATGATTTGCTAGGTGATGATGATTTACTTGTTGACAACTCTAGTGATGAAAACTATGATGAACCTGCTATTAATCATGCTAATCATGATAAAACGAATGACGATGATAAGAAGGAGATTGAGCGTCTAACTAAGGAACTAAACACTCTTAAGTTAGCTCATGAAACTACCTTGGAAAATCATCGAGAACTTTTAAAGACTCATGAGAAGTTACGCTTTGAAAAGCTCAACCTTGAGCAAGAGCATGGGTTCTTATAGGCAATCAATGATGATCTTAGCAAGAAAAGTTCTTATTACATTGCTAAGCGTTTACTCTTGTCTACTTACATGCCACAAGTTAAATCTAGCAACAAGATTAAGAAAGATTCTTCTTCTAGTAGTAACAACAATCATGTTAAATCCAATATTGTTGCTTCTAGTAGTTCTCTTGATTCCACTAATGATTCTCTTAGCCAAGTTACACTTGAGCAAGAAAATAGCCTATTGAAGGGAATTATAGAAAAAGGTGTCTACAAGAGTCTTGCTGGAAGTAAGCAATTTGAGGAAATTGTACGCGAGCAAGGAAGGCACCGGAAGAATCAAGGTATTGGTCTTGAACGTAAGTTCAATGCCAATGGAGTTGAGTGGGAAGAGGATCAATACCCCAAGACGAAGTTTGTTCCTCAACAAGAGAAGTATGAACCTACTTCTTTCCAAGGGACACAAGCTCAAGATGATCTTCCACCACAAGACCTCAAGCAAAAAGGCAAGGACAAGATCCAAGAGGAGATTTATGCATTTGAATAAGCTCCTAAGGCCTTGGTCAAGTGGGTTCCCAAGACTACATCAAGTTCTACTACATCAAGTACGATTACAACTCCAAAGATTCCCATCAACATGATGTGGATCCCGAAGAAGAACTAGAAAGTTCTTAAGGGTGACTCCGCCAACATACTTCACTCATATCACTTTGGCGAGAACAAGTGCAAACAACTTCCACATCTTGCACTAGTTCAAGGAGTCACACACCCTCTTGTTGGTAAGACAAGGGACAAGGTAACCTAATGCTTTCATGGACATCATCTTGTGTGTATATCACTCTATGTCTATGGATATCCTTGTTTGTTCCTTGTGGGACTAACCCATGTAGGTATTGAAAGTGAAACTCACTACAATGGATTGCTCCAAATGATCTACATCAACATTGAGCATCCACATCTTCAACATCTACATGAAGTCATCATCGACAAAACCCAAAGTTAGTTCATCCCTCTTAGGGGGGATATCACATCTAGGGGGAGCTTTACTCTAATCAATTGAGCTAAAGCAACTCTAATGATGTGAACACAACAATGCTTTATGTAAAAGTGGTAACCCCACTTGTGCTTAAACGATGAGTATGACATACGATCAAATGTTCTCATTTGACTCCTAAGTCAATATACTCATATATAGATGACCTAGTCATCGCCAATTGCTTGATAGATGCTAGAATGTTTGTGCATGCTTTGCCACATATTTAATTTGCCATTTTATTGAGTGAGCATGTTGATTGCATAGTTTACTCATTCGAGGACATCCATTTGTTGCTTTGATTGTTTGGCTTTTTCCCCTTTTGCCAAATGGATGGACGAGAATGCCTAAGAACCTCCTCTAGCTATATATGGTTTTCTCGTCTCAAACTCTATTCATGCTACATCACAAAGTTTGATCAAGTCAGATTCGAACCACTCTTTGTGAGGAGCACCCGGAGTTCCTGATTCGTCATAGGCTTAAACTTCCAAAACCTCTTTGTGCATTTTGGTATGACCGAGTCATCCACTTCGGTCACACCGAGTTCACCAAGTTGATCTAGGTTTTCCATCTCGGTGTAACCGATTTGAACTTTTGGTCACACCGAGTTGCACTAACCGCTTGCGATTCTGCATCTCGGTGCCAGCGAGTTGTTCCACTCGGTCACACCGACAGGGTCAGGATATATATACCGATGGGTTGAATTTTGGAAATTCCTCCAAAACCATTCATCCCGCGCGTGTCCTGTTGTGCCGCCTCGGGTCTCCGGATCGTCTCCTTGCTGCCAGTGACCTCCCGCCGCTGGTTTCCGTCGCCGTCAACGGAATTTTGCTCCGTCGTTGTCGCCATAGAGAACTCCCGCCGAACTAGAGTATGGGTTCCATACTTTGTGCTATTTCCTTACCCCGATTCCTAGCACATTGCTTCGCCATGATCTTTTCCACGTATGAAAACAATCTATCTAGAGAAAACATCCTTTAGGTTAGATTTGATTCGAAAGTTTAGGGTTAGGTCTCCGACGAACTCATCTCGGACCGACCGAGTTGTAGAAATCGGTCTCACCGATTTGGCTAGGCCATTGCACATGCGTTTTCGGTCTGACCAAAAATTGCAAATCGGTGCGACCGAGTTCGACTCTCTGTGAAACCCTAGCAATCTCGGTGCCACCAAACTGTAACTCGGTCTGACCGAGTTCACTAGTTTAGTTTCCAAAAGTTGCTTCGGTATCACCGAGTTTAACAAATCGGTAGCTCTGAAATGCTTTTTGTGGAGAACTAAAACTAAGTTTTTGACTCATTTGTTTTGCAAAAACTCTGCACTTTGTGATGCTCATCCATTCTACCTCATCTACATCTATTCACAGGGTTTGCTGTCAGTGTGATTGCCAAGATGTCTGACCAAAGTGATAGCCAAAATAGATATGAAGAGCCAGTGCAATTGAGTGAGGGCACTAGTCCCTCAAGCACCTCAGATGATGGCAGCAAGAGCACTCCCAGTAATTTGCCAAAGGCAGCCACCAGTTCAAGGAAGAAGAAAACCTCAGGTTTTGAGGATGAGGATTATGTGGCTGTTGAAGAAGAAGTGAGCTCAAAGAAGAAGGTGCTGAAGAAACAATATGGCACAGCTGCAACAACTAAGCCAGGGTTGAACAAGAAGGCACCAGCAAAAAGGATTCCTATGTCTAAGGCCAGAGCCTCCAGTCAAGAAACTATGGAGTTCACTCTTGAACCCAAAGAGGCTGGAGATGGCAAGAAGATGAAGGAGAGGGTCAAGAAGATCACTGCCAGAGTGCTTGGTAGATCTTCCATAATGAGAGAGCTAGAAGAAGATGAACAGGAAGAGGATGTTGCTCCATCTCCCAAGTCTCAGAAGCTCATGGGAGATGCAATCAAGTCAGGGCTGCAACATCAAGGCCCAAAATTGCTCCCAAAGCAACATCTCAAGCTCATAAGACTTCTAAGCCAAAGTGAAGCACCAGGAACATACTAGCTGAAGAGAAAAACAAGGCCCCAGTGCCTGAAGTTAAAGAATAAGAAGATGAAGCCCAAGTGCTGAGAAAACCGAAACCCAAGATTTCATATCACAATGACGCTCATCCAGTGGCCGAGGACATAAACATCAGAAAGGATGCAGGACTGAGACTTTGGAGGCAGTCTGATCCATATGCTATAAGAAGGAGAACTACAGTGGACTATAGGTTCCACACCAAAGAACAACAAGACTTCTATGAGACTATTCTGCTTGACAAGAAGCCAATTGTCTGTGATATGAGATGGGTCAATTGGGAATTCATTGATGAGAATGAAGATCACTTCCCAGGTGTACATGAAAGCTTCGAAGCTTGTGGAGTTGACAAGTTTGTTGGACAAAAGCTCACAAAATGGAATGATGAGCTAATCATGCAATTTTACCCCACTGGTCATTTCTATCCAGATGGAAGGATAGTGTGGATGTCTGAAGGTACAAGGTACCAATCAACTGTTGAAGAATGGGCCAAGTTAATCAATGCCCCAGAAGAGCACGAGGATGATTTGGATGTGTATGCCAAGAAGAAGAAAGACCACAACTCAATGGCAAATATGTACAAAGAGATCCCAGATAAAGCTTTGGACACACATAAGTTTGGATCTGTACACTATTTGTTGTCAGGTCTGCCTACAATCAACACCATCCTGAGGCATACATTGTTACCCAAATCGGGAGATCACAAGATGATTAGAGGACATTCCATCAACTTTTTGCAGATCTTTGATGTACCACAAAAATTCAAGGTCATGAGTCAGATTGTGGAAACAATCAAGAGGAAAACTGCTGACCAGAAGAGATCTTGTGGGTATGCTCCACACATTCAGGTGCTCATCAACTCAAAGATGGGCACAAGTACTTACTTGTTAGACAAAGAGCATTTACCCTTACACCCAAATTTTGAAGATAACACAGTAGTGATGAATGAGGATGAACCTTCATCAGTGCAAGCACAAGAAAAGAGAGCTAAGGCAAAGGCAGATAAAGCTGGAAAGATGCCAAGTATTGAGGAGGCATCAGAATTGTTCTTGAAGAGCAAACAAGATCAACTAGCCTATCTGATTCAAGTTGCATTGAGGATTGAGAAGGGCTTGGCCACCCTGACTCGGAATCAGGAGAGCTTGGAGAGGATCATAGAGACCAAGTTTTATGATCTTGATCTGAAAGTCACTGAGATTCAGAAAACGGTTGAGCAGCTCCAGGAGGAAGCAGAGGAGAAGAGAGGACAAGGTACTAAAGATGCTTTTCAGCGAGTGCTAAGAGGTTAGAGGTCGGCTGCAATGCCTGTGCCAGATACAAGAGCTACTTCATCTGCACCAGCAGCAACAACTTTAGTTCCACCTCCAACAGCCACTCCACCAGCTCCAACGTCATCCACTGGTGCCTTCGTCCTTGGAGTTCTCTCTACACCACCTCCCGAAGACCAAGCCTGAGAGACGCATAGCATTATGCATCGAACTTTTTGGTAACTTGTTGCCAAAGGGGGATAAATGTGTAGATCATAGGCTTCGAGAGAGAGTGTTTTGCTTCTTTGTCTCTCTTGCTTTTGGTTGAACTTTATTGTGTGCTTGGTTGATACTCTATGTCTATGTGAGATACTTATATGATCACTCACTTTGCTTGGTGATGAGTGCATGTTTTAATTCATATCATTTTGAGCGCTCCACCAAGATGTATGTGACACGGAAGAGTAACCCATTCAAAAGCAAATATTAAATAGTGCACAAATTTAGGGGGAGCTCTTGCTTATCACATACTTCTCGAAGCAACGATGTATTTCAATCTTATTATCATTTGTCAAAGCTTTGATCTATATGTTGTCATCAATTACCAAAAAGGGGGAGATTGAAAGTGCAACTATCCCTGGGTGGTTTCGGTAATTATTAACAACATATAGCTCATTGAGCTAATGCTATTTCAAGATAAATATTTCAGGAAAGCTCGATGATTAGCATGGCATGGATTAGGAATTTGGACCCCTCAAAATGTTAAGGACACATATAGGCTCAAGCTCAAGACTCTACATTTTCAGTTTAGTGATCCAAGATCACATTGAGTCCTTAGGAAAGCCAATACTATTAAAAGGGGATGAGATGTTGCTTAATGGCTTGCTTGCTCAAAATGCTTAGTGATATGTTCCAAAAACCCTCAACCACTTCCTCATATCCACATATGTCCCAAACCAAAAAGTCAAACTCGGCCCCACCAAAATATTCTATCCGGCGCCACCGAGTTCACTTGACATAGCCATGGCCACAAACCCTAGTCACTCCGGTCTCATCGATAGGGATCTCGGTCTCACCGAGATGGGATTGCAAACTCTCTGTTTCCCTTCGTAACGTTTTGGTCCAACCGAGATGAGCGATCGGTCCCACCGAGTTCGCAATGCAAACTCTTTGTTTCCCTTTCGTAACGTTTTGGTCTCACCAAAATGAGCGATTCGGTCCCACCGAGTTTGCCTGACCAACTATCTGGTTAGCTTATTACCAAAATCAGTCCCACCGAGTTTGTGTGATCGGTCTCATTGAGATTACATTATGCCCTAACTCTAATGAAATCGGTCCCACCGAGTTGACATGTCTGTCCCACCGAAAAGCCTAACGTTCACATTTTGAACTAAATTAGTCCGACCGAGTTTTTTGATCCGGTCCCAACGAGTTTGGTGAATTGTGTGTAACGATTAGATTTCGTGTGGAGGCTATATATACCCCTCCAACCTTCCTTCATTAGTAAGGAGAGCCATCAGAACGTGCCTACACTTCAGCATTCATTTTCTGAGAGAGAACCACCTACTCATGTGTTGAGACCAAGATATTCCATTCCAACCATATGAATCTTGATCTCTAGCCTTCCCCAAGTTGCTTTCCACTCAAATTATCTTTCCACCAAATCCAAATCTGTGAGAGAGGGTTGAGTGTTGGGGTGACTATCATTTGAAGCACAAGAGCAAGGAGTTCATCATCAACACACCATCTATTACCTTTTGGAGAGTGGTGTCTCCTAGATTGGTTTGGTGTCACTTGGGAGCCTCCTTCAAGATTGTGGAGTTGAACCAAGGAGTTTGTACGGGCAAGGAGATCGCCTACTTCGTGAAGATCTACCCTAGTGAGGCAAGTCCTTCGTGGGTGATGGACATGGTGGGATAGATAAGGTTGCTTCTTCGTGGACCCTTCGTGGGTGGAGCCCTCCGTGGACTCGCGCAACCGTTACCCTTCATGGGTTGAAGTCTCCATCAATGTGGATGTACGATAGCACCACCTATCGGAACCACGCCAAAAATCTCCGTGTCTACATTGTGTTTGCTCCCTCCAAACTCCTCCCTTTACCTTCATGTGCAATGTTTTACATTCCGCTGCTATACTCTTAGACTTGCATATGTAGGTTGATTGCTTGACTTGTGCTATGTTGCTAAAATCTGCCAGGACTTAAAATTGGGAAAAGGCTAGATTTTTATTTGGTCAAGTAGTCTAATCACCCCCCTCTAGACATACTTTCGATCCTACAAATAGCATACATAAGCACTCAAGCATAAGATGCAAAGGTAAAACCCAAAATAAAAGATCTAAACTGAAAGTTCTAGTGAAGAGTTTCGATTTGCAAAAAATAAACAATCAAATCGGAGTTACGAAACTCAAACTACGATCAAAAGAAGTTCGAAATCAAATCTGCTTGAAACCAAATTTTGAATTTCGAAAATCATGTTCAAGTTGATTATCTGAACAGAGGGGAACGAGACGAATATTTTGGCGTTGGTTTCACTGGATTTGGACAAATGAGCAAAAAGTAGCGAAGGTTTGAAGATCATGGACTAATCTGCGATAAAAGTAATTATAGATAGGTCTCCGGCCGAAAGTAAAACTAAAAAGAAAAATCTATCGGACAAGCGACTGCTAACACAGACTAACGAACGAATTTGTTCGCGAACAGAGAAGATCGGGTGAACGTTCGCTAATTAACGAACCCTAAAAATAAAACTGATCTATAAAAATAAACCAAACTTAATAAAAAACCAGGCGGTTTCTCTTCTATTTTTACCGGTTCGGTGTGGGAAAACCGAGGGCGGCGGCGGCGAACTCCAGGTACGGTGGGAGCGGCTCCGGCAGCTGCGAGGTGGGGCGGCGGAGTGGCGCGGGGTGGCGCGGTGGAGCGCCTGGGCGGTGGTCTTGATTGCAAGCAGCCCATGCTCTTCTTGCTGTCTGCGATGGCTGCAGTGCTTCTTTGGTGCAGAGGCGGGCGGCGAGGAGGAAGAGGGGATCGCCGGCTTATAAAGGGGGAGGGCGCTGGGTCGGCTTGGGCGAGGGGGCGACGTAGGCGGGGCGGCGTCGGACTCCTTGCCGGAGTTCGGCTCGGGCATGAGCGGCGCGGCACGAGGGAAGGCAATGGCGGCTGGGCCTTCGGCCCGATCGGTCCGAAAGAATTTTTTTAAATAATTTCGCCGAAAAGGAAAAGATCAAAATAAAAATAAATAAAAATCCTAAAATCTCCAAAACAATTTTCACGGTCCTCTACTAATATTTAGGACAACATGAAAAATTTTCTGGGCTAAAATGCAATTTCTTAAAATGCAATTTTTGCCTAAATTTACTCGAATAAAATCTCAAATAAAACAAATATTTTTATTTAAAATTAAATTTCCATTATTTCCTCTGTTTTGAAGAAGTCATATTATCTTCTCTCATTATTTTATTTATTATGAAAAAATCAGAAAAATAATTTCAAATAAAAATCACCTTGATCCAATTTACCAGTTTTGAAAAAAATCAGAATGGATTTTTTTATAAAAACCTCCAACTCTCTCAAATGGTCCTTGAGTTCCTTAAGGTCTCTAGGATCAAAATGTGCAAATAAAACCAATTCAAAATGTAAGAATCATGGATGCATATGATGACCTAATGATTAACATCCAAATTGAAAATTGGGATGTTACACTTTTACTTATGTGTATTTACTTTTATGCAAAGAGTCAAAGTTTTCCTTCTATTCCTTTTGATTTACTCTTTTGGCAAGCATCATGTGGTGAGGAAAGATCTAGGCACATATGTCTAGTTGAATATAGATAGCATGCGTTATTATTGTTGACATCACCCTTGAGGTGAGTAAGTTGGGAGGCAAAACTATAAGCTCCTATCTTCCTATGTGTCCGGTTGAAACGTTTTGTTCATGAGTACAAGGTGAGTGTTAGCAATCATAGAAGACTATATGGTGGTTGAGTATCTGGACTTGCTTAAAGGCTCCGATATGTGATCCTTCCTGAAAAGATGATGAATTGTAGTTGCAAAGTTGACTGAGGACATAGTTTGTTGGTTTCTAATAGAGTTTTT
This sequence comes from Aegilops longissima, assembly GCA_021605205.1. Taxonomy (NCBI): domain Eukaryota; kingdom Viridiplantae; phylum Streptophyta; class Magnoliopsida; order Poales; family Poaceae; genus Aegilops; species Aegilops longissima. The sequence goes on from CM038682.1 coordinate 312,594,759, forward strand.
GCTTTATACTTCAATTGTGTGATGAACTATTACTTATTCATAGGAAGTATATGATGCAAGTTCTATGATAAAAGTCCTATGTTAAATTGCGTTGCTGTTAGAATAATCAACATGATGCTTCTATGTCTGTATTATGTTTTTATCGACAACTCTCTCTCAAAGCATGGGGACATGTTTCTCGATTTTGGTTTTCGCTTGAGGACAAGCGAGGTCTAAGCTTGGGGGAGTTGATACGTCCATTTTGCATCATGTTTCCTTGCTATTATTTATAATGTTTTTATCCACAATAATGCTTTTTGGGGTAATTCTAATGCCTTTTCTCTCATAATTTACAAGGAACACACTAAGGGGGAGAATTCTGGCAGCTGGAAATCTGGACCTAGAAAAGCTACGTCAGACCACCTATTCTGCACAACTCCAAATGAGCTGAAACTTTACGGAGAATTTTTATGAATTATTTGAGGAATATTGGAGACAATAAGCATCATAGGGAGGCCACCAAGTGGGCACAACCCACCTGGGCGTGCCGGGCCCCCCTGGCGCGCCCTGGTTGGTTGTGGCCTCCTCGGCCCACCTACGGTGCCCATATTTTTGTATATAAGTCATTTTGACCTAGAAAAAAATAAGGGGGATGCTTTCGGGACGAAGCGCCGCCGTCTCGAGTCGGAACTTGGGCAGGAGCACTTTTGCCCTTCGGCAGAGCGATTCTGCCGGCGGAACTTCCCTCCCGGAGGGGGAAATCATCGTCATCATCAACACCAACAACTCTCCCATCTTGGGGAGGGAAATCTCCATCAACATCTTCACTAGCACCATCTCATCTCAAACCCTAGTTCATCTCTTGTATTCAATCTTGTTACCGGAACTATAGATTGGTGCTAGGGGGTGACTAGTAGTGTTGATTACATCTTGTAGTTGATTACTATATGGTTTATTTGGCGGAAGATTATGATCAGATCCATTATGCATATTAATACCCCTCTGATCATGAGCATGTTTATTTTTTGCGAGTAGTTGCCTTTGTTCTTGAGGTCACGAGATAAATCATGTTGCAAGTAATCATGTGAATTTGATATGTGTTCGATATTTTGATAGTATGTATGTTGTGATTCCCTTAGTGGTGTCATGTGAACGTAGACTACATGACACTTCACCATATTTTGGGCCTAAGGGAATGCATTGTGGAGTACTAAATAGATGGTGGGTTGCGAGAGTGACAGAAACTTAAACCCAAGTTTATGCACTATTTCGTAAGGGGCCGATTGGATCCTAGAGTTTAATGCTATGGTTAGAATTTATTCTTAATACTTTTCTCGTAGTTGTGGATGCTTACGGGAGGGTTAATCATAAGTAGGAGGTTTGTTCAAGTAAGAACAACACCTAAGCACCGGTCCACCCACATATCAAATTACCAAAGTAGCGAACACAAATCAAACAAACATGATGAAAGTGACTAGATGAAATTCTCGTGTACCCTCAAGAACGCTTTGCTTATTATAAGAGACTATTTTGGCCTGTCCTTTGCCTCAAAAGGATTGGGCTACCTTGCTGCATACTTGATACTATTATCGTTACTTGCTCGTTACAAATTATCTTGCTATCAAACTACTCACTACTTACAATTTGAACACTTGCAGGCATTACCTTACTGAAAACTACTTTTCATTTCCTTCTGCTCCTCATTGGGTTCGACACTCTTACTTATCGAAAAGAGCTACAATTGATCCCCTATAGTTGTGGGTCATCAGTCCTCGTCATCATCGTCGTCCTCTTCTTCGTCCTGCGACAGCTCCTCGTCTCTCTGGTTGTCGTCTGTCGACTCCGGAGGCGACGCCCCATCCATGAACCGGATATAATCAAGGTCTGGGCTCGACGCCGGACTCATGGAAGACGAGCGGGATGATTCCGATGTTGACCTATCATCGGGCGCTAGACTGTTGGCCGAACTGTCATCCTCGCTGTCGCTCGACATGGCTGCAGAGTATGTGCCAGTGTGTAGCGCGGCCTGCCAGGGACGATGAAGATGGTGGACACTTAAGCCGGGTATGCAGAGAAGAGGAACTGTCAATTGAAGCAGGTTTTTTTGCACGGGGGTTGAAGCGCTGATATAATCAACTGCAATTATTTGTACCCAGTCGCTCCAAATTCCCAGGTTTGCGCAAGACTCCTATTGGCTATTTGGCTGGTTTCCTTTTTCAGGACAAAAACAAGGAACGAGTTATGGGATTATGCACCTGTACCAATATGAACTGAGTTGGACAGTTGGTAAGCAATACATTGAGCTCTTCTTATTAATAAAGCCAGTAATAATCAAACTAGAAAGGAAAAGAAAGAACACAAATAAAAATATCTGCACGAATCTTCACGTAACATCAATGGCATAGGACCGATGTGCATTACTTAGAGCACATCTACATGTGCTTTAGCAATACTGTCAAACAAAACCCCTAATCATCATTGCAAACAGCACATAGAACATGGCTAATGCGACAACCACAACTACACATGCTAGTTCCTTCTTGTCTCTTGCTTTCATCTGTTGCCTGTGATTGATTCTTTCTTACTTCATCATACTGATTGTACATTCCAGATCACCCAGTTTCTTCTTCAGCTTTACGTTATCTTCTGCGAGCTTGGTGATAACACTCCAAGCCCTGCCATGCCATTCTTCATCCAGCCAGTTAACAAAGGCACAAGCCTCATATCCCTGCCAATGTTAAATAGTATTCAGGATGAGCGGTGGCATTAACTGAAGTAAAATGATGAACTTAATTAGAACTAACCTCTAAGGGACAACTGAGAAACCGTATGCCAATGTCGAAACCCTCTTTGCATACATGTCGAGCGGGAGCGCGCCCGTGCACACAACTCAGCTTTTGGTACTTCTTGGTGGCGCAAAACTCGGAGTCAAACTCGTGTTGCGGGAGTCTGGAGTAATGCTCCAGATCTGGCGGCAGATCGCTTTCCTAGGGGGAGGGGGTCATTCCGGACGGATTCAGCAAGGAGCTATACTTTGGACATGCTAAAAAAGATCGGGAGAGATTGGAACTTGACAGGATGATTCGTATCCGTAGTACACCTGCCTTCTGATGACCTTAGGCAAGTGCTCAACGGCGACCGCTGTCGTGGCGGCGATACGACCAGCAGCAGCCGCACCGAAACCATCAGCACCACTCGTCCGCATTCCTCCAATGTCAGCGCCACGCGAGGGAATTTGGAGGCTATGTAGGGATTTGGGGGAAATGGGGAAACTGTGGGATAAGCTAACGGTCGGGAACTACTTATGCCACTATATGTTGTATACAGCACACTATTTATACATGTCGTTTGTGTTAGGTATTACAACGTCACACACGATTTCCGCACCAAACCGTGTGAGAAGACAACGTAGGTTAGACATGGTTGCCATTACATAACCGTATGTGATCTACTACCCTGTCCATATAATTGAGTTACAGTGAGATACCGTGTAAACAACCGCTCTGTAGATATCCGTAAAAAACAAAAAACAGCCGCTCTGCATATAGAGATGGCGGCGGCGGCCTAGGCAGCGGCTACCGGCGAAGATTTCAATCCTCGATCGGTGGGCGGTGGCGGTGTCATAGGAGGTCAATCCTCGGTCCGCAGTGGGATATAGGAGGAGCTCAACCATCGAGGTCGGCGGCGGCGTGATTGGAGCACATACATCGCGGTCGATGGCGGGATAGTGGAGGTCGAACTTCAGGCGGCAGCCGCACTAAGCTTTGCTCCTTGACCCTGCTATCTCGGCGTGCCGCCGCATCGCACTTGTCTGTCTGCTGGGTGGAGGTCGCCGCGCGGCTAATTAATTAAGGTATTCTTTTCGTGAGTGGCTTAATTAAGGTATTCAATTCCTAAGGGTAGTGTTGTACTAGTACTCTATGTGTAAATTGACTGGCCATTAATTTTTGTCATTGCACGTCTGGATAACAACGTGGAGCGCCCTCAGTAATAATGAAAATAAAACCTTGTGATTTATGCACGCATCTTTAGGCAGCAGTTAATCTGTGTATTAATGTTGTTGTTTTGTTTTTAATTACCATTCGCGTGCTGCAGATGGAACGATCTCCATGGATGAAAAATCGTAAAACTACAGATTTTATCAGTGGCGTGACAGAGTTCATGAATTTGGCTGAAAGTACAAAGAGGAGAATTGGTGATGCGGATTACATCCTGTGTCCATGTACTGATTGTGCCAATACAGAGTCACGTGAAGTTGCAGATGTCCAGATACACTTAGTCTCTAGGGGATTCATGGATGGATATACACATTGGATGAAGATACCCCGGGCAGCGAGATGCCAAACCCCGGTCAGTGTCACATGGATGTTGAATCTAACATCAGGGCAGAGGCGTCAAGCTACCAATGGAACACCGGAAAGCCGAAACGCCCACTAGAAAACCAAGACGTCGACGTAGATGACGAGTGATATGCCAGATTTTGCTGCTATGTTTGTAGATTTCGAGGGCCCAAAAAGGATATGATTGGGTACAAGGATCTGCCAACCATTGATGCGGACTCCAAGAAAGAATTGTATCCAGGTTGCAAAAGGAAATATTCTAGGTTGAGTGCCACCCTGGCGCTTCTCAGATTTAAAGCAGCAAACGTTCTATCAAACAAGGGCTTCACAAAGATGTTAGGTCTTTTCAAATAAATTCTTCCGGAAGATAATGTGCTCCCCAGAAGCACGAATGACGCGAAGAAAATTGTTTTCCCATTGGAACTTGAAGTACAGAAGATACACGCTTGTGTGAATGATTGTATATTGTACCGTGGTGAGTACAAAGATTTTCGTGCATGTCCCACATGCAAGCATGCACGATACAGGCGCAGGAGAGCAAAGGACAAGTACAAATTGGACAACAAGATCAAGACAGGAATCCCGTTCAAGGTTGTTTGGTACTTGCCTTTAATTCCAAGGTTGAGGCGTTTGTTTGCAAACCCTAGAGAGGCAAAGATGTTACGGTGGCATCATGATGAGCGAATTGCGGATAGGTTTATGAGGCACCCGAAAGATGGGGCTCAGTGGGAATTAATCGACAAAAAGTTTGAAAATTTTGCCAATGATCCTAGAAGTATAAGGCTCGGGGAGTGTACTGACGGGATGAATCCTTTTGGCGATATGAGCACCAATCACAGCGCATGGCCGGTGCTTCTGTGCATATATAACCTAGCTCCTTGGTTGTGTATGAAGAAAAATACATTATGATGTAAATTATTTCCAAGGCCTGAAGCAACCTAGAAATGGCATCGATATTTACTTTCAGCTACTAGTAGAAGAACTGTTGATAGTGTGGATAGATGCGCCTGCTGTAAAATGTTATGATGCTTATAGAAAGGAGATTTTCGATCTACATGCGATGCTGGTGCACACCATTCAAGATATGCCGGTATTAGGCAACACATCAGGGTAGAAAACAAAGGGAGATGTAGGGTGTGTCACATACATGGATAGGAAAGCTAGCAGAAGACTTCCCAACTCGCACAAAACAATGTATTTGCGTCATCGTAGGTTTTTACGGAAAAATCACCCATACCAAGAGATGAAAGCTGAATTTGATGGTACGGCAGAGGCAGGTGCGGGCCCAAGACCCTATGACGGGGAGGTGGTCCAAAACATGGCTAAAAAAATTAATGTTGTGCTTGGCAAGAACCACCCTTTGAAGGTGAAACAAACACCCAAGGATCAAGTGTTTAAGAAGAAATCGGTGTTCTGGAAATTACCTTACTGGGAGATTCTACGAGTACGTCACTGCATCGATGTCATGCACGTAGAGAAGAACGAATGTGAAAGCATCCTTGGTACTATGCTCAAGATTAAAGGTAAAAGAAAGGATGGTGACGGTTCATGGCTCGATATGCTTGCTGATCAATCAAAACGCAAGAGTGAAGCAGAAGATGATGACAAATTCATCAAAGCTCGCCAGAGTTACAATTTCAGTACAAAAGAAGCAACACAGTTCTTCACCAATTTGTTGTCAGTTAAGACACCCTCTTCCTACTGCGCAAATATCAGAAGTCTCGTGGATGTGAGCTTAGGTAAAATGAAGTTGGGACACATGAAGTCACATGATTGCCACGTAACGTTGACACAAATCCTCCCGGTGGCCATCAGGAATCTGATGGACAAAGATATAAGAAACACACTCATTGACCTCTGTGATTTCTTCAACCAACAATGGCAGAAAGTTGTAAATCTTGAAGAGTTGGATCATATGCAAGAATATTGTCCAACCTAGAGATGTTTTTCCCACGGTCATTCTTTCATGTCATGGTCCATCTCACTGTGCACCTTGTCGATGAGATAAAGTATTGTGGTCCTGTGTTTCTTCCCAACATGTATCCCTTCGAGCGGTTCATGGGAATACTGAAGCGCTTTTGTTAGAACCGAAACCATCCAGAGGCAAGCATCCTACAAGGTTATACCATGGAGGAGGTGGTTGAGTTTTGCGCCGAATACATGAAACAAAGACCTATAGGTTTGCCCCTCTCTCGCCACGAGAGAAGGCTGAAAGGTAAGATGGTCCTTGTTGGCACGCAAATGGCTGCACCCGGAGAATTGACAGAGAAAGCCCATTTGGCCAGTGCTTGCTTAACAGCCAGTTCTCATCGCTTATGCGAAGAACACTTGGTGGAGATCGACAAAGCTTCTTCGAATGGTGCCTTCATCGGATGTGGAGATGAAGGAGCACACTAAGAACTACGCAGAATGGCTGAAGAATCGTTTGGCACAAGGATCCTTCGATGACATTGCTACTGAAAGAAATATGCCCTAGAGGCAATAATAAAGTTATTATTTATTTCCTTATATCATGATAAATGTTTATTATTCATGCTAGAATTGTATTAACCGGAAACATAATACATGTGTGAATACATAGACAAACAGATAGTCACTAGTATGCCTCTACTAGACTAGCTCACTAATCAAAGATGATTATGTTTCCTAACCATAGACATGTGTTGTCATTTGATTAATGGGATCACATCATTAGGAGAATGATGTGATTGACATGACCCATTCCGTTAGCTTAGCACTTGATCGTTTAGTATATTGCTATTGCTTTCTTCATGACCTATACATGTTCCTGTAACTATGAGATTATGCAACTCACGTTTACGGAGGAACACTTTGGGTACTACCAAGCGTCACAACGCGTAATCGGGTGATTATAAAGGAGTACTACAGGTGTCTCCAAAGGTACATGTTGGGTTGGCGTATTTGAGATTAGGTTTTGTCACTCCGATTGTCGGAGAGGTATCTCTGGCCCTCTCGGTAATACACATCACATAAGCCTTGCAAGCATTGCAACTAATAAGTTAGTTGTGAGATGATGTATTACGGAGCGAGTAAAGAGACTTGCCGTAGCGAGATTGAACTAGGTATTGGATACCGACGATCGAATCTTAACATACCGATGACAAAGGAACAACGTATGTCGTTATGCGGTTTGACCGATAAAGATCTTAGTAGAATATGTAGGAACCAATATGGGCATCCAGGTTCCGCTATTGGTTATTGACCAAGAATGGTTCTAGGTCATGTCTACATAGTTCTCGAACCCGTAGGGTCCGCACGCTTAACGTTCGATGATAGTTTATTATGAGTTTATAAGTTTTGATGTACGAAGGTTGTTGAGTCCGGATGTGATCACGGACATGACGAGGAGTCTCGAAATGGTCGATACATAAAGATTGATATATTGGAAGCCTATGTTTGGACTTGAAAGGGTTCGGATGAAAACAGGATTTACTGGAACACCGGGGTTACGGAACCCCGAAGTCAATGGGCCTTGTTGGGCCATAGGGAGAAGAGGAAGGGCCGGCCAGGGGCAGGCGCGCCCCCCCCCTCTAGTCCGATTAGGACAAGGAGAGGGGGCACCCCTTCCTCTTCCCCTCCCAATCCTAATCCAACTAGGAAGGGGAGTCCTACTCCCGGTGGGAGTAGGACTCCTCGGCAGCGCCTCCTAGGGCCGGCCGCCTCCCCCTTGCTCCTTTATATCTGGGGCAGGGGCACCCCAAGACACACAAGTTGATCTACGGATCGTTCCTTAGCCGTGTCGGTGCCCCTTCCACCATATTCCACTTCGGTCATATCGTCGCGAGCTTAGGCGAAGCCCTGCGCCGATGAAGTCATATCGTCGCGGAGCTTAAGCGAAGCCCTGCGTCGGTGGAGCATCATCATCGTCACCACGCCGTCGTCTTGTGGAACTCATCCCCGACGCTTTCTGGATCGGGCCGGGGATCGTCATCGAGCTGAGCGTGTGCTGAACACGGAGGTGCCGTCGTTCGGTACTTGGATCGGTCGGATCGTGAAGACGTCGACTACATCAGCAGCGTTGTTATAACGCTTCGCTTCGGTCTCACAGTGCGTGGACAGACATCTCCCCTCTCGTTGCTATGCCATCACCATGGTCTTGCGTGTGCGTAGGGAAATTTTTGAAATTACTCGTTTCCCAACAATGGCATCCGAGCCTGGTTTTATCGTTGATGTCATATGCACGAGTAGAACACAAGTGAGTTGTGGGCGATATAAGTCATCTTGCTTACCAGCATGTCATACTTTGGTTGGCGGTATTGTGAGATGAAGCGGCCTGGACCGACATTACGCGTCGCGCTTCTGCGAGACTGGTTTCACCGCTTGAGCACTAGTTGCTTAAAGGTGACCGGCGGGTGTCTGTTTCTCCACTTTAGTTGAACCGAGTGTGGCTCGCCGGTCCTTGCGAAGGTTAAAACAGCACCAACTTGACAAACTATCGTTGTGGTTTTGATGCGTAGGTAAGAACGGTTCTTGCTCAGCCCATAGCAGCCACGTAAAACTTGCAACAACAAAGTAGAGGGCGTCTAACTTGTTTTTGCAGGGCATGTTGTGATGTGATGTGGTCAAGGCGTGATGCTATATTTTATTGTATGAGATGATCTTGTTTTGTAACGAGTTATCGGCAATGGCGAGAGCCATATGGTTGTCGCTTTATTGTATGAATTGCAAATGCCATGTAATTGCTTTACTTTATCACTAAGCGAGCGATAGTCGTAGAAGCAATAGTTGGCGAGGCGACAACGATGCTACGATGGAGATCAAGGTGTCGCGCCGGTGGCGATGGTGATCATGGCGGTGCTTGGAGATGGAATCACAAGCACAAGATGATGATGACCATATCATATCACTTATATTGATTGCATGTGATGTTTATCCTTTATGCATCTTATCTTGCTTTGATTGACGGTAGCATTATAAGATGATCTCTCACTAAAATTATCAAGAAGTGTTCTCCTGAGTATGCACCATTGCGAAAGTTCTTCGTCTTTGAGACACCACGTGATGATCGGGTGTGATAGGCTCTACGTTCAAATACAGCGGGTGCAAAACAGTTGCACACGGAATACTCAGGTTAAACTTGACGAGCCTAGCATATAACAGATATGGCCTCGGAACACGGAGACCGAAAGGTCAAGCGTGAATCATATAGTAGATATGATCAACATAGTGATGTTCACCATTGAAACTACTCCATCTCACGTGATGATCGGACATGGTTTAGTTGATTTGGATCACGTAATCACTTAGATAACTAGAGAGATGTCTGTCTAAGTGGGAGTTTTAATATGATTAATTAAACTTAAATTTATCATGAACTTAGTACTGATAGTATTTTTGCTTGTCTATGTTTCTTTGTAGATAGATGGCTCGTCTTTGTTGTTCCGTTGAATTTTAATGTGTTCCTTGAAAGCAAAGTTGAAAGATGATGGTAGCAATTACGGACTGGGTCCGTAACGAGGATTATCCTCATTGCTGCACGGAAGAATTACGCCTGGAAGCACCGGCTGGGTGCCGAGCCTCTGCAGCAGAACAACGCCGAAGTTGTGAGCGTCTGGCGAGCAAAGTGATGACTACTCTATAGTTCAGATGTGCCATGCTACGGCTTAGAACCGGGTCTTCAACGGCGTTTTGAGCGTCATGGAGCATATGAGATGTTTCAGGAGTTGAAGTTAATATTTCAAGCAAATGCCGGATTGAGAGATATGAAGTCTCCAATAAGTTCATAGCTGCAAGATGGAGGAGAATAGTTACACAAGTGAACATATACTCAAAATGTCTAGGTATAATAATCACTTGATTCAAGCTGGGAGTTACTCTTCCGGATGATAGTGTCATTGATGAATTCTCCAATCACGCCACCAAGCTACAAGAGCTTCGTGATGAACTATAATATGCAAGGGATGACCAAAACAATTCCGAGCTCTTACGCAATCTTTGAAAGCAGCGGAGGTAGAAATCGAGAAAGAACATCAAGTGTTGATGGTCAACAAGACCACTAGTTTCAAGAAAAGGGCAAAGGAAAGAAGAAGGAACTTCAAAAGAACAGCAAGAAAGTTGCTGCTCAAGAGAAGAAACCCAAGTCTGGACCTAAGCCTGGCCGAGTGTTTTACCGCAAGCGGTGGACACCTTTGAAGCGGAACTGCCCCAAGTATTTGGCGGACAAGAAGGATGGCAAGGTGATCAAAGGTATATGTGATATACATGTTATTGATGTGTACCTTACTAATACTCGCATAGTACACGGTATTTGATCTGGTTACATGTTGCTAATATTTGCAACTCGAAGCAGAACTACGGATTAGCGAAGATTGGCTAAGGGCGAGGTGACGATCTTGCGTGGGAAATGGTTCCAAAGTCGATGTTATCGCGGTCGGCACGCTACCTCTACATCTACCATCGGGATTAGTTTTAGACCTAAATAATTGTTATTTGGTGCGGCGTTAAGCATGAACATTATATCTGGATCTTGTTTGATGCGAGACGGTTATTCATTTAAGACAGAGAATAATGGTTGTTCTATTTATATGAATAATATCTTTTATGGTCATGCACCCTTGAAGAGTGGTCTATTTTATTGAATCTCGATAGTAGTAATACACATATTCATAGTGTTGAAACCAAAAGATGCAGAGTTGATAATGATAATGCAACTTATTTGTGGCACTGCCGTTTGGGTCATATCGATGTAAAACGCATGAAGAAACTCCATCTTGATGGACTTTTGGAATCACTTGATTATGAATCACTTGGTACTTATGAACCGTGCCTCATGGGCAAGATGACTAAGATGCCGTTCTCCGGAACTATGGGCGAGCAACTGATTTGTTGGAAATCATACATCGATGTTTGTGGTCCAATGAATGTTGAAGCACGCGGCGGTATCGTTATTTTCTCACCTTCACGAGATGATTTGAGCAGATATGGGTATATCTACTTAATGAAACACAAATCTGAAACATTTGAAAAGTTCAAAGAATTTCAGAGTGAAGTGGAAAATCATCGTAACAAGAAAATTAAATTTCTACGATCTGATCGTGGAGGAGAATATTTGAGTTCTGAGTTTGGTTTACATTTGAAACAATGCGGAATAGTTTCAAACTCACGCCACCGGAACACCACGGAGAAATGGTGTGTCCGAATGTAAATGTCGTACTTTACTTGATATGGTGCGATCTATGATGTCTCTTACTGATTTACCGCTATCGTTTTGGGGATATGCTTTAGAGGCGGCCGCATTCACGTTGAATAGGGCACCATCAAAGTCCGTTGAGGCGACACCTTATGAACTGTGGTTTGGCAAGAAACCAAAGTTGTCGTTTCTTAAAGTTTGGGGCTGCGATGCTTATGTGAAGAAACTTCAGCCGGATAAGCTCGAACCCAAATCGAATGTGTCTTCATAGGATACCCAAAGGAGACTGTTGGGTACACCTTCTATCACAGATCTGAAGGCAAGATTTTCGTTGCTAAATTCGGATCCTTTCTAGAAAAGAGTTTCTCTCGAAAGAAGTGAGTGGGAGGAAAGTAGAACTTGATGAGATAATCAGATCTGCTCCCTTATTGCAAGGTAGTTCATCACAAGAAACGGTTCTGTGACAACTACACCAATTAGTGAGGAAACTAATGATGTTGATCATGAAGCTTGAGATCAAGTTACTCTGAACTCGTGGGTCAACCAGAGTAAAATACGCACTGAGTGGTACGGTAATCCTATTCGGAAGTCATGTTACTTGACCATGGCGAACCTACAAACTATGAAGAAGCGATGGTGAGCCCAGATTCATAAAATGGCTAGAAGCCATGAAATCTGAGATGGGATCCATGTATGAAAACAAAGTATGGACTTTGGTTGACTTGCCCGATGATCGGCAAGCCATTGAGAATAAATGGATCTTTAAGAAGAAGACTGACGCTGATGGTAATGTAACTGTCTATAAAGCTCGACTTGTTGCGAAAGGTTTTCGGCAAGTTCAAGGGGTTGACTTGAGACTTTCTCACCCGTAGCGATGCTTAAGTCTGTCCGAATCATGTTAGCAATTGCCGCATTTTATTTGGCAAATGGATGTGAAAACTGCATTCTTGAATGGATTTCTAGAAGAAGAGTTGTATATGATGCAACCATAAGGTTTTGTTGATCCAAAGGGTGCTAACAAAGTATGCAAGCTCCAACGATCAATTTATGGTGCAGTGCAAGCCTCTCGGAGTTGGAATAAGCGCTTTGATAGTGTGATCAAAGCATATGGTTTTATCTGGACTTTTGGAGAAGCCTGTATTTACAAGAAAGTGAGTGGGAGCTCTGTAGCATTTCGATATTATATGTGGGCGACATATTATTGATTGGAAATGATATAGAATTTCTGGATAGCATAAAGGATACTTGAATAAAAGTTTTTCAATGAAAGACCTTGGTGAAGCTGCTTACATATTGGGCATCAAGATCTATAGAGATAGATCAAGGCGCTTAATTGGACTTTCACAAAGCACATACCTTGATAAAGTTTTGAAAAAGTTCAAAATGGATCGAGCAAAGAAAGGTTTCTTACGTATTACAAGGTGTAAGATTGAGTCGGACTCAATGCCCCACCACAATGAAGATAGAGAGAAAATGAAAGATGTTCCTATGCTTCAGCCATAGGCTCTATCATGTATGCAATGCTGTGTACCAGACTGACGTATGCTTAGCGATAAGCTTGGCAGGAAGGTACCAAAGTAATCCAGGTGGATCATTTGGACAGCGGTCAAGAACATCTGAAATACGAAAAGGACTAAGGATATGTTTCTCGTATATGGAGGTGACAAAGAGCTAGTCGTAAATGGTTACGTCGATGCAAGCTTTGACACTGATCCGGACGATTCTAAATCGCAAACTAGATCGTGTTTTTATTAAATGGTGGAGCTGTCGGTTAGTGCAGTTCTAAACAAAGCGTCGTGGCGGGATCTACATGTGAAGCGGAGTACATAGCTGCTTGGAAGCAGCAAATGAAAGAGTCTGGATGAAAGAGTTCATTTCCGATCTAGGTGTCATACCTAGTGCATCGGGACCAATGAAGATCTTCGTGACAATCTTGGTGCAATTGCCTTGGCAAAGGAATCCAGATTTCACAAGAGGACCAAGCATATCAAGAGGCGCTTCAATTCCATTCGGGACCAAGTCCAAGTGGTAGACATAGAGATTTGCAAAATACATACGGATCTGAATGTTGCGACCGTTGACTAAGCCTCTTCCACGAGCAAAACATGATCAGCACCAAGACTCCATGGGTGTTAGAATCATTCTTGTGTAATCTAGATTATTGACTCTAGTGCAAGTGGGAGATGAAGGAAATATGCCCTAGAGGCAATAATAAAGTTATTATTTATTTCCTTATATCATGATAAATGTTTATTATTCATGCTAGAATTGTATTAACCGGAAACATAATACATGTGTGAATACATAGACAAACAGATAGTCACTAGTATGCCTCTACTAGACTAGCTCACTAATCAAAGATGGTTATGTTTCCTAACCATAGACATGTGTTGTCATTTGATTAATGGGATCACATCATTAGGAGAATGATGTGATTGACATGACCCATTCCGTTAGCTTAGCACTTGATCGTTTAGTATATTGCAATTGCTTTCTTCATGACCTATACATGTTCCTCGTAACTATGAGATTATGCAACTCCGTTTACGGAGGAACACTTTGGGTACTACCAAGCGTCTAACGTAATCTGGGTGATTATAAAGGAGTACTACAGGTGTCTCCAAAGGTACATGTTGGGTTGGCGTATTTGAGATTAGGTTTTGTCACTCCGATTGTCGGAGAGGTATCTCTGGCCCTCTCGGTAATACACATCACATAAGCCTTGCAAGCATTGCAACTAATAAGTTAGTTGTGAGATGATGTATTACGGAGCGAGTAAAGAGACTTGCCGTAACGAGATTGAACTAGGTATTGGATACCGACGATCGAATCTCGGGCAAGTAACATACCGATGACAAAGGGAACAACGATGTCGTTATGCGGTTTGACCGATAAAGATCTTCGTAGAATATGTAGGAACCAATATGGGCATCCAGGTTCCGCTATTGGTTATTGACCGAGAATGGTTCTAGGTCATGTCTACATAGTTCTCGAACCCGTAGGGTCCGCACGCTTAACGTTTCGATGACAGTTTATTATGAGTTTATAAGTTTTGATGTACCGAAGGTTGTTCGGAGTCCTGGATGTGATCACGGACATGACGAGGAGTCTCGAAATGGTCGAGACATAAAGATTGATATATTGGAAGCCTATGTTTGGACTTCGAAAGGGTTCCGGATGAAAACAGGATTTTATCGGAACACCGGGGGGTTACCGGAACCCCCCGGGGGGTCAATGGGCCTTGTTGGGCCATAGGGAGAAGAGGAAGGGCCGGCCAGGGCAGGCCGCGCGCCCCCCTCCCCCTCTAGTCCGATTAGGACAAGGAGAGGGGGGCGCCTTCCTCTTCCCTCCCCAATCTAATCCAACTAGGAAGGGGGGAGTCCTACTCGGTGGGAGTAGGACTCCTCGGCCAGCGCCTCCCTAGGGCCGGCCGCACCCCCTTGCTCCTTTATATCTGAGGCGGGGGCACCCCAAGACACACAAGTTGATCTACGGATCGTTCCTTAGCCGTGTGCGGTGCCCCTTCCACCATATTCCACTTCGGTCATATCGTCGCGGAGCTTAGGCGAAGCCTGCGCCGATGAAGTCATATCATCGCGGAGCTTAAGGCGAAGCCCTGCGTCGGTGGAGCATCATCATCGCCACCACGCCGTCGTCTTGTGGAACTCATCCCCGACGCTTTGCTGGATCGGGCCGGGGATCGTCATCGAGCTGAGCGTGTGCTGAACACGGAGGTGCCGTCGTTCGGTACTTGGATCGGTCGGATCGTGAAGGCGTCGACTACATCAACCGCGTTGTTATAACACTTCCGCTTCACGGTCTCACGAGTGCGTGGGCGACACTCTCCCCTCTCGTTGCTATGCCATCACCATGGTCTTGCGTGTGCGTAGGAAATTTTTTGAAATTACTACGTTTCCCAACAGCTACGTGGTTGGAAAAAAATCCATCACCTACGGTGTTGACGTACCAAGAATTTGACATAAATGGATACACGTTCTACACTAAGGAACGTGATCAGAAGACCTCGTATCAGAACAGCTCTGCTCGAATAGAATGCATGACTGTAAATGAAGCTGATAAAAGGGTATACTATGGAACCATCAAAGAGATTTGGGAGCTTGACTATGTGAAGTTAAGGTGGCATTATTCAGGTGCGCATGGATACCTCTTGGTCAGGTAAGGATTGATGAGTACAGGAAGACATGTGTTAACAGGACAATGATGGCATATCACGTGGACCCATTCATTCTTGCCAGTGATGCTAGCCAGATTTTATTTGTGGAAGGCCCCTTGCATAAGAACTGCCATTTAGCGATGCATGGGAAGAGAAGGGTAATGGGTGTCGATGATGTTGCCAATGAGGACGAGTACGATGAATTTGATGAGTTGCCAGCCAAGGGATCACGCACCTGTGTAACAGAGCAGCGTAAAATCATCAAAAACCCCAAGTTCATTCGGGGTCAATTTAATGATCCCAGTTCCCCCATGTACATGGGAATTAGCCGTAAGACTAGTCTTTATGCCTACCCTACAACTTAATTCATTCAATTTAGAACTGTCGCGTGTACTGAATTTGTGAGTTATGCCTGGTTTTCTGTTGATGTAAGAACCGTTAATATGTTGACCTTGATATGCTGTCAGCTCAGGCAATGAATATGAACTGTTTATTATTATTATTATTATTATTATTATTATTATTATTATTATTATTATTATTATTATTATTATTATTAGCATTACTATTATTATTATTATTATTATTATTATTATTATTATTATTATATCATAGAGGTAGCACACTCAATTTATCTCACTACAGTATATGTGAACAAAAATATGCAATCCGTTTTGCGAATAGCACACGGTTCATTGATGAAAGTCGTGTGCCGACCAAACCCCGACACCCCACCCACAATCTGAGTCATGCTTTTTGATTGGCCAGAACCCATACCCCACGGATCGTACGTCTGCACCGCTGGATTCTCCCAGATCGAATGACGATCCTCATCCCTTTCGACAGCACATGCAGTTCTGGTTGTAATTTTATTTTTATGCACAAAATGCATGTTAATCTAAAAAAATGTCTTCAATATAGCTAACGATACCTGAAATGCGTCAAAAAAATCAAACCCATGGTATAATGGTGATTGCGTACCGTGGAAATTTTTATGAGGCCAAACGATGAAGTCACCGGCCACAGGAGTTTGAATTGACACGTCTCCTTTTGGAAACCATGATCCTTCATGTGAGATGCTCCGGTTTGGAAGGAGCGGTCATCAAAACTTCTGCCAAACTTTACCAATTTTTTTCCATGGGTAGGGAGTTCTGGACTAAGGGGTCCTCGAGCGTCCGGTCTGTTATCCGTGGGCCGGACTGAAGGGCTATGAAGACATGAAGACTGAAGACTGCACCCGTGTCCGGATTGGACTCTACTTGGCGTGGAAGGCAAGCTAGGCGACCGATTATGAAGATTTCCTCCTATGTAACCGACCCCATGTAACCCTTGATCTCTCCGCTGTCTATATAAACCGGAGGGCATAGTCCGGATAGGACAGATTCATTACCATATACTCATATGCTAGACTTCTAGGGTTTAGCCATTACGATCTCGTGGTAGATCAACTCTTGTAACACTCATATTCATCAAGATCAATCAAGCAGGAAGTTGGGTATTACCTCCACAGAGAGGGCCCGAACCTGGGTAAACATTGTGTCCCATGTCTCTTATTACCATCTATCCTACCCGAGATCCGCCGGTTTTGACACCGACATTGGTTCTTTCATTGAGAGTTCCACTATGCCGTTGCCAAGAGGGTCTATGGCTCGCCTTGTTGTCAAGGATAATATCATCTTCGGAGGAGCCCTGGCCCCAGGCCAAACCCTCCGGCTTGGCGGCTTTGTCATGACCGCCGGCTCGACCCTTAAGCCGACGACGACCTCTCAAGTCATCGAAAATTGCCTCTGTGTTGATCCTGAATACTCCGCCCACATGGATCCAATGGAGTTATTGTCGTTGAACGAACTCCTGGATCGCATGGCCGCCTTGGGGGTCGCAACAGACTATGATCGGGTCGGGCTTAAACCCGACCAGAGAGAAGTCAAAACTCCACCGATCACCCATCAGATAGCGGTAATTGCGGAGCGGAGCAACTCTTCCACTATATTGAAGACAAACCATGTTCGGATCGCCGATCTCGTAGAGCCGGATATTGTCCGGCAAAAAAGCATGTCTCTTCCTCCGAACATAAAGTCGGATGACGAGCCTAAAAAATTAGTCGATAACCCGGAGCCCGAACTGTCCGGCCTGGTAGACCTCCAAACTCCGGATCCAAAATCGGGTCAGGGTTCGGGTTCTATTCCACCCACCCACTCCGACATAGATGATCTCAGGAGCATCAAACAACAGTCTCAGGAAACGTTCCACCACTTCTGGGCCAGATTCCTCCTTGTTAAAAACAAGGTAAAAGACTACCGCGATGAAGACGCGATAGCAGCATTCTCCAACAACTGCGCGGACGAAGGTATCCTTAACGCCATCAATCGCCGTCGCATACCAAAGTTCGCTAACCTAGAAACTACTGTACAAAAGTATAGCGCGATGGAAAGCGCCTAGAAAACTCAGGCAGCTTACTAGGAACCATCCTGGCTCCCCCTAAAGTCAAAAAGGATGCGCCCCAGTGGCACGCCCAGCTGAACAGTCAAAAAACATAAACCTATTATGTTGCATGGCACCGTTCTGGAGGGATGGCTCAATGGCCCATGCAAAATACACACGACGCCGGATACCGTGGCAACTGACAGCCTTAGAGCATGTTTGATACTTCGGCAGGTGGCCAAGAGCGGCGAGGACATCCTTATCAAGGACACACCAGAACAACACCCTCCAGCAAACGACGACAATAGAGTATTGTGTCACGACCGGTTTTTCAATAAAAATATTTATTGAACAACCGACCTATGAAGTCCAATATGAGGAAAATCCTTCATACCGGTTGACAAAAACTTTGATACAATAAGCCAGTAGCATTACAATATTACAAGGGTCGGACTGAAGATGCCCAACCAACTATTACAACACGCCAATAATTATACATAGTAGCGGATATGACTCAAAGGTGTGGGGTGGAAATACTACTGACTCGAGCTATTAGTGGTTGGTGGAATAACACAGCGGGGTGGTTAATGAGTCTACTGCACTGGCGGCTCATCGAGCGTCGAGGTGAGGCTCGATGAATTTATTTGGGTAGCGGAAAAGGATATATCACAATGACTAATCCAGGGTCGCATACGAGACTGGTAGGATTCCTCTAGGCGTCGGACTCGCTATCGAACTCTTCATCCATGAGATCGCCACGAAGATCGGCCAAATCAACAAGCGGTGAGTACTATGAAAGTACTCGCAAGACAGTTCGGACAAAAGATATAACAAATGATGGCATGAATGCGACATGGTTAATCTTAACATTGCTCAATTAAAACAGTAGAGCAACATAATTAAGAAGGGAATCGGCGGTAGTCCGCTCAAAAACCCAAGAAGATAAACTCAAAACCGATCGGGTGTGCGAGCGGCGCCTCGAAGGGTGAATAAGTGGCGAAAACATGCCACGCGATCGAGGCGTCGGCGACACCTCATAAAGGGCTTATAATGAAAATAAATAACACAATGCCGCGATCGGACGTATGGCGACATCACGAAAAGGGCTTATAGTGAAATTAAATAACAACAATGCCCGCGATCGGACGTCTGGCGACATCATAGAAAGGGCTTATAGTGAAATTAAATAACAACAATGCCCGCGATCGGGCGTAAAGCAACATCACGAAAGGGCTTATAATGAAAATAAATAACAACAATGCCACGATCGGACGTCGGCGACATCACAAAAGGGCTTATAATGAAAATAAATAACAACAATGCATGATCGGACGTCTGGCGACATCACGAAAGGGCTTATAACAAGAATAAATAACAATAATGCATGCATCGGACGTCGGCGACATCACGAAAGGGCTTATAATGAAAATAAATAACAATAATGCATGCAATCGAAGTCGGCGACATCACAAAAAGGGCTTATAATGAAAATAAATAACAACAATGCAGCGATCGGACGTCGGCGACACGAAAGGGCTTATAACAAGAATAAATAACAATAATGCATGATCGGACGTCTGGCGACATCACGAAAAGGGCTTATAATGAAAATAAATAACAATAATGCATGATCGGACGTCTGAGCGACATCACAGAAAGGGCTTGTAATCACAAGAAATAGCACTCATGATAAAATATTCAACACAGGAATGTAAACGGGTTAGTCCATCCGCAGGAATAAATATTTAACCGGACTTAGTACTCATGTGATTCACCGGATTATCTGTCACCAAAACTGACACATGTTAGGATAAGATGTAGTGAACTTGAACATGGATAAGATGATTTGAGGATTTATGACTCTATAGAGTTTGTACAAAAATTACTCACAGCCAACGGATTTCCGTAGTCCTGAAGGACTAGTTCCGTTTATGGTATTTCAGAAGAAACACAGCTAACCAATACACACCCATCCTACCTCACGAATGCCAGGAATCACCCTAGACATCGTCTGAGAAAAACTTTTGAGACGGGGAGATCACAATCTCGAATAGCATGGGATCAAATTTATATTCGCGCACTCTAAGGGGTGCCCCCCTCTCGATCCCAACCGGAAACACCCATGCCCCTGACCGATGGTGGCTTTAATCCAGGGTCATGGAACCATCATCACGGCCTCTCCAATTGGTGTGTACCAGTAAAGCGGTTTGCAACTTACTAAGCCATATCCCTTGCGGAAAACATGTGGTAGTACGAGAAGGGAAATGGATGGAAACCGGACTGATACGGGTTGACACTGAAGTCAAATAGTATGGCATAAGACTGGCATGCTACAACACTGCCATCTTAACCATCCTCATGCCAACACATGGCCATGCACATTCACATCCAACACGTATGGATTATCGAACTCACTTGCCTCAACTTTGCAAGAAAATAACATTCATCGGTATGCTCACAAACATGCCATGAAACTACTTAATGCAAACCTGCGAACACTCATCATATCAAAAGTTCAAACATGCTTGCCTGGTTCAGAGTAGTCGGGGTCTAGCTCGATGAAGTCGCAGTTCCGTCACCTCCTCCGGTATCTCTGATGAAACAAAAATACAGCGCTAACGTAAATACCGTGGAGTACAGAAAGTTGGTCCAAAAATTTTCCAAATAAATCCCATAAAAACTAGACAAAATTATAAGACTGTCAAAAAAGAATCACTCAAAAATCACTTTTTATTTAAAAGCTATAAGGGTTTCTGTCCAGGACTCATCTGTAATAAACGAGAAAAGTTCGAGGGTTTAACCGAGAAACAGAAAACGGTTCGAATAAAGCGCAAGCCCACAGGAAAACGTACTCTGCCGAAGGCGCCAGCGAAAAAATGGTTCATGGAAAAAGAAAGAGAGGCTAACATGGGGGGTCCCCATGTCAGGTTTGAAAAACCTCGCCGGCGCCCGAAGGCTGCGGTGGTCGCCGGCGTCGAACCACGGCGAGTCAGGGAGATCAGAGTCTACCAAGAGTATCAGTGTGTCATTCCGCGTCGGTGGGTGGTGGACTTGGGCGTCGGGGAGCACCACATCGACGGCGACACTTTCTCCGACGGACGGCGGCTCGGGCGATGATGGATCTCGCCGAGGAGGGCTGCAAGGATCGAATTGAGGTGGGGGTTAGGGCACTAGGTGTAAGAGAAGGCTGCGGACGAGGTTTGGGCGCCGGAGATGGCCTCACCGTAGTGAATCAAGTTATTCCTGATGAATCCTTCGTGATTCCAAGTCTGATCTTCACCTGAAGACCATGTCAATGCTATCTCGAAACATGTCTGTGGTACTCTGATTTTCAACAAGAACATTCGAAGTCCAATGCTAAATGTTTCTTGCTCAATTATCCAAATACCGTTGTATGGGTAATGTCATAAAAATTCTCTCCCCTACCTAAAGAGTTTTCTACATTATATCCTGTCAGGGATATCATGCTCTGCTTACCCTTGGGAAGGATATACCCCTGAAGTATGTGTTTAAACACATTTTTCCTTTCCATTGTTCTGTTTAACCTAATGATCACCTTTTCCTTTCCATGGGTCTGTTTGACCCTTCTTGTGATCTATATAATCTAAGCAGTGATAATCCCCTGCTTAGGTAAGCACCTCGTTGTACCACTCTGTAAGTAAGACCCTATTACTAATGTTGATGACATTCCGGTAACCACCGATGGACGAGAACCTTGCCTATTGGTCCGCCTCGTTCAACGAGCAGGAAAATGGTTCTCTTCGTCCCTCGCCCTTGGTACCTATGTTGTTGCCGACATGACCCTCGAGACTCTCCTCGACATGCCTTGCTTACATGATCGTGCGGATGTCACCAACCTTCTACTTTTAACCACATGGTGGGCCCATAACCCACAGTTTCACAGATCGAAACTCGACATCCTGTACACCCCTATTCCCAAAGTTATTCCTGCACGTGGCCTCGTATGTAATTCACGGGCCACCGTCATAGTGATCTATTCGGTATCGGGCGCAATACTTACTCTCGCTACTCAACCCCTTTCTCACTCTGGTTCAGGGCTTGAGCAACTATCTATCCGCTTGGAGCCTATTATGGTACCTTCGTACCTTACTCTCGAGGTATTTCATATGTTCAACTCGAGAGATAATCTTATACTAATTCATGGGTTAACCCCAGATTGTCTCCCTCAAAAGCATTATGTCGTAGTGAGCTGCCCTTATCTTTCGAATGCGATGGAGTTCGAAGAAATGATGACCAGTTTATCATGATGCATCGGAATAAAGGATTGAAGACATCAGCGAAGCGGATTAACTTCTTGAGAAGATCCGTTAGAATATAAATAACAGAACTTTCCCTTACTTCCCTCTTAAATCTCGGGCGAGATTTCTTGTAATGGAGGAGAATTGTGGCGCTTGGGATATTTAAGCTACAAGAACCCTCTACTAATGATGCCATGTCATCACTCTTCTCATTACTAATCCTCATTGGCTTTCAAACACCGTTCATATTTCAAATCTAAACTAAAGTCCAAAATTCAAATTTCTTAACCATGAAAACTGAAATGTTCAATAGTTCTATACAATTTCCTGTTCAATGTCATGTGAAACCAACTTGGTTTGACTCACAAATAAATTCCTAGGAAATTAATATGTGGTCCAAACTCATTTAACTTGGCCTTTTTCAAAATAAGCAAATATTTATAATTTTCCAAATGATGTGAAACATTGTGTGTGGTCTCAAAATATTGCCTACTAATTATGTGCCAAATTTCAAGTTGAACTAAATTTAATTACTTTGGCAATTAAGTAGAAAACAGTCGAAATTAATAAAGCGAAAAACTTATAAAAGAAAATGGGCCAAGTGCACACTGTGCACTAGAAGCCTAGTACTACTGATGCACCGACCCAAGCCAACGGGGCCTTCTTCCTCTTCTCATGCAGGAGGGAGAGACACTGTGCGTGGCGCACATCCACGCCTCCATGACCGCCGTGTCGACCATCCGGCGAGTCCCGCGATGTACAAGACCATCCCCAAGCCCAGGACAAACCACGGGCGCCCAGTTCCCTCGTTTCCCCCTACTTTTCGATCCGAAGAGGTAGAAGCTTCGGCGCCGCGCCATAGTCGTCATCGCGGCTGCCGGCCTCCCTTGCTGCACCAAGGTGTCCGAAGCCTCCCGCTCGTCTCCTTCGTCCCCACCGAAGAACCCGAGCCAAGCCGCACCGTATGCTCGGGATCGAGCGGTTTCTCCGCCAGCGCGGCATCTCGCCGTCGATCTACACCACCGCACCACCCGGCTGTCACAAGCACGTCCCCGACCTCCCTCTCGGTGAGCTGCGCCGATTCCCCCTTCTTCCCCGTCGATTCGGTCGCCATAGGTGCCCTCCCCCGAGCTTAGCCGCCGTGGCCGGAGCTTCCCCCTCCAGGCTCTGGCGCGCCCCATGAGCCACAGGCATCCGGCGCGCCCTGCGGAACCCAGCGCCCGCTGGGCCATGCCCTGCCTCGCCCACAGAACGTCCTCGTCGTGCCCTGCACGACACCGTGGCATGGCGCCCCCTTGCCGCCGCCGTGTCCGACGCCTGCTGACCCTGCCCTCAGCGCCTCTGCGCCACCCAGCGCCTCGCCGCCCAGATCCTCGCGGCTCCGACCGGCCAGCGCCATGGCGCCGGCCTACGCCTCCTCTGAGGAGCGAGTGCTCCTCGCCCCTGGTGGCCTCGGGCATGCACGCCCGCGCCCCTCGGTGTTGCGCTCTGCCGCTGCTGCTTCGCCTTGAAGCTGCTACTAGCTTCTGCTATCTACCGCTCTCTTGTTGCTAGCTACGGTAACATTCGATTCTTGTAGGCTGCTAGCTTCCAACAAACTCACATTGAGTAGCCTTTGACAGCCAATAATCATCCACAAAACAAGTTCTTATGTGGATAAAAATAATTTGGGCAGAGAGTATACTTGACAAACTCCATTTTATTCCTTTGGACCAAATCCTTTCGATGCTGGATTAAATCCTATCAAAATCGCAAAATGCCTTGTTTTGTTAAAAGGAAACATAAGTAACTCTAGCTACGTGCCTTTGTGTGTGTGCGTGTGGGTGTGTAACCGATGTGCCATGTGTGTGGGGCTGCCCCAAAATTAGTTTAGGTCTAATTTAATTAGATGGATTAGTTTTAGATTATTTTTGCCCCTTAGCTAGTTTTATTAGTGCTAAGTTACTTTAGTAGTAGATGACATGTGGGTCCTCATTTAGATAAGTTAGGTTTATTTATTTGTTTAGGAAAATAGTCTATGACATGTGGGCCACACATGCCCTTTTGACTAGTCAAATTGACTTGGTCAATTCGGATTAAACTAAATATAATAAATCCAGAAATTTCAGAAAATACTTAAAACATTGGAAAATCATAGAAAATTAACCATAACTCCGAAAAAAAAACTTTATACATGAAAGTTGCTCAGAATGACGAGACGAATCCGGATACGCAGTCCGTTCGTCCGCCACACACCCCTAACCTATTGAACCTGCAACTTTCCCCCTCCCTCTTGCTTAAAAAACACGAAACACCGGAATACTTTCCGGATGTTTCCTTAACAGTACCACCTCATACCACGTTAGATCACCTCTAGCACCGCTCTTGTTATGTTATGCTTTGATTGCTCATTATTTATTATGTCCCCCCTCCGTTACTTTTCGGTAGACCCGAGACCGCTGCGGTACCCCCCCCCGATCGACGGCGGTCGACGACCCTCTCTCTTGCCGGTGCAACCAGGCAAGCCCATATGATCACGGATATCACCTACTCTTATCTACACTGCTTGCATTAGAGTAGTATAGCATGTTCTTGTTTTGAGATACTCCTATCTTGCTGCATAGCTTTGTCCTTGTTATACATTGTTACCTTACCTGCAATCCTATATGCTTAGTATAGGATGCTAGTACTTTCATCTGTGGCCTTACATCCTTGTCCGTCTGCCGTGCTATACTATCGGGCCGTGATCACTCGGGAGGTGATCACGGGTATATAATATATACTTTACACTATTACATTACATGTGGTACTGTTCAAAGATGGGGGCTGAAAGGACAGGTGGTTCCATCCCGGTAGAGGTGGGCCTAGGTTCTCGACGGCCCCCGACTGTTACTTTGTGGCGGAGCGGCAGGGCAGGTTGAGACCGCCTAGGAGAGAGGTGGGTCTGGCCCTGTTCGGCGTTCGCGGTTACTTAACACGCTTAACGAGGTCTTGGTATTTGATCTGAGTTGGCTCTGAGCTTATCGCACTAACCATCTACGCGGGAGTAGTTATGGGTATCCGGCGTCGTGGTATCACCGAAGCACTTTGGACGTCGGTGACGGGCGGCGCGCGCGGATTGGACTGGACGCTGATGGGCTAGGTGCGCTTCCGGCCACGTATGCAACGTGCAGGTGTGCTCGAGCGATGGGCCCGACCCCTGGCGCTTAGGTTTAGACCGCGTGTTGGCCTCTCTGTCATGCCTAGGTGGGGCTGCGGCGTGTTGATCTTCAGCGGCGGGCATGACCCCGAAAGTGTGTCGGCCAAATGGGATCAAGCGTCTTTGGGTAAGATGGTGCACCCTGCAGGAAGTTAATCTATTGAATAGCCGTGATCTTGATAACAGGACGACTTGGAGTTGTACCTTGAGCTTATGACAACTAGAACCGGATACTTGATAAAACACACCCTTCCAAGTGCGGATACAACGGTGGTCACTCTCTCGGGGATATGAGGAGGGATGCGGGTAGGATTATTGCTATGTGATGTTACTTGGAGGACTTGATTGCCCTCCTCTACATGTTGCAAGACAGTGTCGAGCGTAGTCTTCGTTAAGACTAGCTATCCCCTCTTATTACGGCATTCTGCAGCTCAGTCCACCGATATGGCCCTTTACACATATATCCATGCATATGTAGTGTAGCTCCTTGCTTGCGAGTACTTTGGATGAGTACTCACGGTTGCCTTGTTCCCCTTTCCCCTACCTCTACTCGATTGCTGCAACTAGGCGATGGAGCCCAGGGCGAGGCGCCACCGTCGATGGCGACTACTACTGCGAGGTGCCTACCACTACGTGCAGCCCGCTGCGACGACCGGGAGTAACCTAGGAGGATCCCGAGCGGGAGGCCTGCTCCTCTTCGATCTGTCCTGGTTTGTGCTAGCCATCTTATGGCAACTTGTTTAACTTATGTCGTACTCAGATATTGTTGCTTCCGCTGACTTCGTCTATGATCGAGCACTTGTATTCGAGCCCTCGAGGCCCCGGCTTGTATTATGATGCTTGTATGACTTATTTTATTTGTAGAGTTGTGTTGTGATATCTTCCGTGAGTCCACGATCTTGATCGTACACATTTGCGTGCATGATTAGTGTACGATTGAATCGGGGGCGTCACAAGTTGGTATCAGAGCCGACTGCCTGTAGGAATCCCCCTTCCCAACTCCTTGGCCGAAGTCGAGTCTAGACATTACAAAACTTTTACTAACATGGCTGTGTGCCTTACGGGCCCACGTCGCCATTGGGTGGTATTAGGATCTTTTACTCCTCGATCTTTACTCTGGGATTCTAAACTCTCTTCTATTCGGGTTGAACGATTTTACTAAAAACAAAACTAACTTTAGGTTCTCGCAAGTACTTTCTCCCGGAGAGCCCCTCACTTCAGATGATCGTCTGCTAATCAGAAGATTCCGAAGATACTCTCTGATGATCTCTCGAGACTTTGTGCCCATCACTTTTGCTATTCCTGGCCACCGATAAATCCGTATGGATAACTACTTACACTTGCCATTCATACGATCATCCCCATTGATCTTGTTATTACAAGATACCCGAAGTTTTCTATTGTTCCGAGAATACTTTGTGCCTACTGCCTAGCAGTTCTTTGCCACATGAATACCCTTCAAATGAATCCTCGACTTTTCGTCGGTATCCTCTCAACCCCAGCTTGTTCATGTGTTTCACAAAAGTCTTCAAAATACTATTCGATCTTCCGAAAATCCTCTGGAGCCTTTGGCTCTTGAAATTCTTAACTTGCTTGCATTATGGTTAATCCCATAAGTCTCTTAGTCATATTGACATTCCTTGTCATTATCATTTTGAGTCTGTTGACTCAATATGTTTCTGAATACCATAATCATCATTGATCCTTATAAATTACCTTTACGGCTGAGCTGCCCTTCTTTTACTGGAATTGGTTCTCGACCAATCCAATTGTAGATTGATTGTACCCTAAGGCTATTCAACTTATCCATCCCTGATCATAGCATTGCTATCGATCCCTTGATTTAAAATCATAATTCCTTTGCATTTGACAATTGAGTTAGTCGATTGTTTCTATAATCTGATCTCCTTGCATTCTTCTTCCTCTAGTTAAGTCTTGATGCTCACGTCGGACCCTTGTGGGCCATCGGGTCCATTGTTGGATTTTATCCGTCGGCATCCTTCATATTCAATAACTTTGTGAGACCTTCCACGATACATAATGCCTTTGGTAAATTGTATCCTCTGCTTTGTCAACCATGCTCTACCTCCGAGCTTGAGTTATTTACCCTGAGTTGATGGTATACGTTCCTAAGATGCCTTGGTGGGTTGAACCTATGCCCTCCTTAATATGTGTGAACTCGAAAGTTTTCACGAGTCATACTCTTACGGTATTTGCGGATAAAATTTCAATGCTATAACTTCATCGAAACGAGAAGTGAATGAAAGGGTATGCATTGGAAAAGTGGGAGTCGACCTTGAACCTTGCGTTCATGCCCATGGACACGATGTAGATCTTATCATTAAAGCTTCTCTTAAATAATTATTCCTTTGGTATAAGTTCATCTTATATCAGGGATCTGGCCTTTTGAAATCGTGGTTCCGACCATGTTCTCTTTTAAATACCATTTCTCGTGCAAGTTTTAGCACTTGTCTTCTGTAGAGCAATACCCCGGTCCAACCTCTACTTTGATCTGTCATCGAGTATTACCCCCCTGGTATCTCGAGATTATCATGGAACTACATAACTTTTTATGAGTTCTTCATCAAGTGCTACCTTCCCACTGATTCCAATTTTTCGCGGGCTCTGATTTGTTGAACACTCAAAGACCCAGATAACTGAACCGAGTCCGCTCTACGGTTCAACAACTCTGATAGCTTCTATAAGTGCGAGTTTGTACCCGATCACGCCGTGCCTAGCCTGTTTGGCTATATCATTGTCGTGATCGTCAACATTCTGAGCTCATCCAGATATCAATTGAATTCATGATGAGGAATACCATCCTTGCCCTCGATGAATTGTATTATCATCGACCACCTTATTGCCTTCCACCAACACAAACTTGTTCTTGTTTCAGATTATACCTTGAGTTCCTTGCTACCCGGCAATCGTTCTTCTTTACCTTGGAGTAATTACCATCCTTTATGTCGGGGATGTTACGAGATTGTTCCACCTCTTTAGAATTCTTGTCATAGAAATACTTCTCTGAATCACCATTACGACATTGGTCGTGCAACCCAACCCATCAGGCGCACCTTTCAACCAATGTTTACTTGTGTATGTTTTCCTCGAGCATACTTCCTTATATCATTTGATCGACAAATGTTATCTCCTGTTCATAATTGTGGAAATCCATCTTTTGGGAATCTCGGTAAATTACCGTTGAGTTCACCAGACACCTCCTTGCCCTCTCCTTGGGTTAATGATGGACTCTTGTTAACGGAAATCACTTCATAGTTCCTTTCCACCGAGAATCTTACATTGTCATCTCGTCAATTTGCGTTGCACCTTTTCTTCTCGGTATCCTAAGTCTGAGGTATCCTGACACCAATCGGATCTGAATCTCGGTCAGATATGATGGTTGGGACAACTTCTAAGAGTTATGATGTTGATCCTTTGACGAACCGGTAGTATGATGTCATGCCTAGCACCCCCCCCCCCCCGGCTGGAGGACCTATCATTATAGTTTCCTTTTCAGCAAGGTTATCCGTTCATCCATGAGGAAATTGTAGGACTTATTCTACAAATTATTCTTGATGAATCCTTCGTGATTCCAAGTCTGATCTTCACCTGAAGACCATGTCAATGCTATCTCGAAACATGTCTGTGGTACTCTGATTTTCAACAAGAACATTCGAAGCCTAATGCTAAATGTTTCTTGCTCAATTATCCAAATACCGTTGTATGGGTAATGTCATAAAAATTCTCTCCCCTACCTAAAGAGTTTTCTACATTATATCCTGTCAGGGATATCATGCTCTGCTTACCCTTGGGAAGGATATACCCACAAGTATGTGTTTAAACACATTTTTCCTTTCCATTGTTACTTTTAACCTAATGATCACCTTTTCCTTTCCATGGGTCTGTTTGACCCTTCTTGTGATCTATATAATCTAGCGGTGATAATCCCCTGCTTAGGTAAGCACCTCGTTGTACCACTCTGTAAGTAAGACCCTATTACTAATGTTGATGACATTCCGGTAACCACCGATGGGCGAGAACCTTGCCTATTGGTCCGCCTCGTTCAGCGGCGGAAAATGGTTCTCTTAGTCCCTCGCCCTTAGTACCTATGTTGTTGCCGACATGACCCTCAGACTCTCCTCGACATGCCTTGCTTACATGATCGTGCGGATGTCACCAACCTTCTACTTTTAACCACATGGTGGGCCCATAACCTGAGTTTCACGGGATCGAAACCTGACTCACCTGTACACCCCTATTCCCAAAGTTATTCCTCGCACGTGGCCTCGTATGTAATTCACGGGCCACCGTCATAGTGATCTATTCGGTATCGGGCCTTAATACTTACTCTCGCTACTCTGAACCCTTTCTCCTCTCGGTTCGGGCTTGAGCAACTATCTATCCGCTTGGAGCCTATTATGGTACCTTCGTACCTTACTCTCGAGGTATTTCATATGTTCAACTCGAGATAATCTTATACTAATTCATGGGTTAACCCAGATTGTCTCCCTCAAAAGCATTATGTCGTAGTGAGCTGCCCTTATCTTTCGAATACGATGGAGTTCGAAGAAATGATGACCAGTTTATCATGATGCATCGGAATAAAGGATTGAAGACATCAGCGAAGCGGATTAACTTCTTGAGAAGATCCGTTAGAATATCGTAACAGAACTTTCCCTTACTTCCCTCTTAAATCTCGGACGAGATTTCTTGTAATGGAGGAGAATTGTGGCCTTGGATATTTAAGCTCAGTAACCCTCTACTAATGATGCCATGTCATCACTCTTACTGTTACTAATCCTCATTGGCTTTCAAACACCGTTCATATTTCAAATCTAAACTAAAGTCCAAAATTCAAATTTCTTAACCATGAAAACTGAAATGTTCGAATAGTTCTATACAATTTCCCTGTTCAATGTCATGTGAAACCAACTTGGTTTGACTCACAAATAAATTCCTAGGAAATTAATATGTGGTCCAAACTCATTTAACTTGGCCTTTTTCAAAATAAGCAAATATTTATAATTTTCCAAATGATGTGAAACATTGTGTGTGGTCTCAAAATATTGCCTACTAATTATGTGCCAAATTTCAAGTTGAACTAAATTTAATTACTTTGGCAATTAAGTAGAAAACAGTACGAAATTAATAAAGCAGAAAACTTATAAAAGAAAATGGGCCAAGTGCACACTGTGCACTAGAAGCCTAGTACTACTGATGAGCACGACCCAAGCCAACCAGGGCCTTCTTCCTCTTCTCTGCATGCAGGAGGCGAGAGACCTGTGCGTGGCGCACATCCACGCCTCCATGACCGCCGTGTCGACCATCCGCGAGTCCCGCGATGTACAAGACCATCCCCAAGCCCGGTGACAAACCACGGGCGCCCAGTTCCTCGTTTCCCCTACTTTTCGATCGGAAGAGGTAGTAAGCTTCGGCGCCCGCGCCATAGTCGTCATCGCGGCTGCGGCCTCCCTTGCTGCACCAAGGTGTCCAGAAGCCTCCCCGCGCTCGTCTCCTTCGTCCCCACCGAAGAACCCGAGCCAAGCCACACCGTATGCTCGGGATCGAGCCGGTTTCTCCGCCATGGCCGCGGCATCTCACCGTCGATCTACACCACCGCACCACCCCGGCTGTCACAAGCACGTCCCCGACCTCCCTCTCGGTGAGCTGCGCCGATTCCCCCTTCTTCCCCGTCGATTCGGTCGCCGTAGGTGCCCTCCCCCGATCTTAGCCGCCGTGGCCGGAGCTTCCCCCTCCAGGCTCTGGCGCGCTCCGTGAGCCACTGGCATCCGGCGCGCCCTGCGGAACCCCCGCGCCCGCTGGGCCATGCCTGCCTCGCCCACTGAACGTCCTCGTCGTGCCCCTGCACACACGACACCGTGGGCCGGCGCCATGCTGCCCGGCCGTGTCCGGCGCTTCTTGACCACGCCCTCGGCGCATCTGCGCCACCAGCGCCTCGCCGCCCAGATCCTCGCGGCTCCGACCGGCAGCGCCATGGCATCGCCAGCGCGCTCTCTGGGAGCCCGAGTGCTCCTCGCCCTGGTGGCCTCGGGCATGCCCCGCGCCCCTCGGTGTTGCGCTCTTGCTGCTGCTTACCTTCTTCGAAGCTGCTACTAGCGCTGCTGCTATCTACGCTCCTCTTGATGCTAGCTACGGTAACATTCGATTCTTGTAGCTGCAGCTAACTTCGCAAACTCACATTGAGTAGCCTTTGACAGCCAATAATCATCCACAAAACAAGTTCTTATGTGGATAAAAATAATTTGGGCAGAGTATACTTGACAAACTCCATTTTATTCCTTTGGACCAAATCCTTTCGATGCAGGATTAAATCCTATCAAAATCGCAAAATGCCTTGTTTTGTTAAAAGGAAACATAAGTAACTCCTAGCTCGTGCACTTTGTGTGTGCGTGCGTGTGTAACCCGATGTGCCATGTGTGTGGGGCTGCCCCAAAATTAGTTTAGGTCTAATTTAATTAGATGGATTAGTTTTAGATTATTTTGCCCTTAGCTAGTTTTATTAGTGCTAAGTTACTTTAGTAGTAGATGACATGTGGGTCCTCATTTAGATAAGTTAGGTTTATTTATTTGTTTAGGAAAATAGTCTATGACATGTGGGCCACACATGCCCTTTTGACTAGTCAAATTGACTTGGTCAATTCGGATTAAACTAAATATAATAAATCCAGAAATTTCAGAAAATACTTAAAACATTGGAAAATCATAGAAAATTAACCATAACTCCGAAAAAAAAACTTTATACATGAAAGTTGCTCAGAATGACGAGACGAATCCGGATACGCAGTCCGTTCGTCCGCCACACACCCCTAACCTATCGAACCTGCAACTTTCCCCCTCCGGCCCCTCTGCCCGAAAACACGAAACACCGGGAATACTTTCCGGATGTTTCTATAACAGTACCACCTCATACCACGTTAGATCACCTCTAGCACCGCTCTTGTTATGTTATGCTTTGATTGCTCTGTTATTTATTATGTCCCCCCCCGTTACTTTTCCGGTAGACCCCGAGACCGCTGCGTGCCCCCCCATGATCGACGGCCAGTCGACGACCCCTCTCTCTTGCCGGTGCAACCAGGCAAGCCCCCCCCTTGATCACGAGATATCACCTACTCTTATCTACACTGCTTGCATTAGAGTAGTATAGCATGTTCTTGTTTTGAGATACTCCTATCTTGCTGCATAGCTTGTCCTTATTACTTCACATTGTTACCTTACGCAATCCTATATGCTTAGTATAGGATGCTAGTACTTTCATCTGTGGCCCTACATCCTTGTCCGTCTGCGTGCTATACTATCGGGCCGTGATCACTGGGAGGTGATCACGGGTATATATATATACTTTACACTATTACATTACATGTGGTACTGTTCGGAGATGGGGGCTGAAAGGACAGTGGTTCCATCCGGTAGAGGTGGGCCTAGGTTCCCGGCGGCCCCGATCGTTACTTTGTGGCGGAGCGGCAGGGCAGGTTGAGACCGCCTAGGAGAGAGGTGGGCCTGGCCTGTTCGGCGTTCATGATTACTTAACTGCAGCTTAACGAGGTCTTGGTATTTGATCTGAGTTGGCTCTGAGCTTATCGCACTAACCATCTCGCTGGAGTAGTTATGGGTATCCGGCGTCGTGGTATCAGCAAAACACTTGCCGGACGTCGGCGGACAGGCGGCGCGGATTGGACCGGAATGCACGATGGGCTAGAGTGCGCTTCGGCACAGTATGCAACGTGCAGGTGTGCTTTCGAGGCGATGGGCCCGGACCCTGCGGCGCTTAGGTTTAGACCGGCGTGTTGGCCTCTCTGTCGTGCCTAGGTGGGGCTGCGGCGTGTTGATCTTCAGCGGCGGGCATGACCGGAAAGTGTGTCCGCCAAATGGGATCAAGCGTCTGGGTAAGATGGTGCACCCTGCGGGAAGTTAATCTATTGAATAGCCGTGATCTTGATAACAGGGCGACTTGGAGTTGTACCTTGAGCTTATGACAACTAGAACCGGATACTTGATAAAACACACCCTTCCAAGTGCGGATACAACGGTGGTCGCTCTCTCGTGGATATGAGGAGGGATCGCGGGTAGGATGTGCTATGTGATGTTACTTGGAGGACTTGATTGCCCTCCTCTACATTTGCAAGGCAGTGTCGAGCGTAGTCTTCGTTAAGACTAGCTATCCCCTCTTATTACGGCATTCTGCAGTTCAGTCCACCGATATGGCCCTTTACACATATATCCATGCATATGTAGTGTAGCTCCTTGCTTGTAGTACTTTGGATGAGTACTCACGGTTGCCTTGTTCCCCTTTCCCCTACCTCTACTCGATTGCTGCAACTGCACGATGGAGCCGGGGCAGACGCCACCGTCGATGGCGACTACTACTGGAGGTGCCTACCACTACGTGCAGCCCGGCGGCGACCCAGGAGTAACCTAGGAGGATCCCGCAGGAGGCCTGCTCCTCTTCGTCTGTATCCCGTTTGTGCTAGCCATCTTATGGCAACTTGTTTAACTTATGTCGTACTCAGATATTGTTGCTTCCGCGACTTCGTCTATGATCGAGCACTTGTATTCGAGCCCTCGAGGCCCCTTGCTTGTATTATGATGCTTGTATGACTTATTTTATTTGTAGAGTTGTGTTGTGATATCTTCCCGTGAGTCCCTGATCTTGATCGTACACATTTGCGTGCATGATTAGTGTACGATTGAATCGGGGGCGTCACACTTCACTGGGATGAAGTGAGCTACTTTGGTCAGTCTATCGGTGATTACCCATATTGCATCATGTCCGTGTCGTGACCGAGGTAGTCAAACAATAAAATCCATTCCGATTTCGTCACATTTCCACTCGGGTATTTTATTCGGTTGCAATAGTCCGGCCGGTTTCTGGTGCTCGGCCTTGATGCGTTGACAAGAGTCACAACACGCAATAAGCGTGGCTATGTCTCTTTTTATACCATGCCACCAAAATGTTTCTGAAGATCTTTGTACATTTTGTTCCTCGGGATGGATTGAATATGGGCGGTGTGGCTTTCAGCCAGGATTTGCTGTTTAAGGTCATGGATATTTGGTGCAGCAGAGCCTATTCCGTACCACAATATTCCTTGCTCATTAATACTGAATTCGAGGCCTTGCCCAATTTCATCTTCGCTTTATGCCTTCAATGTTTGGGGTGTCCACGTTGAGCCTCTTTAACCTTCTCTATCGGGGTAGGTTGTACTTCTAAGTTTGACACACTGCCTTGGTGACCACCATCGTTGAGCCTTGCAATTCCTGCTGGAATTCAGGTCTTAAGTCGGCATCTTTGTCGTTGTGCGGACGGGGTTCCGACTCGGGCGTCTGCTACAACATTTGCTTTGCCGGGTGGTAGTGGATCCCAACATCATAATCCTTTACTAATTCCAACCAGCGTCGCTGCCGTAAATTTAGTTCTGGTTGTGTAAAAATATACTTGAGGCTTTTGTGGTCCGTGTATATTTCTAGCGATTACCAAGTAGAAAGTGTCTCCATTCCTTGAGTGCATGTATCACTTTGCTGCTAATTCCAGGTCATGGGTAGGGTAATTTTCCTCATGCTTGCGAAGCTGTCTGGAAACATATCGACAACCTTGCCTTCTTGCATTAATACGCATCCGAGGCCCTTTCGAGATCGTCACAAAATACTTCAAAATTCTTGTGTATATCTCGCACAATTAATCTTGGTGCTGCCGTCGGTTTCCTCTTTAGTTCTTGGAAACTTTTCTCGCAGCTTCCGTCCATTCAAACTTCCTGTCTTTCTTGAGTAGTTGCTTCATTGGCTTTGCTATGGTGGAGAATCCTTCAATAAATCTTGGTAGTATCCTGCCATTCCCAAAACTTCATTACATCCGTCACACTGGCTGGTGGCTTCCAGCCAAGCACGGCCTTGACTTTTTCGGGTCTCTGGCGATACCTTCTTGAGTTAGTCGTGGCCCGGAAAACCTACTTGCTTTAGCCAAAATTCACACTTGCTGAATTTGGCGTACAACCGATGTTTCTGAGTTCTCCTAGTACAATCCGGAGATGTTCAGCGTGTTCTTCCGGTGTTTTGGAGTATACCGAATATCATCGATAAATACCACAACAAACTTATCCATAAACTTCATGAATACTTTGTTCATGAGGTGAACAAAATATCTTGAGGCGTTTGTTAGTCCGAATGGCATCATGGTGAACTCGTACAATCCGTATCTGGAGGTAAAGGCGGTCTTGGGAATATCCTCAGTTCGTACTTTCAGTTGATGATATCCTGATCTCAAGTCAATTTTTGAGAACACCTTGGCCTTAGCGAGTTGACCGAATAAATCATTTATTCGTGGCATCGGATATTTTTTCTTGATTGTGACCATGTTTAGCGCTCGATAGTCTATGCACAATCTCAGTGTTCCATCCTTTTTTTTGGCGAATAAAATTGGTGAACCCCAAGGTGAGGAGCTGGCTCGTATGTACCCTATTTCCAATAGTTCCTTTATTTGCTTCTTGATTCCACCAATTCGGAAGGTGCCATTACATATGGTTTCTTGTATATGGGAGCGGTTCGGGTGCTAGCTCAATGCTGAATTCTATCTCTCGATCTGGTGGCATGCAGTAGTTCTTGAGGAATACATCAGAAATTCACACACTCCTGGAACTTCGCTCAATTCAGAAATATCCACCTTGTTCAATCTCGGTTGCCTGGGTATTTTTCTTTACTTGGCTGAAACTTTTATGGTCTTCCCGTGGTGATGGGTGAGAATTACTATCCTGTTGAAGCAGTCAATAAAACCTTTGTTGGTGGTTAACCAATCCATCCCTAAGATGACATCCAGTCCTTTATTTTCCAATACGATAAGATTTGCGTGAAACTTCAACCCTTCAAACTCGATAACCACACCCTGGCAATAATTCTGGGTAACTTGCTTAATTCTAGGGACTTGGCGATCATAGATTTTCCCAAGGGAAGCATCGAAAAATTATTTTGCAAAGCAAAACTTTTCAAACGAGCAGTGAGAAGCTCGAAATCAAACAAAACCATGGCAGGTATTGTGTTGATGTGAAGCGTGCGAGTACGATATCTGGGGCATTTGTGCTTCCTCTTTGGTCACGTGGTTCAGATGACCCTTCCTGTGGTTGTTATTTGGGTTGAAATTGTTGCGCTTTGGTGCCGAATTATTTCTTCCGTTGTTCGGCTTTGGGGTCGAGTTCCTCGGCTTGGGGCACTGCTTAGCATAGTGCCCTTCCTCTCCACAAGCGTAACAGGTAACGCCTGGGCGGTATGTGAACTCCTTGTCCCTTGCGTGGAAATTCTTGATTGGGCGTGAGACGCTTGTCGTGGGTTTGGGTGTCCAGTTCTTCTGAACATCTGTCTTGCTGCGGTGGTTGCGGTTGTGTTTAGTCTGGTCCCTCTTCCGCTTGCGGAAATCTTCTAAGCTGCGTCTCTCATTTTCCAAGGTAATGGCCTTATCCACGGCGTCTTAAAATCTGGAAATGTGTGTACGACCAATTGACATTTAAGCGCGGGTGTCAGACCGTCTAGGAATTTCTCCATCTTTTTGTTTTCTGACATACGCTCCTCATTGGCGTAGCGAGACAGCAGGGTAAACTGACTGTTGTATTCTGACACTATCATTGTCCTTTGCTTGAGGTCATCAAATTCTCTCTTTTTGATCTTCATAAGACTCTTAGGAATATGTGCCCCACGAAAACCTTCTTTAAATTCCTCACATGATATATTATTTTCGTTGGGGTGCATGTGCAGGAAATTTTCCCACCACGATGCGGCTGCTCCAGTGAGATAGTGCGGAGCGTAAAGTACTTTCTCAAGGTCTGAACACTGGGCGATGATTAATTTTCTCTCCATGTCTCGAAGATAGTCCTCGGCCTCAAGAGGTTTGTCAGTGTGAGAAAATGTTTGGGGACGTGTCTTCTGTAGCTCAGATAATTTTGATTGCTGCTGATACTGTCCACGATGACTTCCCATATTGATGACTTGGTTCAGTATTTCCTGATGTTGTTGCTGACTTTGTTCATAAAGACGGCACATTTGGGAAAATGCCGTTTCAACATCCTGCTGACTTATCTGTCCCTGTGTGAAATTCTTGCACAGGGGTGTGTCATAATTTTCCTCTGCGGAGTTGGCATGGAGCTGGCGTCAAGGGCGAGACATAGATCACTCTGGGGATATATTTTGAAACACTCATAAGAAAAGGAATTGAGCCGCAAAAATCAATAAATTCAAGAAGATGCAAAAGTTGCAAATGCTCCAAAAATTTTCAAGAGAAAATACGCTTTGCATACGGAGAAGGACCGTTCATTACATATCTTACACGCAAGCAGTAATTATACAATACATCACTCAGGATATGCGTACATAAATCCTGACATGTTATTTAGTCTAGTGCACTTCTCCGGATCCTACATGATGCATAAACAAACTACTTCTCACAGCCTATTTACATATAAACATATCGCACAAGTCGGTACATCGCAAGGCGGCTGGCGTGCTTAGTCGAGATGGTAAGGATTTCCCTTGGCCTGCCAAGGGTGAGGCGTAGAGAGGCTGGGACTCAACCTCCTCCTCGAGATAGGCTCCAGACGAGAGGTGCTGCTTGCGGAGTTGGTGGAGCAGGTGCCTGTCTTGGGACAACACGAATCTGAGTGGGCACGAGGGGTGGTGCAGAACGAACCGGAGTAGGCGCAATGACGTGGTTGAATTCCTCCGTGGTAGGCAGGTGACGGGTAGCGGTGCGAGCAGTAGGAGCGAATGATGCTGATGACGAGACGAAAGTCAGTGGTGGTGCAGCAAGCAGGAGCACCCTCCTGTTGGCGGTACAGCCATGGACTGAGTCCATGCGGGCAGCTACAAAGTCGTCCACCAGGTTGTCGAAGGCTGCCTCCAAAGCCCGAAGATACTCGATGAGCATCTCAAAAGCTTCGTCCCGTTCCCCTCTGAGGAAAGAGAACGCGTAGTGGCAGGTGTATGGCACGTGACATGGCAGGTAGCGGTAGCGACGAGTCTTCATCGAAGGCAGGATATCCCTGAGACTGCCATCTGTAGCGCGTGCTTCTCTGTGGGCATGGCTCTCCCCACGAATCGGTAGCACTCAACTCGTCCTCTCTTGAAGTCCACCGCGGCTTGGTGCATGGTTAGACGGTCATTGACCTTGTGCTGGGATAGAGAGAAGACTGGGCGCACATCTGGCCCCATCGCGACTTGGACGATGAAGGAGAGAAGCTTGACAAACCCATCGGGCATGTTGGCGAACATTTGCGACTCCCAGTCGTTGCTGGCCATCTACAAAAGTAGGCAAAAATCCTGAGAAGTCAAATCATAAATTTATGTTGACTGTCAGAAATTGACTACATTCGTAAAAATAATTAATAGCTCTACTATGCTAATAACCGATTAGCGATCGTACCTAGTGGCTTCCTACAGTCAGCCTGGCTCTGGTACCAAGCTTGTCACGACCGGTTTTTCAATAAAATATTTATTGAACAACCGACCTATGAAGTCAATATGAGGAAAATCCTTCATACCGGTTGACAAAACTTTGATACAATAAGCCAAGAGCATTACAATATTACGAGGGTCGGATGAAGATGCCCAACCAACTATTACAACATGCCAATAATTATACATAGTAGCGGATATGACTCAAAGGTGTGGGGTGGAAATACTCTCGACTCGAGCTATGAGTGGTTGGTGGAATAACACAGCGAGGTGGTTAATGAGTCTCTCAGATCGGGCGGCTCATCGGCGTCGAGGTGAGGCTCGATGAATTTATTTGGGTAGCGAAGCGGATATATCACAATGACTAATCCAGGGTCGCACGAGACTGACCGGATTCCTCTAGGCGTCGGACTCGCTATCGAACTCTTCATCCATGAGATCGCTTTCACAAGATCTGGCCAAATCAACAAGCGGTGAGTACTATGAAAGTACTACGCAAGACAGTTCAGACAAAAGATATAACAAATGATGGCATGAATGCGACATGGTTAATCTTAACATTGCTCAATTAAAACAGTATAGCAACATAATTAAGAAGGGAATCGGCGGTAGTCCGCTCAAAAACCCAAGAAGAGAAACTCAAAACCGATCGGGTGTCTGAAGCGACGCCTTGAAGGGTGAATAAGTAAGCGAAAACATGCCACAGTCGGGCGTCTAAGCGACACCTCATAAAGGGCTTATAATGAAAATAAATAACACAATGCCGCAGTGGACGTCTGAGCGACATCACAGAAAGGGCTTATAGTTAAATTAAATAACAACAATGCCACAGTCGGACGTCTGAGCGACATCACAGAAAGGGCTTATAGTGAAATTAAATAACAACAATGCCACAGTCGGACGTCTGAGCGACATCACAGAAAGGGCTTATAATGAAAATAAATAACAACAATGCCACAGTCGGACGTCGGCGACATCACAAAAGGGCTTATAATGAAAATAAATAACAATAATGCAGCAATCGGACGTCTGGCGACATCACAAAAAGAGCTTATAATGAAAATAAATAACAACAATGCATAATCGGACGTCATGCGAGCGACATCACGTAAAGGGCTTATAACAAGAATAAATAACAATAATGCCGCAGTCGGAAGTCTGAGCGACATCACAGAAAGGGCTTATAATGAAAATAAATAACAATAATGCCGCAGTCGGACGTCTGAGCGACATCACAGAAAGGGCTTATAACAAGAATAAATAACAATAATGCCGCAGTCGGACGTCTGAGCGACATCACGGAAAGGGCTTATAATGAAAATAAATAACAATAATGCCGCAGTCGGACGTCTGAGCGACATCACAGAAAGGGCTTATAATCACAAGAAATAGCACTCATGATAAAATATTCAACACAGGAATGTAAACGGGTTAGTCCATCCACAGGAATAAATATTTAACCGGACTTAGTACTCATGTGATTCACCGGATTATCTGTCACCAAAACTGACACATGTTAGGATAAGATGTAGTGAACTTGAACATGGATAAGATGATTTGAGGATTTATGACTCTGCAGAGTTTGTACAAAAATTACTCACAGCCAACGGATTTCCGTAGTCCTGAAGGACTAGTTCCGTTTATGGTATTTCGGAAGAAACACAGCTAACCAGTACACACCAATCCTACCTCACGAATGCCAGGAATCACCCTAGACATCTTCCGAGAAAAACTTTTGAGACGGGGAGATCGCAATCTCGAATAGCATGGGATCAAATTTATATTCGCGCGCTCTAAGGGGTGCCCCTCTCGGTCCCAACCGAAACACCCATGCCCCCGACGGATGGTGGCTTTAATCCAGGGCCATGGAACCATCATCACGGCCTCTCCAATTGGTGTGTACCAGAAAGCGGTTTGCAACTTACTAAGCCATATCCCTTATGGAAAACATGTGGTAGTACGAGAAGGAAATGGATGGGAACCGGACGACTGGGTTGACACTGAAGTCAAATAGTATGGCATAAGACTGGCATGCTACAACACTGCCATCTTAACCATCCTCATGCCAACACATGGCCATGCACATTCACATCCAACACGTATGGATTATCGAACTCACTTGCCTCAACTTTGCAAGAAAATAACATTCATCGGTATGCTCACAAACATGCCATGAAACTACTTAATGCAAACCTGCCAGAACACTCATCATATCAAAAGTTCAAACATGCTTGCCTGGTTCAGAGTAGTCGGGGTCTAGCTCGGTGAAGTGTGTGGTTCCGTCACCTCCTCCGGTATCTACGGTAAACAAAAATACACTCGCTAACGTAAATACCGTGGAGTACAGAAAGTTGGTCCAAATTTTTTCCAAATAAATCCCATAAAAAACTAGACAAAATTATAAGACTGTCAGAAAAAGAATCACTCAAAAATTACTTTTTATTTAAAAGTTATAAGTGTTTCTGTACAGGGACTCATCTGTAATGCAACAGAAAAGTTCCAGGGGTTTAACTGAGAAAACAGAAAACGGTTCGAATAGAAACGCGCAAGCCCACAGGGAAAACGTACTCTGCCAAAGCGCCAACGGAAAACAGTTCGCGG
The DNA here is from genome assembly GCA_021605205.1 of Aegilops longissima. Classification (NCBI taxonomy): domain Eukaryota; kingdom Viridiplantae; phylum Streptophyta; class Magnoliopsida; order Poales; family Poaceae; genus Aegilops; species Aegilops longissima. The sequence continues at coordinate 312,636,307 of CM038682.1, forward strand.
GAAAAGAAGAGAGGCTGACATGGGGGTCCCCATGTCAGTTTGAAAACCTCGCCGGCGCCCAAGGCTCACGGTGGTCGTGGCGTCGAACCACGGCGAGTCGTGGAGATCGGAGTGTACCAAGAGTATCGATGTGTCATTCAGCGTCGGTGGGCAGTGGACTTGGGCGTCGGGGATCCCACGTCGACGGGCGACACTTTCTCCGGCGGACGGCTCGGGCGATGATGGATCTCGCCGAGGAGGGCTGCAAGGATCGAATTGAGGTGGGGGTTAGGGCACTAGGTGTAAGAGAAGGCTGCGGACGAGGTTTGGGCGCCGGAGATGGCCTCACCGCAGTGAATCAAGCTGCTGGCCGAGGCGGATCGAGGCGGCCGGAGTTGGGGGAGGAGACCTCCTCGAGGTCCTCCCAGTGGCTAAGCGGGTCTTGGTGAAGTGCAGGTGGTGTGTGCACGAGAGCGAGCTCGGGGCTCCTTTTATAAGCGATCCGAGCGGTGGCCGTGAACGGACTTCTTCGGTGATGGTTCTGGCGCGCAGAGCTTGGTCGGGAGGTTTAGGGAGGGGCGTCGCCGTGGAGTTCCAGGTGCCGTTTGGCGCTAAACAAGCTTGGATTAGGATACCGGTGGATTCGACGGAACGGGCGGCGCGGGAGCCCGGCGGCAGAGAGCACGCTCAGGTGTGCAGCGCCACGGCGACGGTGCTGCATCGCGTGCCGGGCGAGGAAGTGGCCACGCGGAGCCACCAGAGGATTGGGTGGCGCCCGAGCGGCGTTCGCGCCGTTCTCGCTCCCGGTCGGCCGCTTCTGATGGTTCGCCACCAAGAAGACACGCCGCCGCAGGCGGGCTGTGGCGCCACCGACGCCAGAGCGCCAAACGCGCATGAGAGGCTCCGGACAGGCAAGCTAGGCCGTGAGCAACGTGCCAAAGGCACTGTGAACATGTGACTGAATTAACTGACGAAGATCGACACTGAACTCTGAACTTTTCTGAATTTAACTGAAGATGCACAGAAACAGTGCATGCAAGGTGCTCGACAGAATGATTTTGGTATGTAGGGATTTTTCCTTGAGCTGGTTTTTGGTGGAGTGGTCTCTCATTGCAACCAGAGGTTGCCTGAATTTTGGTAGAATTTTTGGAGGAGTGTAGATATGAATTTCACCAAATTTGGCAAATCTGGTCCACACTTGCAGTGAGTGAAATTTGAAATATTTGAAAAGAGGAAGAGTGGATCAAGATGGTTCTAGGTTGTGGGTACCAAGGACTATCCAAGTGAGTTGGTTTGAGGTAAAAACTCAAAAGCATTTGGGTACTTGCTTTGCAAATCACTTAGGCTCAAAAGAAAAGACAGAATTATTTTGGGAGAGAAATAATTGTAAATAAAGTCCAAAAATGGATTCCACTAGTTTGGACAGAATGTTTGAGTTGTACCAAAGTGGAAGGAGGGGTTTTGGGAGAAAATTACCACAAGTGGCATGGTAAAACCAAGGATGGATCAAAACCAAAGAATAGCCCAAAACCAAAAAGGTTTCTTTTTAGAAGAAAATAAATCCAAGAAATGCTTTTGAGAAGAAAACTCAGAAGAGAGGTTTTTAAGAAGGGTTTAAATGACCTTCTTCAAACCAAGCAAGGATTTTGCTGAAAACCAAAAACAAAAATTTTGGAGTGCCACATATTGGCAGTCTTCGAGACATTCGCTTCAAACAACAAGCGTAAAAGGGCCCTGCGTGATCTCGCCGAAGTTTGCCAGGTCGCTGCAATTGACCCCTGGAACGACACGGCCATAACCTTCAACACCAGTGACGAACCTAAATACAGAACAGTCTGAGCGCCAGCTGCCCTAGTCCTCAGTCCCATCGTGGACGACTTTTGACTTACAGAAGTCCTCATGGACGGCGGCAGTGGACTAAACCTCATTTACGAGGACACACTCCACAAAATGGAAATAGACAGGAGCCGCATCGAGAAAAGCAACACAACCTTTCGAGGTATCATTCCCAGCCGGGAAGCTCGGTGTGCAGGAAAAATTACACTTGATGTGGTGTTCGGCACACCGGAGTATTATTGGTCCGAAGAAATAACTTTCTAGGTGGCCCCTTTCAACAGTGGGCACCACGCCCTGTTAGGGCGAGAGGCCTTCACGCGCTTTCAAGCCATACCTCATTGTGGGTATATGAAGCTAAAAATGCCCGGGCCTAATGGAATAATCACCCTCGTCACCGATCCGGACATAGCCCTCCGCGCCGAGAATAAAACCGCATCATTGGCCCTTGAGGCATTGTCTGAGGCCCTTGCGGCCGAAGAACAAACCACACTAGGATCCACCGTGGATAAGGACGATATGATCCTAGACAAAGGACCCAAATCCACTTCCTTGAAGCCAGCAGAAGAAATAGTCAAATTTCAGGTCCATCCAACAGACCCGAAGAAGACAGCGTCTATCGGAGCACAACTCAGCCCTGCAGTCGACGCCGCACTACGAGACTTCCTGCGTGAAAACTGGGATATATTCGCCTGGCATTGCTACCTCTTGAGCACTGCGTTGGATTTCCCTGAAGAGGAGAGGATGATGCAGCAAAGTAGCATAAGTATTTCCCTCAGTTTTTGAGAACCAAGGTATCAATCCAGTAGGAGGCTACGCGCGAGTCCCTCGTACCTACACAAAACAAATAGCTCAACGCAACCAACGCGATTAGGGGTTGTCAATCCCTTCACGGTCACTTATGGGAGTGAGATCTGATAGAGATGGTAGATAATATTTTTGGTATTTTTGATATGAAGATGCAAAGTAAAATAAAAGGCAAAGTAGAAAGCAAAGCAATAATAAAGTGATTGGAGATTGACATGATGAGAATAGACCCGGGGGCCATAGGCTTCACTAGTGGATTCTCTCAAGAACATAAGTATTTCTATGGTGGGTGAACAAATTACTATTGAGCAATTGACAGAATTGAGCATAGTTATGAGAATATCTAGGTATGATCATGTATATAGGCATCACGTCCGAGACAAGTAGACCGACTCCTGCCGGCATCTACTACTATTACTCTACTCATCAACCGCTATCCAGCATGCATCTAGAGTATTAAGTTAATGAAAACAGAGTAATTCCTTAAGCAAGATGACATGATGTAGAGGAATAAATTCATGCAATATGATTAATACCCCATCTTGTTATCCTCGATGGAAACAATACAATATGTGCCTTGCTGCCCCTACTGTCACTGGGAAAGGACACCGCAAGATTGAACCCAAAGCTAAGCACTTCTCCCATTGCAAGAAAAACCAATCTAGTAGGCCAAACCAAACTGATAATTCGAAGAGACTTGCAAAGATAACCAATCATACATAAAAGAATTCAGAGAAGATTCAAATATTGTTCATAGATAATCTTGGTCATAAACCCACAATTCATCGATCTCAACAAACACACCGCAAAAACAAGATTACATCGAATAGATCTCCACGAGAGAGGGGGAGTGAGGGAGTCCTGGATTAGGGGGTGTCCGGATGGCCGGACTATAACCTTTGGCCGGACTCCTGGACTATGAAGATACAAGATTGAAGACTTCGTCCCGTGTCCGGATGGGACTTTCCTTGGTGTGGAAGGCAAGCTTGGCGATACGGATATGTAGATCTCCTCCCATTTGTAACCGACTCTATGTAACCCTAACCCTCTCCGATGTATATATATAAACCGGAGGGTTTTAGTCCGTAGGACGAACAACAATCATACCATAGGCTAGCTTCTAGGGTTTAGCCTCTCTGATCTCGTGGTATATCTACTCTTGTACTACCCATATCATCAATATTAATCAAGCAGGAGTAGGGTTTTACCTCCATCGAGAGGGCCCAACCAGGTAAAAACATCGTGTCCCTTGTCTCCTGTTACCATCCGCCTAGACGCACAGCTCGGGACCCCTACCCGAGATCCGCCGGTTTTGACACCGACATAGGTGCTTTCATTGAGAGTTCCTCGTGTCGCCATCTTTAGGCCCGATGGCTCCTCGATCATCAACAACGATGCGGTCCAGGTGAGACTTTTCTCCCGGACAAATCTTCGATATTCGGGCGGCTTTGCATCGCGGGCCAATTCGCAGGCCATCCGGAGCAGATCAAAAGCTACGCCCGCCATCGTCAGATTTGAAGTTTGAAATACACGGCCGACATCCGCGGAGACTTGATCTTCGACGGGTTCGAGCCACAGCCGAGCGCGCCAGATCGTTATGATGGGCATGATCTAGCTCTACCACCGAACAGTGCCCTAGAGGCCGCACCCGTGTCCGCTCTGACCCTTAGCCCGGAGCCGACTGTGCCAATCGAGGACGGGTGGCTGGACACCGCCTTGGGGGCTGCAATCTCTACGGTGATCGAGTCGAACACCAGCCTTGTCCTTTGGCGGCTTGTGACTCAAGCTGCGGACTCCCCGGACTCAACCTTCCGCTACCGCTAATCGAATCCGATTGGGCGCCGATCATGGAGTTCACCGCCGCGGACATCTTTCAAAGACTTTCGCCTTTGGCGACATTCTGAATTCACTCAAGTCTCTCTCTTTATCGGAGAGCCCTGGCGGACTATGGTCAGCAAGTTTGGGATGCGACGACGAAGAAATTCAAAGCCCACCCACCACCCACTTCAGAGCCACCGCCGATGATTTAACCGACATGCTCGACTTCGATTCAATACATCGACGGTATGGACGACGATGTAGGAGATTTACAGAACCAGCGCCTATAGGGCATCGGACAACCACCCCATCTCACGATGTATACATGGTGGACACACCTAAAAGAAACGACGACGAGGAACAAGGGACGAACGAGGGATCGCTCCTCGAAAAGCAATCAAAGCGACGGGCGTAAGCGCCGCCCAAACCCCACCTCGACGAGACCCATCCATAGAGCAGGGCGAACCGCGGACGCATTTAACATGCCATCGAGCAACCGTCCGAACAGGGCAACTTGATAAACAACCCGTCCCTCGCGAAGATAATAAGTCCGGACGACCTCACGCCGGACAAGCTACCGGAGCAGAAGAACCTCCACAAAAGGCTCGTCGCCATCGCGCGTAGCCTGAAAAAGCGTGGAAGCTCAAAACAGCGGAAGATGCACTCGTAACTAGATGGAGCAAAGTACTCAACACCACAGACAAATACGACGACAGCCGCCATACAAAGAGCTACCCGAAGCGAAAATTACTGCCGGAATTTGACGAGGAGGCCTTAGAGCCCCGCAATCAAAAATAAGGAAGCCACCCGTCGGGTGAACAACCCCATAGCCAACATAGAGCGGCAAAGGGCGCCAGACACAAGCCGCACGCGATCCGCACAAGGATTCACATCAAAAGATGGCCCAGCTAGATCTATCTACGGGCCAAGAAAGCAAGCTCTAGTAAGCAATGCAACGCATCAAGTATCTGAACATCACGGTACACCCAAATATAGGGTGCCGACACCCCTATGTTTCACCGATGAGGTGCTGGATCATGAATTTCTAGCGGGATTCAAGCCCGTAAACATAGAGGCATACGATAGAACAACAGACCCTGGAGTCTGGATTGAGGATTACATCCTCCACATACACATGGCTAGAGGAGATGATCTCCACGCCATAAAATACTTACCCCTCAAGCTCAAAGGGCCAGCCCGGCATTGGCTTAAAATCCTTCCCAAAACACCATTGGAAGTTGGGAAGAGCTCGAGGATGCTTTTCGCAAATTTTCAAGGGACCTATGTCCGACCTCCGGATGCGCATTTATTTAAGTCATATAACTCAACAACCCGGAGAGTCAGCCCGAAACTCTGGAATAGATTTCTTACTAAAAAGAACCAGATAGTCGACTGTCCGGACGCCGAAGCCTTAGCAGCTTTAGAACACAACGTTCGAGACGAATGGCTTGCCAGACACCTCGGCCAAGAAAAGCCAAGAACAATGGCTGCATTAACAAGCCTCATGACCCGCTTTTGCGCAGGAGAGGATAGCTGGTTGGCAAGATGCAGTGCAAGCGACCCAAGTACATCCGAAGTTAGGGATGGAAACGGGAAACCGTGACGCAGCAAGGACCAGCACCGGACCAAGGGAAACAGCCCGAAGAGCATGGCAGTTAACGCCGGATTCAAAAGCACTCGGCAGAATCAGAAAAAGCTGCCCCTCAAGGATCACAGGGACGAGCTATCTAACCTAAACAAAATCTTGGACAAGATATGTCAAATCCACAAGACTCTGTGAAGCCTGCAAACCATACCCACAGAGATTGTTGGGTCTTCAAGCAATCCGGCAAACTCAACGCCGAACACAAGGGGCTCGACACACCAAGCGAGGACGATGACAAACCCCACAAGCAGAGCACCGGAAAACAAAAGAATTTCCCACAAGAAGTCAAAACAGTAAACTCACTTCACGTGACAAAAGGGAAAAACAGAGTGGCGCCTATAGAGATACGCGCCATACGGCCTATCCCAGAGGAGTCCCGCCACTGGTTGTTAAAACCAATCACCTTCGAGCAACAGGATTACTCTAGAAGTATCCGGAACGCAGGCTGGACTGCCTTGGTATTAGATCCAATAATTGACGGACTCCACTTTACACAAGTCCTAATGGACGGCGGCAGTGATCTAAACCTGCTATATCAGGACACAATCCGCAAAATGGGGATAGACCCAACAACAATTCGCCATAGCAACACTTCCTTTCAAGGGGTAACGCCGGGCCCAAATGCCCATTGTACGGGCTCTATCTTGCTAGAAGTTATGTTCGGCTCACCCGACAACTTCCGCCGCGAAAAGCTAACTTTCCACATCGCCCCATTTACAAGTAGCTATCAAGCACTACTGGGACGCAAAGCTTTCGCCCGCTTTAACGCAATACCGCATTATGCATCTCTTATACTTAAAATGCCCGGTCCGCGAGGCATCATCTCATTAAAGGGAAATATCGAGTGTTCCTCGAGCGCGGAAGATTGTGCGGCTACCTTGATAGCCACACACTAAACCAGCTTCACTAATCAAAGCACCTAAACAGGTCGTTCAGACCCCGGACATGGCTAGACGAGTCCGGCATAAACATACAAGGGCTTACTAGCCGCATACCCCCGTACAAGGGGCTCCGCGCATGTACAACAAGAGACAGTAAAGCTCAATTTTATTCATTTTTTTGAATTGTACTTTGTTTATTTAATATAACATACATTTTCGCACGATTTTTTTTCAACTAAGCTCCTCTCTTTTATAGATGAACACCGTGCTACACCCGTCCAGGATACGACACAATGGAGACACATGCGCAGACGTGCAGTAGGGACCCGTTCCAAGGATTCTTTTCAGATTAAGACACTGCGTAAACCTTTTTTTACTGTCTCTTGTTGATACACATCCCCCGGTTTCTTGCTATAACCGAGGTGGAGGCTGGCGTCTTGGCATGTGGCCACATCATAATTTTGTGCGTACCTGGACACCAGGGGCTTATTACTAAGGGCGTTCTTCAGCCCGTTTTCATAAAGACCGAATACCTTAGGGAGTGTTCAGCGTCGCAAATTTGGCCTTATATGCATCAGCTCTGAATCATGTCTTTGGTCAAATGTTGGGTTTGCCCGGCTCCTGTGTTTTGCTGCCTTACGTCCCGCTCTATCGGATAAGGCGGCACCAGGAGAACTATGCGACAGTGCCCGGTTCGCCAAAGCGAGCACCTCAATGAGAAAGCCAAAACTGATCATGATATAGCGCGAGACTGGTCAACCACTGATGAACCGCTGGAATCTTTAGGATTCCTCCGCATTAACGGCCGTTTCGGCCAGCACACACGCCCCGAATTGGGTGAGCGCGGTGCCCTGTGGGCTATATAGTAGCCCCACCGCCAAACTCCTATGGCTAAGTGAAAGTGATAAAGCATTATAGTCCGGTTGCCTAGTTCGCTGCGCTATCACCTCCTTTATAGGACCAAGACGTTGGATCAAGTGTGAAATGCGCATATGCGAACACCCCGCATTATATGCGTGGGGGCTGAAGCCGACGGCTGCCATCTTTCGTGTTATATATAGATATACATTAACGGCCGCACAGAGGTATTTTAATTCTTGAAGGCACAAGTATAAAAGCTTTTATATTCCTCGAAACATTGTTTTACAATAATACATGTTATTCAACATAATATCCTTCGAGCAAGCGCGTTTCTATTAAACGAGCGCCTGCAGAACTTCCTCAAAATAGTGCTCGGCGGTACTCGCCTCCCGTCCGAATCTTGGGATGCAACATCGGTGGCCTTCATCTCCGCCTAGTATGTCTTGACACGGGCAAGAGCCATCCGCGCACCCTCTATGCACGCTGACCTCTTCATTGCATTGATATGCGGCACCGCACCAAGGAATTGCTGCACCAAGCTAAAATAACTCTTCGGCTCGGGCCTTTCCGGGCACAGATGAATCACGACATACTTCATGGCGAGTCCGGATAACCTATTCAGCTCCGCCCATGCGGCCAAACGATCGGTTAATGGAAGTGGGCGCTCTGGATTGTGGAACTGCGACCAAAAAAGCTTTTCCACTTCTTGATCCTTTTGATCTCGGAAGTGTTCGGCGCGTCCATGCACTCGCCGCCAAGTCCAGTAAGCGTCCGACTCCACAACCGTCCAACGGAGCATATTTAGGATCCCGAACTTCATCCAGCGGCATAAAGGGCTTTCCACCGTGATATCTCGCCTGACGCAACTCCTCCTTCATAGCTCTCATCGCAGAGCGAGCATCCTTGGCCTCGGTAGAGGCCTTCTTCAAGTCCTTCTGTCCCGCCCGATATTCTTTTTCAAGAAGCTCGCAGCGCTCGGCAGCATTCTTCAACTTGACAGCCATCTCGGCCATTTCCTTCTTGCTTTGGCAGTGAGCAGCCTGTTTGGCATTCAGCTCCTCGGCCGCCTTTAAGGCAGCCGCATCACTTTTCCTGGCCTGCTCCTTGGCTCGGGCGAGTTCCGCCCGAAGGTTCTCCATGGCAGCGGCACCATCTGCATCAAGCACACATGTTGTAAGGTACGGGCATCAAGCTCCTCTTACCGGGTGTCTTCGGCGAAATTACATACCTTGTGCCTCGTCAAGTCGCTTGTTAACAAGCGCGATGTCGGCATCTACCACGTCAAGTTGCCGCTTTAGCTCGGCAAATTCATCAGTCCGGCTAGCCACCGTACACTTCGCCACCTACACAGGAAGGGCGACATATTATACCTGGGTTTATGATCCTCGGCACGCCGTCATTTTTGACAATGCACTGTCGGGACCCCGATTCTAAGTCACACCGATCTAGCCTGTAACACCTCATATCACTTTGCGGCCTCACGCACGGTATTCCCACGAGTGTCGCCTTACCATGGCCCGGGACCGTTTGCTCCTTTTGGCTCACGTATATGATAGTGTCTCTAGCATCCATATGATAGAGAACCCGGGCCGACATGACTAGTCATGAACCCAAAGTGGCACTAACTTACGGGGACAGACATACATGAAACAACATCGAGCATGTCGGTCAGCAGCGTGTGAATCCGGGCTGTAGCAGCTGGGCTAACAGGACTCCGGATGTCACCACGTGACATTTCCCCGAAGGGACAGACACAGGAACGAAGTGAATCACATGCCGGCCAGTCTAAGTGTTCCGGAGCATAGTGTCAATAGCTAGCGTGACTCGTAAACCGGCTGTCGCGACTACCATGGCTCGTGGAAGCACTAGACTACATTTCCCCATAAGAGAGGCTACCAAGGATAGACAACTAGGTTGTCGGATCCCACACATAGCAATACACATTACACGTACGCATAACATGCAAGTATGTGTTGTACAACATGGCATCACAACATAACGCAAACTCATATAGATAAAGGCTCAGAAGAGCCACATAGCATTTAATACAAACAGGGGTCACATGACCTATCATTCAGAGCATACAAGCAACAAGCGGAAGCATTACATGTTTGAGTACAGACAACTACGAAAGAAAAAGGCTGAGAAGCGTGACTATCTACAAGACCCTCCCAAGGGTACAAGATCGTAGCTGAGGTAACAAGCTACTCGTCGAAGTCCAAGCGGAACTACTAGTAAGACCGAAATCTCCGCTGCAAAACATAAATAAAGCAACGTGAGTACAAAGGTACTCAAAGAAGACTTACATCGATCCTATTATACATGCATTTGTATCAAGAAGGTAATGTGGGGTTTAGTTGCAGCAAGCCAGCTTTGACTCAAGGCTATCCTGTTCTACGACTACAAGAACTTCTTTGAGGTGATATGGCGCACACGAGTCCACTAGTCACCACACAATACACTACTATGGATTCATCCCCGTCTCCCTACGAGAAGGCCATCCATAGCACTCACACTTGTCTTGAGCGTTTTAGAGTATACACTTCAAGTTGTCTATGTACCACGTAAGCATCCAAGAAGTCCATAACCGAGGGCACGGCTATTCGAATAGATCATGATAACCCTGCAGGGGTGTACTTCTTCACACACGCTCTCACCACTTATCACCATGTACACGTCATGTACCTCGGCAACCTTCAAGCGGAAGCCTGGCGAGGGTGTCGGCCACGACCTGACTAACCATACAAGACTCTAGACCAGGTTTATCGCCTATTCGGGTTCCATCCGTAAGGAGATCCGGCCGGGGTGTCGCTCACGGCCCCAAACGATGTGTGAAGGGTTCCCGAGGCCACCATCCGGGTGCCACTCGGTACACTAGGACACATGTGCCTAGTCTGTCCCAAGCCCACCTTGCCGGGTGCCACTTGGTAGAAAAATAGCACTACCTACAAACACCAGAAACTAGTTGCAACTCCTGGACAGAGACCAAGTTGATTAATAAGTCGAGAGGGCCGAGTTACCGGAACCCAATGTGTGGTAGTATCGAGTCATTGGACAACATACATAGAAATCAGTGCTTAAGGACGGTTCCAGTGAGACAACCCACCATGTACTCCTACATGGCCTCTCACCGCTACCTTTACCAAATCGTGTTCACACACTTCACTCTCAAAGATCGTAACATATCGTAACACTCCAATTCATTCCCACTGAATCAGACCTGACACAACTCTAAGCAATAGCAGGCATAGCATGGTAGGAACACAACATGGCTCAATCAACTCCTACACATGCTAGTGAGTTTCAACTATTTACTGTGGCAACGACAGGTCATGCAGAGGAATGGGTTCAACTACCGCAGCACAAAGTATCAGATGAATCGTTGTTGTCCTAATGCAATAACTGAGAGCAGGAGCGAGAGAGTAGGATTGTATCGGAATGAACAAGGGGGTTTGCTTCCCTGGTAAATCAACAAGGGAGGCACTGTAGTACAGACAGGTACTCTCGAGCACTTTCCGGAGCTGGACCTATCGAGAAGGAACGGTGCCAACAATCAATACACAAGCATATGCAACAATATGATGCATGAACATGGCATGAAGATGTGATGCTGTTTGAGCTAATGCAACTAGCATTCATTTGGTTGAAGTCCATTTGAACTAAAGGTTCAAATGCATCTCCAAAGTAAGCTCTTTATAAATGCCATTTATATGTTTTCACCTATACAGCAGGTAGAAGTTGTTTTGTCATGCATTAAACTGATAAAGATGGATAGATTGCATTTTTCTGATAATTTTTCATATATAAATTATTTCAATCTGAGCTACGGTTGAATTTCTATGATTTTTTTGAAGTTTTGGGCATTTTCTAGAAATTCCTGAATAACAATAAATCCAGAAAATTGTATTACTGCGTCAGCATTGAGTAAGCATGACGTCAGCAAGTCAACTGCGGCTGACTAGGGTCAAACCTGACGTGTGGGGTCCACACGTCAGTGTCATGGTTAATTAACAGAGGTTATAATTAGCCTAACTAAAAATTAGGGGGCGCCGGGGCCCATCTGTCACTGACCCACACGGTCAAACACCGTGTCAATCAAGTTAGACCAGTCAACCCCACCGGCGTTTAGCCGCCGGCGACCACGGGGCTCGGCGGAGTCCCCGCTGGAGGCCACGAGAGCGGCGGCTGGGGCACCAGGAGGTCGCCCGCGCTCCCGCGCATCCAGGGAAGCAGGCGGGAGGCTGCGGGGGCGGCGGAGCTCGCCGGAGCGAGGCTCACGGCGGCGGCCGGAGCTCGGCTCGAGCGGGCGCGCGGCTACAGAGCGCGGGGAGGCAGGGGAGAAGGGGAAATCGATGCAGGGGCTCACGGCGGACTCGATGGCGTCGACGGCGAGCTCGTGGACGGCCGGACGGCGACGTGCGGGCGGTGGAGATCTGTGGTGGCCGGCGATGAAGAAGAAAATGGTGGCGACGATGGAGGCCGTCCGGAGGTGCGTGATCGACGAGGAGGGAGAGGGGATCGCGGAGGAGCTGTGGAGCGCGTCGGGGAGGCGAGGCCGTGGCTGTGGGCGCGGCAACAGTGGCCGGTGGTGGCGGTGGCGTTTGGGCACGGTGGGAGAGAGAGATCCAGGGGAGGGGTAGGAACAAGAGAGAGTGAGAGAGGCCTGGGGCGGCGCGTGGCGTCGTCCGGAGGCCAGAGCGTCGAGGGGGAGGGCACGCAGGTAGACTGGTGGCGTGGCGCCTATGCGCGCGGGCGGTGAGCGCGTGCCCCTGTCCTCCTGGCGCGAGAAGGGATGATCGCGGTGCCGGTCAGGTGGGGCCAGCCTGTTGGGCATTGGGCTGCCACAAAGGCCCTGCCGCATGTAAGTGGCCCGGGTAAGTTCCTTTTCTGTTTTCTATTTTTCTGACATTTGTTTGGTTTAATAAAATACTAAACCATTTTACTAACTTATGCCAATTTTTGTAGGGGCTAGTGGTATTATTCCAGAGCTCCTCATCAACTAGCATAATTTTTGGACTATATTATATATATAACAATATATATCCAAAGCAAATAATTATGCATTAATTCCAAATGCCCAAAATAAATACTTATGAGCTCCTGCAAATATTGGTTTGATTTATTTATCTCTGCCCAATATTTTCAGAGAGCAGCATGAACATTTTCTTGGAGCCTTTTGGAGCAATTTTTATCTGGGTCATTTCCAGAAATGATTCTGAGGGTTTCACAAATCCCCAATTCAAATTTAAATGGAAATTAAACATGATGCACAAATGACTAGCTGGTCTAGGTCATACCAGAACTAGGGATGTGACAACTCGCCCCCACTTGAAAAAATCTCGTCCCGAGATTCAAGGGTCGATGGAAAGAAGGTGGGGTACTCCAGTCGAAGACGATCTTCTCGCTCCCAAGTAGCTTCTCTCTCGGAATGATGAGACCACTGAACCTTGAGAAACTTGATGTTCCGACGTCGGGTGACACACTCTGCTTGATCAAGAATGCGAACAGGGTACTCTCGATAGGTGAGGTTATCTTGGAGATGAAGCGTTTCATGGTCCACTCCACGGATGGGATCCGAGAAGCAACGCCTGAGTTGAGAGACGTGGAAGACATCATGAACTCGAGAAATATGTGGGGGTAGTTCCAACTGGTAGGCAACCTCTCCTCGTTTAGCGAGAATGCGAAAGGGACCAATGTAACGAGGAGCCAACTTGCCCTTGATACCGAAACGATGGGTACCCTTCAGAGGAGTAACCCGAAGGTAAGCTTTGTCGCCAATTTCATAAGTCATACCCTTATGATGACGATCATACTGGCTCTTTTGACGAGACTGGGCTGTTTTCAAATTCTCACGAACGATGCGAACTTGCTCTTCTGCCTCCTAGATCATGTCTGGTCCAAAGAATTGTCTTTCACCGGTTTCTGACCAGTTCAAAGGTGTTCGACATCTTCGTCCATAGAGAATCTCAAAAGGAGCTTTCTTGAGACTGGATTGATAGCTATTTTTATAAGGAAACTCGGCAAAAGGAAGACATTTCTCCCAATCCATACCGAATGAGATAACGCAAGCTCTAAGCATGTCTTCGAGAATTTGGTTGACCCTTTCCACCTGACCACTCGACTAAGGATGGAAAGCGGTACTGAAGGAAAGTTGGGTGCCCATGGCAGTTTGGAAACTCTCCCAGAAATGAGAAGTGAAAAGACTGCCACGGTCTGAATTGATCTCTAGTGGAACACCATGAAGCGACACTATTCGAGAAATATATAAGTCAGTGAGCTGACTAGCAGTGATACTCTCTCGAACAGGTAGGAAGTGCGCCACTTTGGAGAGACGATCAATGACTACGAAGATAGCATTATTCCCTTTCTTGGTCCCAGGAAAGCCGGTGATGAAGTCCATACCAACTTTATCCCATTTCCACTCGTGAATGGCTAAAGGTCAAGGGTGCCAAGAGGCCTTTGATGATCTGCCTTAACGCGACGACAAACGCCACGCTTAGCAATAAACCGAGCAATTTCTCTCTTCATCCTAGTCCACCGTAACCTCTGGCGAGGTCCCGATACATCTTAGTACTACCGGGATGAATTGTGAGAGGGGATTCATGCGCCCTTAAGAATCGCTTGCTGCATCTGTTGACTCTTGGGAACCACCAAGCGGTTCCCAAAGTAAACAACACCTCGCTCATCCATAGAGAAACAACCAGCTACTCCCTTGGAGATATTTTTCTTAATTCGGGAGATTCTCGTATCATGCTTCGGACTTCTATGATACGATCCACAATAGTAGGTTTCGCCACCAAGGTAGAAAGGAACTGTGAGGAGCAATGTGAAGGTTAAGCTTACGAATTCCTCATGGAGAAGTGGTTGGCCCTCGCCGCAACATGAGATTTTTGCAATAGGATTTGCGACTTAGCGCATCAGCCATGACATTAGCTTTGCACAGGGTGTAGGTAATCCCTAGATCATAATCTAAGATCAACTCCAACCAACGCCTTTGCCTAAGGTTCAAATCTGGTTGGGTGAAGATATACTTGAGACTCGTGATCGTGTAGATCTCGCAACGCTTACTAAGAAGGTAGTGTCGCCAGGTCTTGAGTGCATAGACTACAGCTGCAAGCTCTAGATCATGTGTAGGATAATTCTCCTCATGTGGATGCAACTGACGAGATGCATAGGCAATCACATGACGATCCTGCATAAGAATGCAACCTAGTCCTCGTCGTGAGGCGCCGCAGAGATAACAAAGTCTTTAGTGAAACCGTGGCACAAGTATGGGAGCGTAAGTCAGCGCCTTTTTAGTTCCTGAAAACTGTACTCACACTGTGGGGACCACTCAAACTTTTTATCTTTCTTGAGAAGTTCCGTGAGGGGTTTGGCCACTTTGGAGAAGTTTTCAACAAAGCGGCGACAATAGCTGGCTAGACCAAGGAAACTCCTAAATTGTTTAACTGTTTCAGGTGGAGTCCAATCAAGAACGGCCTGAACTCTCTCGGGATTGACAGCAATGCCCTTACCAGAGATTACGTGGCCTAGGTAGGTCACTTCTGGCAACCAAAATTCACACTTGGAGAACTTGGCATAAAGGCGGTGCTCTCCGAGTTTTGCTAGCACAAGTCTAAGATGTTCGGCATGCTCTTCCTTGTTCTTCGAGTAAATAAGAATATCATCGAGGTAAACCACGACGAATTTGTCTAAGTACTCCATGAAGATCGAGTTCATCAAGCGGAAGAATGTGGCTGGGGCATTGGTTATACCAAAGGACATGACGGTGTACTCGTACTGGCCATAACGAGTGACAAAGGCTGTCTTGGGGATGTCCCCGTTTCTGATCTTGATTTGGTGGTAGCCTAACCTAAAATCCATCTTGGAAAAGACTAAGGATCCAGCGAGTTGATCATACAGGTCGTTGATCTTGGGAAGCGGATATTTGTTCTTTATCGTGACCAAATTAACGGGACGATAATCTACAACCATCCGGTCCGTACCATCCTTCTTCTTGACGAAGAGGACGGGGCAAGCCCAAGGAGAAGAACTAGGACGGATGAAACCCTTTTGCAAGGACTCATCAAGTTGTTTCTTAAGCTCGGCTAGTTCTAAGGGTGCCATTTTGTAAGGTCTCCTAGAGATTGGAGCGGTTCCTGGGATAAGATCTATGACGAACTCTACATCTCTGTTAGGTGGAACACCTGGCAGTTCCTATGGAAAGACATCCGGAAAGTCACGGACTATCAGGATATCTTCAAGGTCTGGAAGAGAGCTGGCATTAAGAGAATAGAGTTGACGCTTTGCAACTCTAGTGGAGACAGTGACTATCTTGCCAGATGGGTGTGTAAGCTAAACAGACCTGGTGTAACAATCAATCTTGGCATGATGAGCTGTCATCCAGTCCATACCCAAGATGATGTTAATATCTGAAGACTTGAGGGCTACAAGTGATGCAAGAAATACAAGTCTATCAACAAGGATTTCATTACCATAGCTGATTCTAGTGGTTTGCCATCTAGACCCTGGGGTTTGGATTTCAAGATGAGTTGGCATATCACAAAATGACATGTCGTGCAAACGAGCATAGCCTTCAGAGAAGAAGGAGTGAGATGCTCCAGTATCGAATAGAACCGATGCTGGATGACAGTTGACAAGGAGTGTACCAAGAACGACATCCGAATCATCATGAGTGTCTTTAGCTGAGACGTGATGCACACGTCCATGTTCAGTGGGAGCTGACTTGACACTAATCGTCTTGCTTGATGGCTTAACACAACCAACAGTCTTCTCAGGCTGGGTGGAGCATAACTGGTCCGAGAGCAACACGCGTATAGTGCCCCGCTCTCCGCATGTGAAGCAAGTCCTCGAAGTTGGGCGTGGACCCGCGACCGACAAGCGGTCTACCAAGAGGCCTGGGTGGAGCATACGACCGAGCTGGGGACGATCACATGGGATGGCCTCGTGAATATCCGGTGGAAGAGCAGAGTTCGGAATCCAAATCCGGCGCTTCTGAGAACTAGAACCGGAAGAAGATCCCAACTCACGGGTGTGCTTACGAGACTCCTCGTAAGTGAGCTGAGCTGTCTCTGCATTAATGGCCTTGTTCACAAGAGCTTGGAATGTATCACAATGATGTAGGTGGAGATCACGATGCAACTTGGGGTTGAGACCCTTCCGGAACCTAGCCTGCTTCTTGGCGTCCGTGGACACCTCTTCTGAAGCATAGCGGGCAAGGTTCTCAAACTCTCTATTGTAAGCATCAACAGCCATCTTACCCTGGATGAAACTACAGAACTCTTCTCTCTTGCGATCGATGAGGGCTTCAGGAATGTGATGCTCGTGAAAAGCCTCAGTGAAATCTCTCCAAGTAGGAATCTGGCCAGCTGGAAGCATAGCCTCATAGTTCTTCCACCAAAGACTAGCAGGACCTTCCAGGTGGTATGCAGCATAGGTGACCTTGTCACTTTCAGCTACGTTCGCAGAATGGAGCTTGCGTGTGATACTACGGAGCCAGTCATCTGCATCGAGTGGCTCGATGGAATGATGAAAGGTAGGTGGGTGCAAGCGAATGAAGTCATGAATGGTTGCAGACCCTTTGAACTGCTGTGCGGTGTTCTCCTCGATACATGCCACCAAGCAGTTAGACTCACGCTTGTTCCTCTCCATCTCTAACATAAACTCTGCCAATGAAGGCTGGTCGGGAGGATCCTCATCCCTACCATCTCCGTGGTTCTGGCTACAAGCAACAGAACTTCGCTTAACTGATGACATCCTGAGAAACGAAACCAAGGACGAAATCAACATCAACTACAGACTGAAAAATGTAGGACACAGAAATTAGTAACTCTCGAACTCCTGGGGCAATTCCGCAGATAACGGCAAGAAAATGCTCGTAATGAGACATCCTGCCAAAATGGGGTAGTACAACAACTCAACATCACCACTCAAAGGTTCTGGGATAATACTAAACGGACTACACCGGAAGTACTCGAAGTTGGGGTATGACCCTGATCAACCAATCCTATGGGACTACGGAGTAGTAACACGTGACCCTGATAGACAGAAAATAAAGCATATTTCCTTAACCCCGTAGGAAAGGTAAGATGACTCAGATCAGAAGGCCATGAGGTAAAGAAGTAAAAAGAGCCTTACGTTCCTTCCCACAATCAATTCCCTTACATAACTAAAGAATTTCTAGACTCAACTTCGACCAGGTTGGCTTGTAAATCGTACAGGCAGTCAGGCTCTGATACCAAAGCTGTCGGGACCCCGATTCTAAGTCACACCGATCTAGCCTGTAACACCTCATATCACTTTGCGGCCTCACGCACGGTATTCCCACGGGTGTCGCCTTACCATGGCCCGGGACCGTTTGCGCCTTTTGGCTCACGTATATGATAGTGTCGCTAGCATCCATATGATAGAGAACCCGGGCCGACATGACTAGCCTTGAACCCAAAGTGGCACTAACTTACGGGGACAGGCATACATGAAACAACATCGAGCATGTCGGTCAGCAGCGTGTGAATCCGGGTTGTAGCAGCTGGGCTAACAGGACTCCGGATGTCACCGCGTGACATTTCCCCGAAGGGACACACACAGGAACGAAGTGAATCACATGCTGGCCAGTCTAAGTGTTCCGGAGTAGTAGTGCTGGGCTAGCAGGACTCCGGTAAACCGGGCTGTAGCAGACTACCATGGCTCGGTGGAAGCACTAGACTAAATTTCCCCATAAGAGAGGCTACCAAGGATAGACAACTAGGTTGTCGGATCCCACACATAGCAATACACGTTACATGTACGCATAACATGCAAGTATGTGTTGTACAACATGGCATCACAACATAATGCAAACTCATATAGATAAAGGCTCAGAAGAGCCACATAGCATTTAATACAAACAGGGGTCACATGACCCATCATTCAGAGCATACAAGCAACAAGCGGAAGCATTACATGTCTGAGTACGCATAACTACGAAAGAAAAAGGCTGAGAAGCCTGACTATCTACAAGACCCTCCCAAGGGTACAAGATCGTAGCTGAGGTAACAAGCTACTCGTCGAAGTACAAGCGGAACTACTAGTAAGACCGAAATCTCCGCTGCAAAACATAAGTAAGCAACGTGAGTACAAAGGTACTCAGCAAGACTTACATCAGATCCTATTATACATGCATTTGTATCAAGAAGGTAATGTGGGGTTTAGTTGCAGCAAGCCAGCTTTGACTCAGTGGCTATCCTATTCTATGACTACAAGAACTTCTTTGAGGTGATATGGCGCACACGAGTCCACTAGTCACCACACAATACACTACTATGGATTCATCCCCGTCTCCCTACGAGAAGGCCATCCATAGCACTCACACTTGTCTTGAGCGTTTTAGAGTATCCACTTCAAGTTGTCTATGTACCACGTAAGCATCCAAGAAGTCCATAACCGAGGACACGGCTATTCAATAGATCATGATAACCCGCAGGGTGTACTTCTTCACACACGCCTCACCACTTATCACCATGTACACGCCATGTACCTCGCAACCTTCAAGCGGAAGCTCGGCGAGGGTGTCGGCCACGACCGACTAACCACACAAGACTCTAGCCAAGGTTTATCGCCTATTCGTGTTCCATCCGCAAGGAGATCCGCCGGGTGTCGCCACGGCCCCACGATGTGTGCAGGGTTCCCGAGCCCACCATCCGGTGCCACTCGCACACCAGGCCACATGTGCCTAGTCTGTCCTAAGCCCACCTCGCCGGGTGCCACTTGGTAGAAAATAGCACTACCTACAAACACCGTAAACTAGTTGCGACTCGGAAAGAGACCAAGTTGATTAATAAGTCGAGAGGGGCCGAGTTACCGGAACCCAATGTGTGGTAGCATCGAGTCATTGGACAACATACATAGAACTCAAGCTTAAGGACGGTTCCAAAGGAGACAACCCCTACATGGCCTCTCACCGCTACCTTTACCAAATCGTGTTCACACACTTCACTCTCAAAGATCGTAACATATCGTAACACTCCTATTCATTCCCAATGAATCATACCGACACAACTCTAAGCAATAGCAGTATAGCATGGTAGGAACACAACATGGCTCAATCGACTCCTACACATGCTAGTGGGTTTCAACTATTTATCGTGGCAACGACAGTCATGCAGAGGAATGGGTTCAACTACCGCAGCACAAAGTAGCGATGAATCGTTGTTGTCCTAATGCAATAACTGAGAGCAGGAGCGAGAGAGTAGGATTGTATCGGAATGAACAAGGGGGTTTGCTTGCCTGGTAAATCAACAAGGGAGGCACTACTTCACAGACAGGTACTCTTGAGCACTTTCCGGAACTGGACCTATTGAGAAGGAACGGTGCCAACAATCAATACACAAGCATATGCAACAATATGATGCATGAACATGGCATGAAGATGTGATGCTGTTTGAGCTAATGCAACTAGCATTCATTTGGTTGAAGTCCATTTGAACTAAAGGTTCAAATGCATCTCCAAAGTAAGCTCTTTATAAATGCCACTTATATGTTTTCACCTATACAGCAGGTAGAAGTTGTTTTGTCATGCATGAAACTGATAAAGATGGATAGATTGCATTTTTCTGATAATTTTTCATATATAAATTATTTCAATTGAGCTACGGTTGAATTTCTATGATTTTTTGAAGTTTTGGGCATTTTCTGGAAATTCCTGAATAAGAATAAATCCAGAAAATTGTATTATCAAGCGTCAAGATTGAGTAAGCATGACGTCAAGAAGTCAACTGCGGTTGATCAGGTCAAACCCGACGTGTGGGGTCCACATGTCGTTGTCGTGGTTAATTAATGAGGTTATAGTTAGCCTAACTAAAAATTAGGGGCGACGGGCCCATCTCACATCGACCCACACGGTCAAACACCGTGTCAACTGGGGTTAGACCCGGTCAACCCCACCGGCGTTTAGCCGCCGGCGACCACGGGGCTCGGCGGAGTCCCCGCTGGAGGCCACGAGAGCGGGCGGGGGCACTCAGGTCGCCAGCCTCACAAGATCCTGTGGAAGCAGGCGGAGGTCATGGGCGGCGGAGCTCGCCGGAGCGAGGCTCACGGCGGCGGCCGGAGCTCGGCTTGAGCGGGCGCGCGGCTACAGAGCGTGGGGAGGCAGGGGAGAAGGGGAAATCGATGCAGGGTCTCACGGCGGACTCGATGGCGTCGACGGCGAGCTCGTGGACGGCCGGACGGCGATGTGTTGCTAAACCATTTTACTAACTTATGCCAATTTTTGTAGGGGCTAGTGGTATTATTCCAGAGCTCCTCATCAACTAGCATAATTTTTGGACAATATTATATATATATATAACAATATATATCCAAAGCAAATAATTATGCATTAATTCCAAATGCCCAAAATAAATACTTATGAGCTCCTGCAAATATTGGTTTGATTTATTTATCTCTGCCCAATATTTTCAGAGAGCAGCATGAACATTTTCTTGGAGCCTTTTGGAGCAATTTTTATCTGGGTCATTTCCAGAAATGATTCTGAGGGTTTCACAAATCCCCAATTGAAATTTAAATGGAAATTAAACATGATGCACAAATGACTAGCTGGTCTAGGTCATACCAGAACTAGGGATGTGACATGCACCGAGTCTCAGGGGCTACTATCTACACAGGGCGCATCTTATATATGCGGAACCGTCAAAAGGTACATCATTTCGCGTACCTCAAAACCTGTTAGTAAACTCCTGACGGCCTCGTGCAACCCGCTCTCCGCGGATGAAATCCTTTCAATCACATTGCCCATCAATGCACGGTGTTCTTCTGAGATAGACGCTCACCCGAGCAGATCCTTCAGCTCCTCCCACCGTGCACCGGACGGTGCCGGACTCGTCCGATGGCCTTTTTTGAAGGCTGGACACAGAGGGCTTTGGGGAGCCATATGGCTGCTTTCCGGCCCTGCCGGATTCGGAGGAACCCTCCGTGACGACACCTCAGGGTCGCCCGCCTCGCAAGGCGGTACGGCAGGAGGAGGCGTTCCGCTCTCCATCATCTCCGGATGAAGATCCCCTGAAGATGAGCTCTGCTGAGAAGGGCTGAGATCCGAACTACAAGGTAAAAATTCAGTTATCTTTCTCGTGAATAGAACAAGGATGTCTCTTATTTTAAAACTCCCTCTCTACTTACGGCTCACCGGAGGGCTGATCCCCTTGGGGGCAAAGGCGGCCGAGGCATCTCCCGCGCAGACCCTCGACGAAGATTTATTCCCCGCTTTGAGAGCATGGTCTCCGGTCTTCGTGAGGCGGTCCTCTTCTTCCCCTGGATGGAGGGATTCTCGATTCCTCCTTTCCTGACAGCCTCCTTCGGGGAGGCGGTAGCTTCCTTGTTCCCCCCTTCGCCTTCTTCAAAAGGCGCAACCTCCAGTATCCTGGTTAACACGGGATCCGGCATGGTCTCAGGGAGGGGGGCCGGACACCTAATTAGCTTTGCTTTCGCTATCCACTCATGTTTAAGGGACATCTCTTTTAAGGGCAATTTTATGATAAATATACGGATGGCGCGTCCGGGTCCAGGACTACTTACTTGAGTATCCGGGCGATTGCAGCTCAGACCTGCGTCCTCGGTCGAGTCCGGACACATTGCTTGTGATCCGAAGAACAATTTGCACATCTCCATGGGTGTCACGCCCATAAAATGTTGGAGAGCTCGTGGTCCCTCCGGATTAAACTCCCACAGGCGGAGGGGGCGACGTTTGCAAGTCAAGGTGCGGCGAATCAACATGACCTGCATCACCGCGACCAGATTGATGTCTCTCTCTAGGAGATCTCGAATGCGGCCCTGCAACAAGGGCAAGTCCTTGGACGGCCCCGAGTTAAACCCTTTATTGATCCATGACGCTAGCTGTGGTGGGGGACCCGAGCGAAAGGCAGGCGGCGCCACCCACTTGGTGCCCCTGGGAGCTGTGATATAAAACCACTCATTGCCATAAGCTGAACTCCTCTTGAAAAGAGCCCTCGGGCCATGGAGCATCAGCATTCTT
>CM038682.1:312659234-312853689 GCA_021605205.1 Aegilops longissima
TATCATCAATATTAATCAAGCAGGAGTAGGGTTTTACCTCCATCGAGAGGGCCCGAACCTGGGTAAAAACATCGTGTCCCTTGTCTCCTGTTACCATCCGCCTAGACGCACAGTTCGGGACCCCTACCGAGATCCGCGGTTTGACACCGACAGGAGAAAATTGTATTGAGATCCAAAAGAGAAGAAGCCATCTAGCTACTAACTATGGACACGAAGGTCTGAGGTAAACTACTCACACTTCATCGGAGGGGCTATGGTGTTGATGTAGAAGCCCTCCATGGTGGATTCCCTTCCCGCGGAGCTCCGGAAAAGGCCCCAAGATGGGATCTCGCATGGTCTGAAGGTTCTTGGCGGTGGAATTAGGTTTTGGCTCTGTGTCGATCATTTGAAGTGCGTAGGTATATATAGGAGGAAGAATGCGTCGGTGGAGCTTGAGGGCCCACGAGGCCGGGGCACGCCTGAGGCGCCCTCCACCTCGTGACCGCCTCTCTTCTTTCTTGATGGAGGTCCAAGTCTCCTGGATCTTATCTGATGAGAAAATCACGTTCCCGAAGGTTTCATTCCGTTTGGACTCCGTTTGATATTCCGTTTCTTCGAAACAATGAAACAGGCAAAAAAACAGCAATTCTGGGTTGGGCCTCCGGTTAATAGGTTAGTCCCAAAAGTAATATAAAAGTGGAAAATAAAGCCCAATATAGTCCAAAACAGTACATAATATAGCATGGAGCAATCAAAAATTATAGATACGTTGGAGACGTATCAGGCATCCCCAAGCTTAATTCCTGCTCGTCCTCGAGTAGGTAAATGATAAAAAGAGAATTTTTGATGCGGAGTGCTACTTGGCATAATTTCAATGTAAATCTTCTCAATTGTGGTATGAATATTCAGATCCGAAAGATTCAAGACAAAAGTTCATATTGACATAAAAATAATAATACTTCAAGCATACTAACAAAGCAATTATGTCTTCTCAAAATAACATGGCCAAAGAAAGTTATCCCTACAAAATCATATAGTCTGGCTATGCTCTATCTTCACCACACAAAGTATTTAAATCATGCACAGCCCAGATGACAAGCCAAGCAATTGTTTCATACTTTACTATTTTCAAAACTTTTTCAATCTTCACGCAATACATGAGCGTGAGCCATGGATATAGCACTATATGTGGAATAGAATGGTGGTTGTGGAGAAGACAAAAAGGAGGGAAGATAGTCTCACATCAACTAGGCGTATCAACGGGCTATGGAGATGCCCATCAATAGATATCAATGTGAGTGAGTAGGGATTGCCATGCAACGGATGCACTAGAGCTATAAGTATATGAAAGCTCAACTAAAGAAACTAAGTGGGTGTGCATCCAACTCGCTTGCTCACGAAGACCTAGGGCATTTTGAGGAAGCCCATCATTGGAATATGCAAGCCAAGTTCTATAATGTAAAATTCCCACTAGTATATGAAAGTGACAAAATGAGAGACTCTCTATCATGAAGATCATGGTGCTACTTTGAAGCACAAGTGTGGTAAAAGGATAGTAACATTGTCCCTTCTCTCTTTTTCTCTCATTTTTTTATTTGGGCCTTTTCTCTTTTTTTATGGCCTCTTTTTTTATGGCCTCTTTTTTTCGTCCGGAGTCTCATCCGACTTGTGGGGGAATCATAGTCTCCATCATCCTTTCCTCACTTGGGACAATGCTCTAAAAATTATAATCATCACACTTTTATTTTTTTTCTTACAACTCAACAATTACAACTCGATACTTAGAACAAAATATGACTCTATGTGAATGCCTCCGGCGGTGTACCGGGATATGCAATGAATCAAGAGTGACAAGTACGGAAGAATTATGAATGGTGGCTTTGCCACGAATACAATGTCAACTACATGATCATGCTAGCAAAATGACAATGATGGAGCGTGTCATAATAAACGGAACGGTGGAAAGTTGCATGGCAATATATCTCGGAATGGCTATGGAAATGCCATGATAGGTAGGTATGGTGGCTGTTTTGAGGAAGGTATGCGGTGGGTGTAAGATACCGGCGAAAAGTGTGTGGTATTAGAGAGGCTAGCAATGGTGGAAGGATGGAAAAAATGCGTATAATCCATTGTCGGCGTTCTGGGAACGGGGGTACCCAGACTTGCTTGCCTGCGGCCTGCGGCGTGGCTCAAGGGGTGGCCCAGTACGGCCCATCTTCATTAGCACAAGCTCAAAACCCTTGCGAGGGGCCAAGCCTCGCGGGGCGGACGATAGGAAGCTTCCTCAGGCACGGCCTCGTCAGGCTGGCTCGTGAGGAGGCGGAGAGATCAAGGCGGGGTACCTCACGAGGTGCCCATGATGCAAGCCATGACGACCAAGGGCGCCAGGCGGGTGCCAGCCCGTGCAGTGTCCTCATTTCCTCTTTGGTGCAAAGGAGGCAAGCGCAGGCGAGAGCATCAAGCAAAGGCAACCATTTCGGTGCAATAAGACCAAGACCAGCTGAACAGCAGGAAGGAGGTCATCATGGAGCCCAAGCCGGCGTCATCGTCAGAGCCTTTGGCAGGCGAGGACCAACTTTAGTCAGGATAAGTGTACTAGATGTTCCCCTTCAAAATGGCCAATTGTTGGCGCCCTTCCCGCTCAATATTTGGGAAGAGGCCCAGGGCCTCTGCCTATAAATAGGACTAGCCACCCACAGGGTAGAGGCAATCTAGAGAGAGGCCGGATCGGATCAGAAAGAGAGTAAGAAAGAGAGAGAGAGAGAGAGAGAGAGAGAGAGAGAGAAGCGACTGAACTCCCCCTAGCAGTTCATCGCACCGGCCAAGAACAGACCCTCGCGAGGCTGTTCTTCCTTGTATTGTTCATCATCAGCCCAAGAGGCAATCCACCACACCACACACTAGAGTAGGGTATTACACCACAATGGTGGCCCGAACCAGTATAAACCTTGTGTCCCTTGTGTTGTTCTTTGTGTAGTTTAGATCCTTGCGAGGATATGAGGTGTAGGTAGGTTGGAGGTGAGATCTCCGCGTGCACCGCAGAGTTCGAACCTAGAGGGTCTGCCGGAACCCGAAATCGGACATTTGGCGCGCCAGGTAGGGGTGCACCAGAATCCGTCTTCCGCCGCCCTGCTCTTCGCCGCCCCTCGCATCCATGTCGAGGCTCGTCGAGCCCGCGCGGCGCGGGCCGCTCTCGCTTCTCGCGTCGCCCGAGCGGCCCCGTCGGCCGCCCCGCCGTTCCCGTCGCTTTGCCGTCAACGCCGCCACCGCCCGGCGAAACGGCAGCAGCGTCATCCTAGCATCCATCCGTGGCGAGCGGCCGCACCGCTACTCGCCGCTTCGCCCAGCTAGTTCTTTCGTCCCACAGCGCTCGCGTGCTCATGGAAACTCGAGCCGCACTCATCGCGACAAGCGAGGTCTGCGCTATCGCCCTGTCGGCAGCGTCGAGGAGTGGCTCAACGCGTCGCCGAGCTCGTCCCACGCCGCGAGGCTCCCGCGCCGTCCTTCTCGCTGCACGCGTCCGCCCGCCTTGGCGGCGAAGCTCGGGCGCCTCAGCCGCCTCCCCCTCAAGAAGCGCCTTGGCCCCAAGCGCGTGGCCCTGGCGGAACCCACTCCGTCCGGCACCGGCGCAACAAGCGCAGAGCTGCCAAGAGGTCCCTCGTCCCCAAGAAGCTGCCCAGTGCTCCTGCACCGCACGTCCACGACAGCTCTGCTCCAAGACGCCAAGACCCAGCGCTGCTCCCAGCGGCAGCGCACGGGGACCAGCAAATCAAGCCCTCCGTCAACAAAGGCCTCCGTGCCCGCTGCGGGCTGCAGCGCCTTCACCACCGAGCTACGCATGGCGTCGCATGGCCCGGCAAGTTCAAGCCAGACCTGCCTCCTCGCCACTGACGGCACAGCCGATCCTGCGGAGTTCCTCCAGCTCTATGAGCAGGGCATCGAAGCCGCCAACGGGGACAAGAAGGTCATGGCGAACTGGTTTCCCATGGCGCTCAAGGATGGTGCCCTTTTGGCTCTGAACACAGCTCTCAGCACGATGTCCTCACAGGGGCGAGATCGCACCCACTTCATCGCCAACTTCCAAGGCACTCGCGACCGGCCTCCTGCCGTGAGCGACATGCGCCGCATCAAGCAGCAGCCAGGAGAGACCCTGCAGAAGTACATCCAGCGCTTCAACAACGCGTGCCTCAAGATTCCCTAGGTGACTGAGGAGGCCATCATCTCAACCTTCTCCGACGGTGTGCGCGACGTCAAGATGAAGGAGGAGCTGGCGATGCATGAAGACCTGTGCACATCCCTGGAGCTGTTCAACTTGGCGACCAAGTGCACCAGGGCTGAGGAAGGACGCCTTTCCCTCCTCGAGCTGCCGGCTGCCGACCCCGAAGAGAAGAAGCCCAAGGTCAAGGGTGTGAAGCGCAAGGGGGATGCCGTGCTCGCTGTAGAACCAAACACCAAGCGAGGCAGGGATCACTCCGAGTCCTCCAAGGGCAGCCGGTACTGCGTGTACCACGACCTCCACACCCACAACACCAACGAATGCCAAGAGCTCAGAGCCGTGCGAGAAGGGCGAATCGGTCGACGCCCCGACCGCAATGATCGCTGCTACGACCGAGGAGGAGGAAGAAGCGCAGGACGCTGGGAAGACCGTGGCCCTCGCCAAGGGTGGCACGGCCGACCTCGCAAGGACCGCTGGCAGGACCAGCCTCGCGAGGGAGGTTGGAGGGACCCACCTCGCAAGGGAGGCTGGAGGGATCAGCCTCGCGAGAATCGCCCACAAGGCAACGCAGGCCTCCCTCCTCTGCCACCGCAGCCAAGGAGAAATGAAGACCATCATCAAGACGAGGGGGCTGGGGGCTTCCAGGAGCCGCGCATAATCGCTTGCATCCTGGGCGGAGCTCAAGCCCCAGCCTCTCAACGCATCTTGAAGAAGTTCGCCTGCGAAGTGAATGCAGTCCTCCCCAAGCTCGAAGCCACGCACCCTCTCGGTGGTCGGCGTGCGTCATCACGTTCAGCTCAGCGGATCAGCTCAAGCGCGCAGCCACAGCGGAGTCCTCGATGCTTTGTTCCCCAATCATCGACAGCGTGCAAGTCACAGGACCCTCATCGATGGCGGGGCAGGGCTCAATGTCCTGTCCGTCGAGACATTCAACAATCTCCAAGTGCCATACAATCAGCTTCAGCCAACCAAGCCTTTCTCCGGAGTCACTGATGGCTCCACAGTTCCGATAGGGCAGGTCCGCCTTCCTGTCACCTTCGGGGCGCGCGACAACTACCGCACCGAGCTCATTGACTTTGATGTCTCTCACATTCGCCTACTGTACAATGCCATCCTCGGGTACCCAGCTCTGGCCAAATTCATGGTCGTGACTCATCACGGCTACAATGTCCTCAAGATGCCAGGAAGCGGTGGAGTCATCACGGTGCCTTGTGAAGAGAGAGACGCAGTGTGTTCCCTGGAGCGTGCTTTTCAAGCCGCGTCAATTGAAGACCAAGATCATAGGAGCGGGAGGCTCCCCGAGGCTGCTCCTAAGAAGAAGAAAACATCGCTGGCCCGACCCTCGGGGCAGGCCCCTCAGTCGCGCTGTTGTTGGGGGCACCTCCTTCATCGCATAGGAAGGCGCGCCCGGCGCCCTCCTCGAGCAAGGCTGGGGTTCTCTCCTGGAGGGCCACCGACTTTGCTAAGATCACGAGGGAGGCGCTCGGGCACCACTTGGAGGCGTGTTTCAAAACATGTTTCCCTCAGGAAGGAGCGAGGCAAGGAGGGCCTAACCCTCAGGAGTTTGTCGGCAAGATCATTCAGGAGCTGCAGGAGTCAAGAGTCATGAGTGGCAGCCGCCGCTTACCCGCCGTAGCTCCCCATCTAGGCGAGGATGGTGGGCTGCGCGTCTGGATCGACATACCAGGGCTCAACCGAGCCACATCTCAGGAGCGCCTCTGGCCCTCACGCGTGGGGCGCTGTGAAGGTCCACCCCACAGCTACGTTTGCACGCCTTACGGCTTGCCAAACGCGGCTGCCACGCGCTAGCCTCATGAGGAGAATCTTGGAGGCTCAAGTGGCCAGGCATTCTGCAGTCCTGGCGGAGATGGAGATGGTACGCGAGGAGCCACCAGCGCCTCCGGAGCCTCCCGAGGCTCCTGGGCTTAGGGGCTCGTGAAGATCGGCTTCCGTAGCGCACGACGTCCGCTACTTCAGCATCCCCTCATCTTCAACATTATCAGGTGACATCCTTCGAGTTCCATTTTCAGCTGGGAGCGCCCCCCAGGGCTGCATCATTCCCAGGCCGCGTGGGTCCGTCCCTGTGGCATGTATCCCTTTTGATTCGTGTTTCTAGTTTACTTTATTGGGGGCGCCCCTCGGGCTGCATCATCCCCAAGCCACCCGGGCCAGACCCAGTGGCATGTATTCCTCTTGCGTTTATTTGGGTCATGTGTTTGACCCATCACGATCATTATTTGATGCCTGTCCACGGCACCCCTCTTCTGTCATGTCGACTGCTTGCACGTTAAAAGGGGGGTTACCTGAGCATCGCGACTCATGGGCTCCTACTGGCTCTCCAGCCCTCACCCTCTGGCCTTGTCCACGGCATCGCGACCTGGCATACCAGCGAGGCTGAGCCCCGCTCGAGGGCCGGGATCCGAGGACGTAGAGCATCGACATCTAACCAAATTTGCAGGAACACATTACAAGAAAAAGGCCCAGAGCCAGGCGCAACCCGCCTTGAGGTAGGACCCCGTGAGACCCGCGCTGGCTCACGGGTGCCCAGATACACCTCGTCAGGCCCTACCGTGCCAGCCACGTGTCAAGGCGGGTTGTACATGCCCCGGGGGCTCCTCCGGGGGAGCCCCTCCCGCACCTGATGGAAGCACCATGCTCCATCTGGGTGGCGACACTTGCCGAGGGCGGCTATGCCGTACACATCTGAGCGCTATGCTCAGCTGGTGATAAACAAGCGAGGTGGCCCCGGCGCATCAACCTCGGGGCCAGAGCTCAATGTCTTGCCTCATCATGCGCCTCCCTCGGGAGTGCCGCGAGGGCTGGGCACGGGGGCTACGCCTGGGTCACGCCCAGACGCACGCCACCCAGCCAGGCCCCCTCGGGCCTGGTTCGTCGCACGTCTCTCCCCGAGCGGAGCCAAGGTACGAAGGTCGTTTGAACGTCAAGGGGGACTGCTGAGCATCACGACTCAGGAGCCGAACTGGTCACGTAGCCCCTCACCCCTTAGTTCCGAAAGGCTAATGGCGGTTGAGGTATGCGCGGGGCCGGGCTCTGCTGACGTAGAATGGTAATTTCACCCATACATCTCACCTCCCTACTTGTTGTTCGTGCGTCAAGGGGGACTCCTGAGCATCGCGACTCAGGAGCCTAACTTGTCACGTAGCCCCTCACTCCTTGGTCCCGGCCTGGTCTCCGGTCGGGGCTAACGGCGGCTGAGGTATGCACGGGGCCGGGCTCTGCCGACGTAGAACATAAGCAAGTAGAAAGGAAAAGCGCAAATCTCAAGGAATTCAAAAGCAAATATTACAGTCCATAACTGTTTTCACAACACCAAACGCAAATTTAAACACCTCCACGAGGCATGATGCATGTTGCAGGAGCTGAAAGCGGGACAGGAGCCACGAAGGAGTCACTTGTCGGCAGCACCGTCGCTGACGGTGGAGCTGCGCTGGGCGGGTTCGCCTCGTGAAGCCTCAGGATCGGCAGTGCCTCGCTTCGGCTTGGTGCTGAAGGCCCGGAACTTCACAAGCAGAGCCTCTGCTCGACCCTTCACGGCCTCAGCAGCGACAGCGGCAAGCTCGCCGCTCGTGGGCTCCAACAGGCTGTCAAGGTCAACATTGGGGTCACGAAGGTAGATGTGGGTGAAGACGCGCGTCCGCGCTGCAGAAGACAGGACGACATCTTCAAGGGCGCGGACCAGGAAGGGAAGCAGCTTGGCGGGGCTGTCCTCGGCGCCGGCCAGTGGGCCTTCCAGGCCGCTGTCGTAAAGCGACTTCAGCAAGGTGCGAGCCTTCACCTCCAGCTTCACGAAGGCCACACGGTCCTCAGCCAGGACCCGCGCCTTGCCATCCAGCTCGATCTTCCTCGCCTCCAACGCCTGCTCCAGCACACCTAAGCGGCCATGGCGCTCATCAAGCTTGGCATCCCGGTCCTTGGCGGCCGCCTCACGAGCCTTCATGTCTTCCTCCTTCTCTTGGCGGACGCG
This sequence comes from Aegilops longissima, assembly GCA_021605205.1. NCBI lineage: Eukaryota > Viridiplantae > Streptophyta > Magnoliopsida > Poales > Poaceae > Aegilops > Aegilops longissima. The sequence continues at coordinate 312,667,415 of CM038682.1, forward strand.
GGCCTCCTTGGCAAGCTGGTCGCACAGGCCCTGCAGCTCGCTCTCCAGCGCCTTGTAGCGACCTCGGACATCGGCTACCTCCCCCAAGGCGGCGTCGCGAGCGGCCTTCGCCTCAAGGACAGCCTGCTTCTCCTCGTCGCAAGTTGTCGCGGCCTGAACCAGCGCTGCTCGAATTGAAGCATCAGAGCGAACCCAGCCGGAGGCCAGCTCCAGGCGTCCGGCCACCAAGCGAGGGTCGGCGCCCAGAAGATCTTTCCGCAGCCGGTCCAGTTCAGCGGCAGCACGATCCAGGACAGTAGAAGGAGGCAGAGAAACGGCAGTTGGCGGAATAGGAGGAGAGGACGGCAGCATAATCACAGCACCATGAGTCGGGACCTTCTGCGCCCCGACGACTGCGGCAGTGGCGTCAGGCAAGGATACCTCGGGAGTCGCTTGAACCATGGGGGCTGGGCTCGCCCCAGCTAGCCCCGCCAGGCCTCGCGAGGATGACCGGGCAGGAGAGGCCCGCGTCTTGCCGTCCCCTTCTTCCGCGGATGGAGGTGCTGCTCCGGGCAAAGCCTCAGGAGCCCCCTTCAGCTTTTTCGCCACAGGCACCGGCCTAGCCAAGGAGTACTAACATCAGGCCTCGACAACGAAGCAAGAAGCAAGATAAAAATCAAGCACTTACTGGTCATCGCTCGCGGGCTCGAGCAACCTCCGGCCGAACTTGAAGCTCGAGAGCCGGCTGCTGGATCAGCCTCAAGAGGCTCGGGAGCAGGAGGCGCGTCTGCCGATCGCCTCGGAGCCGGAGCAGACCCGCGGGGAACCAGCCCCGTCATGTCCTTCTTCGGGATCGGGGGCGAGCTCGTGCCACCTCACTCGTCGCCATCCTCGTCGTCGTCCGGCAAGAGGCGGAGAGCGCGGGACCTGCGCCGAGGGAGGGGCACTCTCGACTCCCCGTCGGTCGCCTCGGAGTCGGGCCCCTCTTCCCGCTCCTCTTCTTCCTCCTCTTCGTTGGAGTCGTCGGAGGACACGTTCACCGTCGCCAGGGCCGCCGGGTCCTCGGGAACCTCCGTGGGCACAGGCCCGTTCCCGTTGAAAGCGGGCATGGAGTCCACCACCTGCTCCCAATCATCTCGAAGGAAGAAGTGCAGGGCGCCCTCCAGCCTCGCCACGTCTCCCCCGACCAAAGATTGGAGGACTGCGGCCAGATCTTCGCCGGCCAAGACTACGGAGCTCGGGCGAGGCCTCCACAGCGGAAGCGAGTATTGCCGAAGCGGGGCCACCCGGTGCTCCAGGAACTCCCTCAGGAGCGACGCCCCGGTCAGCTTCGCCGTCGCCGTGTTGCCCGGCCACAGGTCCGCGTCCATCTTCTCCAGCACTGGCTTCACGCGGGAATCCACGAGTTCCGCACGAGACCAAGCGTCGATGGGCGTGGGCTGCTCCGTGGTCAGAATCAGCCGAGGATGGATGCGCCCGGCATCTACCATGACCCACTTGCTCCTGAAGCCTTCAATCCTTTTCCCGGGCTTCGAGATGGCGTTGGAGCTGTCGTACGCAACATAGCTCGCGCACGCGGTGATGGGGCCGCGGGAGGCCCGGAGGTAGAAGTAGTGGCGCAGCAAGGCCACTGAGGGCTGCACCCCGACATGAGCCTCACAATAGTAGGCGAAGATTGCCAGGAGAAGAACAGAGTTGGAGTGAAGGTGCAGAGCTTGCAGTTTGTAATGGCGGAGGACAAAAAACAAGAACTCAGAAAAGGGAGGCACCAGACCGGCAGCAATGGCGCTCACGAAGAGCGGGTAGAAGGTGCATCCTTGGTCCTCAGGAAGGGCAGAGCCAACCTTGAGCACCGACGCCCCATCATTGCCTTGCACCGCCATCATCCGGCGCGCCCGGGCAAGGCTCTTCTCCGACACGTTCGGGAGTCCAAGCGGCGAGTACCAAGCTCGGCCGAGTGCAGTGGCGTCATACCTTGCTAGAACGCGGGTCGGAGTAGATCTGGGGATTTGGAAGCAGGAAGGATAGGAGCGAAAGGGATGCAGGCAATGGCGGAGAAGGAAAAGGAGGGAAAGCCTGGACGGGTACCGCTCTCTTGTCGATTCGTGCAATTGCCAAGGCGTCACGGGGAAGCAGGGACGCCCACGTCCAATCAACCGCCACACGGCGTCCAAGGCCGCAGGTTGTTAGGGCTCGCGGTGCTTCGCACTTGCCCCTTCGCTTTTTTCTGCTAAGCCAAGGCAAGTCGCGCCTTGGGCCGGGGAGCTCTTGTCGGCGTTCAGGAGCAGGGTACCAGACTTGCTGGCTGCAGCTGCTGGCGTGGCTCAAGGGTGGCCCAAGTCGGCCCATCTTCATCGGCACAAGCTCAAGACCCTCGCGAGGGGCCAAGCCTCATGGGCGGACGACAGAAGCTTCCTCGAGCGCGGCCTCGTTAGGCTGGCTCGCGAGGCGGAGAGATCAGGTGGGGTACCTCACGAGGTGCCCATGGCGCAAGCCATGACGACCAAGGGCGCGGTGGGCGCCAGCCAGCCAGCAGATGTCCTCATTTCCTCTTTGGTGCAAAGGAGGCAAGCGCAGGCGAGAGCATCAAGCAAAGGCAACCATTTCGGTGCAATAAGACCAAGACCAGCTGCACGGCAGGAAGGAGGTCATCGTGGAGCCCAAGCCGGCGTCATCGTCAGAGCCTTTGGCAGGCGAGGACCAACTTTAGTCAGGATAAGTGTACTAGATGTTCCCCTTCAAAATGGTCAATTGTTGGCGCCCTTCCCGCTCAATATTTGGGAAGAGGCCCAGGGCCTCTGCCTATAAATAGGACTAGCCACCCACAGGGTAGATGATATCTAGAGAGAGGCCGGATCGGATCAGAAAGAGAGTAAGACAGAGAGAGAGAAGCGACTGAACTCCCCCTCGTAGTTCATCGCACCGGCCAAGAACAGACCCTCGCGAGGCTGTTCTTCCTTGTATTGTTCATCATCAGCCCCAGAGGCAATCCACCACACCACACACTAGAGTAGGGTATTACACCACAATGGTGGCCCGAACCAGTATAAACCTTGTGTCCCTTGTGTTGTTCTTTGTGTAGTTTAGATCCTTGCGAGGTGATGAGGTGTAGGTAGGTTGGAGGTGAGATCTCCGCGTGCACCCCAGAGTTCGAACCTAGAGGGTCTGCCGGAACCCGAAATCCTACATCCATGGACTCAACATTAGTCATACAGAACTCATATACTTATTGCAAAAATTTAGAATTTATCAAAGCAAAGTATTACGCGCATCCTCCTAGGGGATAGATTGGTAGGAAAAGACCATCGCTCGTCCCCGACCGCCACTCATAAGGAAGACAATCAATAAATAAATCATGCTCCGACTTCATCACATAATGGTTCACCATACGTGCATGCTACGGAAATCACAAACTTTAACACAAGTATTTCTCAAATTCACAACTACTCAACTAGCATGACTCTAATATCACCATCTTCATATCTAAAAACAATTATCAAGCATCAAACTTTTCTTAGTATTCAACGCACTCAAAAGAAAGTTTTACAAATCTTGAGTAGCAAGCATATTATTATTATTAAGCAAATTACCATGCTATTTAAGACTCTCAAAATAATCTAAGTGAAGCATGAGAGACCAATAGTTTCTATAAAACAAATCCACCACCATGCTCTAAAAGATATAAGTGAAGCACTAGAGCAAAACTATAAAGCTCAAAAGATATAAGTGAAGCACATAGAGTATTCTATCAAATTCCAATTCATGTATGGCTCTCTCAAAAGGTGTGTACAACAAGGATGATTTTGGTAAACTAAAAAACAAAGACTCAAATCATACAAGACGCTCCAAGCAAAACACATATCATGTGGTGAATAAAAATATAGCTCCAAGTAAATTTACCGATGGAAGTAGACGAAAGAGGGGATGCCTTCCGGGGCATCCCCAAGCTTTGACTTTTTGGTGTCCTTGGATTATCTTGGGGGTGCCACGGGCATCCCCAATATTAGGCTCTTTCCACTCCTTGTTCCATAATCCATCAAAATATTTCACCAAAAACTTGAAAACTTCACAACACAAAACTCAACAGAAATCTCGTGAGTTCCATTAGCGAAAGAAAACAAAAGACTACTTCAAGGTACTGTAATGAACTCATTCTTTATTTATATTGGTGTTAAACCTACTGTATTCCAACTTCTCTATGGATTATAAACTATTTTACTAGCCATAGATTCATCAAAATAAGCAAACAACACACGAAAAACAGAATCTGTCAAAAACAGAACAGTCTGTAGTAATCTGTAACTAACGCAAACTTCTGGAACTCAAAAAAATCAGAAAAAATCGGAAGACCTAGGCAATTTTTTTATTGATTAGAAGAAATTGGAATCACTATTTTATCACGTTCTGGTGATTTTTAACAATTGTTTTCGTGAACAGAAAGTTTCTGGAAATTACAGCAAGATCAAATAACTATCATCCAAGAAGATCCTATAGGTTTAACTTGGCACAAACACTAATTAAAAGATAAAACCACATCTAAACATAAGATATATGGATTAATTATTCCTAAACAGAAGCAAAAACAAAAAAAATTAAAATAAAATTGGGTTGCCTCCCAACAAGCGCTATCGTTTAACGCCCCTAGGTAGGCATAAAAGCAAGGATAGATCTACGTATTGCCATCTTTGGTAGGCAATCCATAAGTGGCTCTCATGATAGATTCATATGGTAATTTTATTTTCTTCCTAGGGAAGTTTTCCATGCCTTTCCTTAATGGAAATTGGAATCTAATATTCCCTTCCTTCATATCAATAATTGCATCGTTCTAAGGAAAGGTCTACCAAGAATAATAGGACAAGAAGGATTGCAATCTATATCAAGAACGATAAAATCTACAGGCACATAATTCTTATTTGCAACAATAATAACATCATTAATTCTTCCCATAGGTTTCTTAATAGTGGAATCGGCAAGGTGCAAGTTTAGAGAGCAATCATCAAAATCACGGAATTCTAGCAAATCACACAAAGTTTTGGGAATAGTGGAAACACTAGCACCCAAATCACATAAAGCATAAAATTCATGATACTTAATCTTAATTTTAATATTTGGTTCCCACTCATCATAAAGTTTTCTAGGGATAGAAACTTCCAACTCAAGTTTTTCTTCATAAGATTGCATCAAGGCATCAACGATATGTTTAGTAAACGCTTTATTTTGACTATAAGCATGAGGAGAATTTAGCACGGATTGCAACAAGGAAATACAATCAATTAAAGAGCAACTTTCATAATTAAATTCCTTGAAATCCAATATAGTGGGTTTAGCAACGTCTAGGGTTTTATTCTTTTCACTCCCACTTTTATCAATTTCATCATCAAGATCTAAATACTCCGAATTTTTAGAACGCCGTCTAGGTAAAGGTGGATCATATTCAGTTTCATCAAGATTCATATTGCACAACAAAGATTTAATAGGGGACACATCAATAACTTTTAGATCTTCATCTTGATTTTCATAGGAATTGGAAGAACACGCTTTAATAAAGGCATCTTTCGTAGCACGCATCCTAGCGGTTCTTTCCTTGCACTCATCAATGGAAATTCTCATGGATTTGAGAGACTCATTGATATCATGCTTAGGAGGAATAGATCTAAGCTTTAAAGAATCAACATCAAGAGAAATTCTATCAACGTTCCTAGCCAATTCATCAACTTTAAGTAATTTCTGTTCAAGCAAAGCATTAAAATTCTTTTGTGAATTCATAAACTCTTTAACACTATTCTCAAATTCAGAGGGCATCTTATTAAAATTTCCATAAGAGTTGTTGTAGGAATTTCCATAATTATTAGAAGGATTACTAGGATAAGGCCTAGGATTAAAATTCCCTCTATACGCATTATTACCAAAATTATTCCTACCAACAAAATTCACATCCATAGAATCATTATTATTCTCAATCAAAGTAGACAAAGGCATATCATTAGGATCAGAAGAAACACTCTTATTAGCAAATAATTTCATAAGTTCATCCACACAAAACATTGATTTCTTCTATCGCATGCACTTTTTTATTAGTAGATCTTTCAGTGTGCCATTGAGAATAATTAACCATAATATTATCTAGGAGTTTAGTATCATCTCCTAAAGTGATTCCCATAAAAGTGCCTCCCGCGGCCGAATCTAAAAGATTTCTAGAAGCAAAATTTAATCCGGCATAAAAAAATTGTATAATCATCCACAAATTCAAATCATGATTTGGGCAATTACGTATCATTAATTTCATTCTCTCCCAAGCTTGTGCAACATGTTCTTATCAAGTTGTTTAAAATTCATAATATCGTTTCTAGGAGAGATGATCTTAGCGGGAGGAAAATACTTAGAGATAAAAGCATCTTTGCACTTGTTCCAAGAATCAATACTATTTTTAGGCAAAGACGAAAACCAAGCTTTAGCACGATCTCTAAGCGAAAAAGGAAATAGCTTCAATTTAACAATATCATTATCAACATCTTTCTTCTTTTGCATATCACATAAATCAACGAAGCTATTTAGATGAGTAGCGGCATCTTCACTAGGAAGGCCGGCGAATTGATCTTTCATAACAATATTCAACAAAGCAGTATTGATTTCACAAGATTTAGTATTGGCAAGAGGAGCAATCGGAGTGCTAAGGAAATCATTATTATTGGTATTGGTATAGTCACACAATTTGGTATTATCTTGAGCCATCGTGACAAACAAGCAATCCAACACACGAGCAAACAAAAAGGCGAGCGAGAAAAAGGCAAATGGAAAAGAGAGGGCGAATAAAACGGCAAGGGTGAAGTGCGGGAGAGGAAAACGAGAGGCAAATGGCAAATAATGTTGTGCGAGAGATAGGGATTGTGATGGGTACTTGGTATATTGACTTTTGCGTAGACTCCCCGGCAACGGCGCCAGAAATTCTTCTTGCTACCTCTAGAGCACTGTGTTGGATTTCCCCGAAGAGGAGAGGATGATGCAGCAAAGTAGCGTAAGTATTTCCCTCAGTTTTTGAGAACCAAGGTATCAATCCAGTAGGAGGCTACGCGCGAGTCCCTCGTACCTACACAAAACAAATAGCTCAACTCAACCAACGCGATTAGGGGTTGTCAATCCCTTCACGGTCACTTATGGGAGTGAGATCTGATAGAGATGATAGATAATATTTTTGGTATTTTTGATATAAAGATGCAAAGTAAAATAAAAGGCAAAGTAGAAAGCAAAACAATAATAAAGTGATTGGAGATTGATATGATGAGAATAGACCGGGGCCATAGGTTTCACTAGTGGCTTCTCTCAAGAGCATAAGTATTTCTACGGTGGGTGAACAAATTACTATTGAGCAATTGATGAATTGAGCATAGTTATGAGAATATCTAGGTATGATCATGTATATAGGCATCACGTCCGAGACAAGTAGACCGACTCTGCTGCATCTACTACTATTACTCTACTCATCGACCGCTATCCGGCATGCATCTAGAGTATTAAGTTAATGAAAGCAGAGTAACGCCTTAAGCAAGATGACATGATGTAGAGGAATAAATTCATGCAATATGATAAATACCCCATCTTGTTATCCTCGATGGCAACAATACAATCGTGCCTTGCTGCCCCCCTCATCCTTTGGGAAAGGACACGCAAGATTGAACCCAAAGCTAAGCACTTCTCACATTGCAAGAAAAACCAATCTAGTAGGACAAACCAAACTGATAATTCGAAGAGACTTGCAAAGATAACCAATCATACATAAAAGAATTCAGAGAAGATTCAAATATTGTTCATAGATAATCTTGGTCATAAACCCACAATTCATCGATCTCAACAAACACACCGCAAAAAGAAGATTACATCGAATAGATCTCCACGAGAGAGGGGGAGAACATTGTATTGAGATCCAAAAAGAGAGAAGAAGCCATCTAGCTACTAACTATGGACCCGAAGGTCTGAGGTAAACTACTCACACTTCATCAGAGGGGCTATGGTGTTGATGTAGAAGCCCTCCATGGTGGATTCCCCTTCCGGCGGTGCTCCGGAACAGGCCCCAAGATGGGATCTCGTGGGTACAGAAGGTTGCGGTGGTGGAATTAGGTTTTTGGCTCCGTGTCGATCGTTTGAAGTGCGAGGTATATATAGGAGGAAGGAGTACGTCGGTGGAGCTTCGAGGGGCCCACGAGGCAGGGGGCACGCCCTAGGGGGGCGCCTTCCAGCCTCGTGACCGCCTCTCTTCTTTCTTGACGGAGGGTCCAAGTCTCCTGGATCTTATTTGATGAGAAAATCACGTTCCCGAAGGTTTCATTCCGTTTGGACTCTGTTTGATATTCCGTTTCTTCGAAACACTGAAATAGGCAAAAAAACAGCAATTCGGGGCTGGGCCTCCGGTTAATAGGTTAGTCCCAAAAGTAATATAAAAGTGGAAAATAAAGCCCAATATAGTCCAAAACAGTAGATAATATAGCATGGAGCAATCAAAAATTATAGATACATTGGAGACGTATCAGGCATCCTTCCGATATGTCAGGAATCCCGCGCAAGTTGGCCAAACATAGCCTCAACATACTAAAGGGATATAAGCTGGTCAAGCAAACTCTGCGGCGCTTTTCCGAACCCAAACGACAAGCTATGGGGGAGGAGCTAGCCAAACTCATCGAGGCTGGATTCATCAAAGACATTAAACATCCGGACTGGCTGGCAAACTTGGTAATGGTACCAAAGAAGGATTAATCTGGCGCCTATCGTCGATTTCAAAGACCTTAACAAGGCTTGCCCTAAGGATCCCTTCCCTCTTCCCCGTATTGATCAAATCATTGACGCTACCGCAGGTCACGACTCGTTGTGCTTCCTTGATGCATATTCCGGATACCATCAAATCAAAATGAAGGAGTCTGATCAAGTCGCAACAGCATTCATTACACCATACGGGCTGTTTTGCTTTAACACCATGCCTTTCGGGCTCAGGAACGCCGGTGCCACCTACCAGCGCATGATCCAAACATGCCTCGAGAAACAGATCGGCAAAACAGTGGAGGCCTACGTGGACGACGACGTCATCAAAACTAGACACGCCGAAACACTAATAGACGACTTGCGTCTCACATTCGACAACCTCCGCACATACGACATCAAGCTTAACCCGGAAAAGTGCGTCTTCGGCGTCCCCGCTGGTAAACTATTGGGCTTCATCATTTCCAATAGAGGGATTGAAGCAAATCCAGCCAAAATCCGAGCTCTGTCACAACTGGCTACGCCAATCGAACTCAAGCAGGTCCAAAAACTCGCTGGGTGCATGGCAGCTTTAAGCCGCTTTATCTCCAGGTTGGGAGAAAAGGCGCTGCCGCTCTATCGCCTTCTATGGCGCACCGATAACTTCGAGTGGAAAGACGCGGCGACGGCCGGACTGGAAGAAATAAAAGCCCTTCTGGCAAGCAACCCAATCCTGGCCGCGCCAAACACCAGCGAACCAATGCTCTTATACATATCAGCAACACACCAGGTGGTGAGCGGCGTACTCGTCGTCGAATGAGAATAGGACGGACATAAATTTCCGCTCCAGAAGCCGGTACACTACGTATCCACCGTCCTCACACCATGCAAATCCCGGTACCCTCATTATCAAAAAATAGCATATGCAGTTTTCATGGCATCTCGAAAATTGCAACACTACTTTCAGGAGTGCTCTATCACGGTGGCCTCCGAAGTGCCCCTCAATGATATTATTAACAACCGGGATGCAACGGGTCGGATCGCCAAATGAGCCATTGAGCTCCTGCCATTCGACATCACATACAAACCACGTCGAGCCATCAAATCCCAGGTGCTGGCTGACTTCGTCGCCGAATGGATAGAAGCTGAACTCCCTAAAGAGTACGACGTGTGTTCCAAATATTAATGTCCCCCATAGGAGATATCATCCAGTACGTACTCCAAATATTATACACAGACTCCAACAACGCAGCCAAATACGAGGCCTTGCTACATGGCCTCCGGATGACCATATCAATGGGCATACAATGCCTGGAGGTGCGCGGGGACTCAAACCTCGCAATATTCCAAATTAATGGAGACTTTGATGCCAAAGATCCAAAGATGGCAGCTTATCGCAATGTCGTTTTGAAGATGTCGGCTTGATTCGAGGGACTCGAATTTCATCACATCGCCCGTGAAAGTAACCAGGCGGCAGACGTCCTTGCTCACATCGGTGCTAAGCGTGACCCCGTCCCACCTAACATCTTCCTCGAAAGGCTCTTTAAGCCATTCGTGGTATGGCAAGGGGGAGATAGCAATGACAGTCCCGTTCCGAACACAAACACAGACAACGAACATGCCGATATCATCGGAGGCTCAACCACCGAAGTAACGCCATTGGCCCACCTCATAATGGCAGTAATTGCCCCGTGGACCGAACCATTCTTGGCCTACTTCAATAGGAAGGAGCTCCCGGAAGATCGAGCGAGGCTCGCCGCGTAAATGCGGCGTTCGAAGGCCTATAAAGTTCATGAAGGAGAGCTCTACAAGAAAAGCACTACGGAGTCCTTCAAAGGTGTATCTCCGAGGAGGAGGGGCGGCAACTCTTGGCAGAAATTCATGCGGTCTCGGTGGGCACCACGCCGCAGCCCGGCACTTGTCGCAAGGCCTTACAGACAGATTTTCTTGGCCACGGCCGAGGCAGGCCTTACGGGACCTCGTCCAGTGACGTGTCGGATGCCAACTCTTCGCCAACCAAAGCCGTATGCCTCCAACCGCTTTACAAACAATCCCCATTACATGGCCCTTTGCGGTCTGGGGCTTGGACATGGTCGGACCCCTTAAAGGGGGAAGCCATAAGAAAAAATATCTGCTGGTCATGGTGGACAAATTCACCAAGTGGATAGAGGCTAGACCAGTTAAAACGGCCGAGTCCGGACCGGTGATTGCATTTATATCCGATGTGGTACACCGTTACGGTGTACCGCATAGCATCATCACCGACAACGGTTCGAATTTCACAGCTGACGAGGTGAAAACCTGGTGTGCTAATCTGGGCATTAAGCTCGATTACGCCTCTGTCTACCATCCACAAACAAAAGGTCAAGTCGAGCAAGCTAATAGTCTTATTATGAGTGACATCAAACCTAGACTAGTGCGGTCTTTGAAAGAATCAGACAAACACTGGGTCGAGAAGCTTGACTCCGTACTCTAGGGGTTGCGGACCACGCCCAACTTGTAACGCCCCGGATCTGATGCGCCAGGTGTCCGCCAATTATTCGCCGTCGTTGACATGTCATGTGCTTGCGTGTTGCACTTTGCCATGTCATCATCTGCATGTCATATCATGTCATCATGTGCATCTCATTTTGCATTCGTGTTCGTCTCATGCATCCGAGCATTTTCCCCGTTGTCCGTTTTGCAATCCGGCACTCCTATGTCTCCGGCGCCCCTTTTGCCTCTTTTAGGTATGCGGGTGTTAAGCGGTCTCGGAATGGACCAAGGTTTGTCAAGCGGCCTTGGTATAGCACGATAGGCCGCTGTCAAGTTTCGTGCCATTTGGAGGTCGTTTGGTACTCAACAGTTAACGGGTAACCGTAAAAGCCTCCTTCTCCTTGCAGCCCAACACCCCTTCCAAAGTGGCCCAAAACCCACCAAACTCCCCTCCATGCTCTCGGTCGTTCGATCATGATCGCGTGGCCGAAAGCCGCTCCTCATTTGGACTCTCCTAGCTCCCTCTACCTATAAAACTAGCCCCTTCCCCGAAATTCGCGGTCTAATTCTACCCTAACCCTAGCCTTCTTCTTCCTCCGTGCGCCGGACGTGCCCGTGCCGCGCTGGACAAAGTCCGCCGCCTGCCTCCACGTCGCCCGGTCAATCCCGTGCCTCCACGTCAGCGCCGCCGCCTCCCGTGGCCAACGGGAGCGCGCCACGCGGCCTCCGGCCTCCTCCCGCCGTCGCGGCCCACGGGCCCAGCGCCCGGCCAGCCCAGCGCCCGCCCGAGCGCCCATGCCCGCCGCCGCTCGCCCGCTTCCCGCCGCCCGGCGAAACCTCCGCCCGCCGCCGCTCCGCCCTCCGCTTGTGATACGCCGCCCCGCCAAGCGCCTCCTGCCGCGAGCTCCGCCGCCCTTCCCTGCCGCCGCCTCCATCGACCCAGCGCCGCCCGCGCCGGTGGTGGTCGCCGGCCGTCGCCGGTGGCGTGCCGCGCGCCATCGCCCCCGCGCCGCCGGCTCGCCTTGCCGTCCGCGCCTCCTCCTCCCTGACCGAATCCAGCCGCGGGAGGGCTAGATCCGCCTCAGCCGGCCCTTCTCCGGCCATCCCCACCAACTCCGGCGAGTCTCCGGCGATCCTCGGCATCCGTGCAGTACGAGGTTGACTTTCCCCCTCTGAGATTTCACTAAGTCCCCGTAGTTTCAGTATTATGTTGCCTTGTTCATCGCATCATAACTCTGTGCATATAGCTCCGTTTCGTGCGTGTAATATGTCAAATTGTTCGTCTCGACGAGTACATCATTTCATCTCATTGCATCATTTACATTTGAGCTCATCTTGATGCCCGAAATGCTGTTAGAAGAGGGCTATGTGATGTTAGTTTCAGATTCTTATCAGAACATGCACTTTTGTCATTTTTGCCATGATTGATGTGTGCACCCTATGAACTTGAGTCCTACATGTGTTTTGTAATATTCCATGCCATCTTTACAGGGGTATATGCCATGTATTTTTGTGATCTCTGTGGTGACTAGCACAAGCATGCAAACTAGGCTTCATGATGTTGTTGATTTCAGCCCTGTTCTGCGATATTTTTATGCCATGTAAACTTGATGCTACCGAGAGATCCATGCTTATTTTGAGATACTTCAGTAAGGATGTTTTGAACATATGGTTATTCTCTATCCATCCATGCCCTTGTTTGCAATTGTGGAGTGCCATAGCTTGAGTCAATCGAGCTCTACTTTTGCTATAAAATGTTTCTTGGCAGGTTGTTTACATGTTATTCAATTTTGCCAAGGTTGTTGTAGTTGATCCGTGTATGCTATGATGTTGTTCTTGCCATGTATAGCTTCTATGCCATGTCTTCCTACTGTTTGTTGCCTTTCCATGCCATGTATTGCTTTGTGGTGACTGGTTCAAGCTCACCAACATGCCTACTTATTGTTGTTCCTGCCATGTATGAATCTGTAATATAACTTGCCATGTTTACATGGGTGCCATCATATTTTCTGATCCTTTTTGGCTCATGGCCAGTAAGGGACTTTTGTTCTAGGAAATTAGTAGATTCATGCCATGCCTTTGTTTTCCATGATAAGTTCCTGTAACATGCTGTTTGATAGCTCTAAACATTGCAACCTGATGTTATTTCCTGATAAGTCTGAAACTGTTAATATATGCAATCTTGCCATGTCATTTTGAGCATGTTCTAGTGATTTCTGGAGATAGATAAGTGTTCATGTTTTGTTATGCTTTACCTGTTAATCATGTCCATGCCTTTTGTTTCCATGTTAATATGTTGTAGCTTGTTGTTTTGGTGCTTGCAATATGCCTAGTTGCTGTTTTGGACAGATTGTTGTCATGACTTGTATAGTGTGTATGTGTTGAACCGTTGCTCCGTTTTGAGTGTGCTTTATATGAAACTTGCTTACAATTGCATGTAGCTTCATATTATCATGTTGAATCCTTGTTTTGAGGTGTTCGCTTGATGTTTGTATGCATTTTGCATCAATGCCATGTTTAACTTGTTTTGCACATATCTTCTAGGCCGTAGCTCCGAATCTAATGAACTTTATATGTAACTTGACTAGATTTTCGTGTAGATCATCGTGGTGCATCTTAACTTGCTGTTTAACAACTTGAACATAAGGTTTATTCAGATCTGGACCAATTTCGAAATTTTTATATGAGGACTTACCGGAATTGTTCTATGTTGTTTCCGGCCTCATTTAAACTTGCTTTGATGTGCTGCTCTTGTTTGCATAATCTCTTGCCATGAGTAGCTTCATGTGGTCTTGTCATGCATCATGATTGTTTGTGCATCATGCCTTGTTCATGTGTGGTGTGTTTACCATGTTGTGTGCTTTTCTCGATAGTTCCCGTTTCGTTGCGATCGTGAGGATTCGTTCATCTACGCTTGGTTCATCTTCGTGGCTTCATCTTCTTCATGGACTCGTTCTTCTTCCTAGCGGGATTTCAGGCAAGATGACCGCTACCCTGGATCTCATTACTATCATTGCTATGCTAGTTGCTTTGTTCTTTCGCTATGCTGCGCTACCTATCACTTGCTGCTCAAGCCTCCCAAATTGCCATGAACCTCTAACTCGTTGTCACCTTCCGAGCAAACCGTTGTTTGGCTATGTTACCGCTTTGCTCAGCCCCTCTTATAGCGTTGTTAGTTGCAGGTGAAGATGAAGTTTGTTCCTTGTTGGAACATGGAGATGTTGTTCCTTGTTGGAACATGTTTACTTGTTGGGATATCACAATATATCTTATTTAATTAATGCATCTATATACTTGGTAAAGGGTGGAAGGCTCGGCCTTATGCCTGGTGTTTTGTTCCACTCTTGCCGCCCTAGTTTCCGTCATATCGGTATTATGTTCCCGGATTTTGCGTCCCTAACGCGGTTGGGTGATTTATGGGACCCCCTTGACAGTTCGCTTTGAATAAGACTCCTCCAGCAAGGCCCAACCTTGGTTTTACCATTTGCCTCACCACCACCTATTTTCCCTTGGGAGTAATTAACCCAAGGGTCATCTTTATTCAGCCCCGGGCCAATGCTTGTCTAAGTGTTGGCCCGAACCAAGTAGATCGGGGCCCCTCGGAAACTCGGGGTTTGGTTTTACTCGTAGGATGTCTCATCCGGTGTTTCCACGAGCGAGATATGTGCAGCTCCTATCGGGATTGTCGGCGATCGGGCGGCTTTGCTGGTCTTGTTTTATTCTTGTCGAAATGTCTTGTAGCAGGATTCGAGACTGATCGGGTCTTCCGGGAGAAGGAATATCCTTCGTTGATCGCGAGAGCTTATCATGGGCTAAGTTGGGACACCCTGCAGGTATAAACTTTCGAGAGCCGTGCCCGCGGTTATGTGGCAGATGGGAATTTGTTAATATCCGGTTGTAGTAAACTTGAAGCAAACTCTTCTAAAATACACCAACCGTGTGCGTAACCGTGAGTGTCTCTTTTCGGGGTTGATCGAGAAGTGAACACGGTTTCTGGGTTATGTCTGACGTAAGTAGGAGTTCAGGATCACTTCTTGATCATTACTAGTTGACGACCGTTCCTTTGTTCCTCTTCTCGCTCTCATTTGCGTATGTTAGCCACCATATATGCTTAGCCGCTGCTGCAACCTCACCACTTTACCCCTTCCTTTCCCATTAAGCTTTGCTAGTCTTGATACCCATGGTAATGGGATTCTTTGAGTCCTCGTGGCTCACAGATTACTACAACCTCGGTTGCGGGTACAGGTTCATGCGATGATCTTGGCGTGAGAGCGATGTTTGCTTGTTTGGAGTTCTTCTTCGCTTCTTCTTGATCGGGGATAGGTTCCAGGTCGGCAGCCTGGGCTAGCATGATGGATGTCGTTTGAGTTTCTGTTTATGTTTCATCCGTAGTCGGATGTTGATCTTGTATATGATGTTGATGTATTCTTGTGGCATTTGTGCCTTATGTATGTATCCCCATCTATTATGTAATGTTGATGTAATGATATCCACCTTGCAAAAGCGTTTCAATATGCGGGTCTATCCTTGGTGGGACCGTCGAGTTCCTTTTGGATAGGGTCGCATATTGGGCGTGACACAACTGTACTACCGGATACACACCTTTCTTCATGGTGTATGGTGCAGAGGCTGTATTGCCCTGTGATATTATACATGACTCACCCCGAGTACGTATGTACGAAGAGAAAAAGGCCGAGTTGGATCGGCAGGACAGCCTAGACGCCCTGGAGGAGGAACGCGATGTCTCCAAAGACCGTTCAGCATTTTATCAACAGTAGGCTCGAAGATATCAAAGCAGAGAAGTACGGGCCAAGACTTACAACGTTGGCGAACTTGTTCTACGCTTACCGGAGAAGAAAAAGGACAAACTCAAGTCCAAATGGGAGGGTCCCTTCATAATTGACGAAGTTCTTACCGGAGGAGCGTACCGTCTTCGTGACGCATCAGACAATCGCCTAGAGCCGAACCCCTGGAATGCGGCCAGACTCCGAAGGTTCTATGCCTAGCGCCGAACACTTTGTTAGTCTCCTTCTCCCCTACAGTTTCCATAACTCTTTACCCCCTTTTTACACAAAATTTTCACTTTAAAACTCTTATTCGGCTTGACCAAATACTGTTGACGTACACATTTTTACAAACGTACGCTCATTATACATGGGGGCTTCTTTTAACAGAAGCTTGTTAATATTACTTGCCGAGCATTAAGCTCATCACACATATGCGTTTTTTCCGTATGTCTTTTCTTCACCATTATATGCATCGATATGACTTAAGTTTTGGCCAAGCTGGGTTGCGTGGCTCCTGTGCTTACCCCTACGTTCCCAATTGTTCGGCTAGGTGGTAAAGGGAGCACCTCTGCGATTGTTACTGCCGGGTCATCCGGATGTGTACCTCAGACTAGGTGAAGCCAAAAGCTAGCGTTCTTAAGGGGATATTCGGTCAGTGGATGAAAAATACTTTTTTGCACTCACTCTATTGTGAACCCCCAAAAGCTATACACACTATGATTTTCACATCACAATTCTGACATGTCTACTATGCATGCATACCCAGGGAAAGGAACCCTTAACGGAACTATTCTCCCTGGAAGATGTTTCTTACAATCTCAATGTAATATAACATAACTAGCAGGATACAAATTGTCTTTTCAAGCAACTATAACCCCTACGCTTAGTTTTGCATGCATACCCCAGCCTATTCGGCTGCGACGGTATTCGGAAACACTCCGCACCTTTGGGTCCGGAGGTTGACGCGAAAAGGTCTGCCATGACAAATGATATATAATTCAGCTAGAATTCCATACGGTGAGGAAAGTACATAGTCACTTGGACTCAAACACTTCCTCCTCTATACCGTCCAACATGCGATCTAACTTACAATCCTGTTGGGAATATTTGGCGGCCACCCCTACTTGGTCATACACCAAACTAACAGGAATTTCTTCCCCATTCGGCCCTATCGGTCCGACCCGCGCCATGTGATTAGGATCAAGCTTGGTATACCGAGTCTTCACCATGGCCCAAGCCTCTCGCGCACCCTCTTGATAGGCCGATATCTTCCATAGCCGGATATGCCGCCGTGCTCCTTTGAACAGCTCTACAAGCTCCTCCATACTTCCTGGAGGGGAGGCGGATGGCCACAGAGCCTTGGCAACACTCCGCATCGCGAGACGTTCTTGTTTGTGCACTTGCGATAGCTGTTGCAGCAGATCACTCGATGATCCGAATACCTCCTCTTCAGGACGTCCCGTTAATATACCTGCAATCATAGCTATATCAGTTTCTCCTATCGCCGAACTACTTTCAAAATAGTTCAGATACATACTGAGTATGCCGCCCCGTAGCTGCTTGTTCTCCTTCACAGAATCGGCTAGCTGGGCCCGCACATCTTTTAGCTCTTCGCCTAGCTGGGTCTTGCAATCCTGGAGCTGGTTTTTCTCAATAATGGCCTGCTTCAGTACACGATCACCTGTAGCTTGTAGCCTTTTGGCTTCTTGCTCATTCGCTTGCGCGACTTCCAACGCCTCTTTGAGTCCCCTTGACCATTATATCACGGTATAGGCAAGACTGTTAGTATTGAGGGCATATAAGTATATTTTCTCATTGGCAGGGGAATATTAACAGGTGACGCCTTCTTGTACTTTTCCAGTTCGGCGGTAGCAGCATTTAGCTGCGTCCGACATTGTTCCAGCTCTTGGGATAGCAAGTTGTTCTTCTCTGTAAGAAACTGGCCAAACAACGGTACTGAAGTCAGTTGTACCAACTGCTTTCAGTCCCGGGGGCTACTGGCATATGGTTATCCTATTCGGACAAATAAAACTTACCCGCACATCTGTTAAATACTGCTTCGTGGCTCTACTAAGCCCGTTTCGGGCAGTCCGGATGTACGAATCAGCCGAGCTGAAGGCATTAAATGCCTCTTCCGAGAACTCAGGGTCTCATAAAACAGCCCTGCAGCGCTGATGATTCATGGCGCTCTCCACTTCCGAGTTGGTAACGGACATATTCTCCGAACCCTCGGCTGAAGGTTAGTCCGACACTGTTCCTACGTCGGCTCCCGCCTTTCCAACGGGGTCTAAATCTCGGGCGCGGGGAGTACGGCTGGCTGGACCCTCGTATTTAGTCTGGTGAACCTTTTTCCTAGTGTCAAACAAGCGTACAAGTTACATTTGGATGTTACTGCTAAAGTATACCTTTGTATCCTTACCTCTTTGACGAGGGACCGGTCGTGACTTCACTGGCCTTCCTTTTAGAGGTCTTGCTCGGCGCTGGAGCCACTCTCTTTGGAGCCGCCCCTGGAGTAGCGTGGCGCGCCGAACGCCTCCCCTGTGGAGCACGAGACAATGCGATGGGTGAGGCAGTGCGAGGAAGCTCTTTTGAGAGAGATTTTTTCTCGATGACTTACGTGGGAAGCAAGAAGAAGACCAGGATAATCGGCGATAATGCCCACTCCCGTGCCATCATAGCTCGCCTGGTAAAACACCCCTTCCGCGAGTACCACGAATATGTCCAGATCTTCTTCGGACCCAGGATCCAGCTCCAGGTTGTAGTCCTCAGGCTGTGGGGCGGGGCTGTAAAACCCCTCGGTGATTCTTCGCCAATGCTGTTATAAGCAAATTAGAAATTCATCAAAGGTAATCTGGAAAGCGGAATGAGTAAAGCAGAAGGATTGGGACTTACCCAACCGGGAGGATTATACATAGAATATCCATCTCTGTGATTGATGCGAAGAAATTCCTCTTCCTCCCCTTTGAACAGCTTGGCCAGTATTTTGGCCAGAGCGGCGGGGGTACCCTGACCTTTTTGATCGTAGCGGGAGGCGTTGTCCTCCCCGTTGTAGTGCCACATTGGGAGCCCTCTGTATTGAAGCGGCTGAACCCCTTGCGTTATGGAGGTCGCCATCATCTCAATCATTGTTAATCCGGACTGGGCGAGCGTCTTTATCTCGCCCAAGAGTTGACGAACCTCCGCACTGTCGTCCTCCTCAAGGCTCCGGGGGCGCCAACTGTGGCGTTTCTTTAGCGGAACGCTTGCAAATTCAGGGAGACCCTTTCGAACTGGGTCGGGAAGGGCAACGTCCTCGATGTAGAACCATTCGGAAGGCCATTCTTTAGATGCCTTCCTTGGTGTGCCGGACAGGTATCCGGTATCGGCGATGCGCCACACTTCGGCTCCGCCCACTTCAAATATTGACCCCTCATGGTTACGCGGGACAAGACAGAACAATTTTCTCCACAATTCGAAATGGGCTTCAACACCTAGAAATGACTCGCATAACGCAACATAACCTGCGATGTGCAGGATAGAGGCGGGAAAGAAGTTATGCAGCTGAAGGACATAATATTCGAGAAGCCCTCAGAGGAATGGATGGACTGGAAATCCGACGCCTCTTATCAAATAGGGGACGAAGCACACTCGCTCCCCCGGACGGATTAGGGGAGTCCTCCGCCTGAACCACACCATTGAAGGAAGCCAACCCTGCTCGAACAGGGACCAGATCCGCAGGAGGTAGAAATCCCTGCGTTTGCAACTTTGCTAACTAACTATGAGACACAGAGCACTTCTCCCACTCGCTTTTCTTTGGGCTGGAGTGGGAGGAGGAGCCGGGAATGCTAGCCATGCTGGAATGGTTTCTCCTAGCAGACTCCGAGGATCTTCTCGGTGTGGCGTCGCATGGATCTGAGATCCAGTATCTTTACTAGGCGCGCTCCCTTGCGTAGACGGGGTGTTATTTGCAAGTATACCCTGACTTTCCGCATTCGCTCGACACGTGGAAGGCGAAGTTATTAGCGCGCAGAAGCCGAGGGGAACAATATTGAGTCAACAGCCGAATACATTACTTGGAGAAGGGAACCCGCCTTGCAATGCCGAAGACAATCTGAACGCCGAACACCTCCTCATTGAAGCCTGGTTCGGGGGCTACTGAGGGAGTCCTGGACTAAGGGGTCCTCGGGCGTCCGGTCTGTTATCCATGGGCCAGACTGATGGGCTATGAAGACATGAAGACTGAAGACTGCACGCATGTCCGGATTGGACTCTACTTGGCGTGGAAGGAAACCTAGGCAACCGATTATGAAGATTTCCTCCTATGTAACCGACCCCATGTAACCCTAGATCTCTCCGATGTCTATATAAACCGGAGGGCATAGTCCGGATAGGACATATTCACTACCATATACTCATAGGCTAGACTTCTAGGGTTTAGCCATTACGATCTCGTGGTAGATCAAATCTTTTAACACTCATATTCATCAAGATCAATCAAGCAGGAAGTAGGGTATTACCTCCATAGAGAGGGCCTGAACCTGGGTAAACATTGTGTCCCCCATCTCCTGTTACCATCGATCCTAGACGCACAGTTTGAGACCCCCTACCCGAGATCCGCCGGTTTTGACACCGACAAGGGGGCCGTGAGAGCATGCCATGGGCACACATCTATTTTGATGATGTCCGAACTCCATATGAATTTCCTGTAATTAAAATACCAACTAGGCCTACGCCAGTGGCCGCACCTCATGACCGAAATGTTTGAAACTTCTCCCCGCTTCTCGAACAAACAGATGAAAACTCACAAAGCGACGCACAAATGATTTGTACACCTTGTTTGCTAGGATGATAGTAAGGGGGTATCATAGCTAGTATCATGCATGCCAACTAGGCAATTTTGATGAGCTGTCATAGAATTAAATGAAGAAATAGAGGGTTAAGTATCATATCATGAAACTGTATCATAATAAATGATATGCTACTATGTGGCATGCATGACAATATAAATAAAGTACTACATATGATACTAGCTACTCTATGATACTATGCATTAGAGCAAGTACAATAGAGTGACATAAGACTAGCCACAATGAGTAGTAACATAGACTAGTAACATGCATATGTTACTAGTCTATGTTACTACCTCTATAGTGGGGAGTAACATATGTGTAGTAACATGCAATACTTCATTTATTAGGCTATAGATTCATCTTGCCTTGAGATGTGTGATGTTACTCATACTACGTACTAGTAACTAGCTATGTTACCACTTTCCTCTCTTTCTTCATTTATTGCTTGCCACATCATCTATTTTATCTAGATATGTGTGATGTTACTACCTATGTTACTCCCACTGTGGGGGTAGTCTAAGCAGGCTATAAGGAATAGAATAATATATATGTGCTTATTAGTTGGAGGAAAGAGAAGAGGAGAGAGAAGAGAAGCGGGCTCTTGGTTAGTAGAGCCAGCTGCAACACGAGACCCAAGATACTTTGTGAGGATGTAAGGTGGGCCAACTATTGATAAACTAGTACGTATTTAAAACTTATTATTGTACATGCCCGCTAAGAGGTTGGCTGTGTATATGACATGGCAACTTCTTATAGTCGACCGTTGGCTGTATTATTAACCATGCTCTTAGTGAGGTAGCTAGTATATCATAGACTAGCTAGTATCAGACTAGCCACAGTGGGAGTAACTTCGGTAGTAACATCGACTCCAACTCAGCAAACTTGCTTATGTGGCAATAAGTTAACTTAGCTAGTTACTGTAACATCACATGTCTCAATGCAATATGAGTCTATAACCTAATAAATGAAGCTTTGCATGACACTACACTTATCTTACTACCCACTATGAAGGTAGTAACATGTGTTTTCCGCGGCTTTATGCAACAGCGTTTTCCGCGGCTTCATTCTTTTGTCATTGATGACACACTTACCATTAAAAATGTGATGGAGCTGCCTGTCCCA
The DNA here is from genome assembly GCA_021605205.1 of Aegilops longissima. Taxonomy (NCBI): domain Eukaryota; kingdom Viridiplantae; phylum Streptophyta; class Magnoliopsida; order Poales; family Poaceae; genus Aegilops; species Aegilops longissima. Next base: position 312,689,334 of record CM038682.1, read on the forward strand.
TCCGACAATTTTCACCTGCCTTTATCAGTTGAAGCTTTTGAGGAATTCAATCAACTTCAGGCTATAATGCCTCTCATAAACTTACGTGAGGGAGTTAGTGACGTGTGGAAATGGCCTTCAAAAACTGGGGACTATCAATCCAGGATCTACTATCATCCTGTTTTTACGATGTCGTGGCTGACCCTCTTTTGGTGGATCTCGAAATGTGCTTGCACCCTCAAACTCAAGGTGTTTGGATGGCTTCTTTTGATGGATCGCTTTGAACACCGGGGATATGATTGAGACGCCATTGGATTATCCAGGATGATACTTGTGCCATTTGCTTCTCAGGTTTGCATGAAGATAGAGCTCATCTCTTTTTGCTTGCAACTTTAGCCAACGATGTGCTGGAATTATTTGGGCATTTCATGGAATGTTCAACCTAATCAGACCACTTTTGAAATGGCTTGTGAGGCCAGGAGGAATTTGGTCAACCATTTTCACCGAGGTAGTATTTACGACCACCGGAATATTTGGACCCAAAGGAATGGAAGGATCTTCAGAAATGAGCTGCCCACTTTCAGAGCTTGGAGGAGAAATTTTATTCATGATATTACTCTCTTAGCTCATAGAATCAAGTTTAAATATAGAGATAGACTAAGTGATTGGATAGATTCTTTACACTAATCCCCCTGTAAGTAGCCTTCTTTTCCCCTCTTGTTTTCCTTTCTAATTTTGTACAGAATCTATATTTGTTTTAATAAAGGGCTGTGAGGCTGTTGCCTTGCAGTACATAGTCAAAAAAAAAAGGTAGTAACATAGTCTAGGAATATGTGTATATTACTCTCCATTGTGGCTAGTCTCATACTCCCTCCTTTCCGGTTTAGGCTTGTTGTCATGGTAGTATCATAATCGGTATCATGTATGCCAACTAGACTTTCTAGATGATGTGGCACATAATTAAATGAGGAAAGATAGGATGTGGTATCATATCATGATACCGTGTCATATTAAATGTTGTATTACTTGTATGATGCATGACAACTAATAAGGCAACCTAAGATACTAACTAATGATACTATGCATTACGAAAGTAGTATCATATACTAGTATATATCATATGCATGATACTAGTATATGATACTCCCCATTACAACCAGCCTTATAGGGCTCAATTCAAAAATCTCACCAACCAAGGTAGATATGGTGAGTGGTGGAATACTTTTTGTAGTTTGCAAAAACACCCACTTAATGTGTTTGTTCTCCTCAAAAAATTATGTTTTCCAATGTATTAATTGCAATACATGCATGCATAAAGTACATGCATTGGTCAACTTTCTCCTAATACTTGCATGCAATGATTTAATGCACCTTGGAATCTGAACATGTGATGGGGAACAACCAAAATTGAGCCTTATAAAATGGAAAAACTAAAATTTCGCGATAAGCCTATAAACCGGAAAGGAGGGAGTATATATGCATGATACTAGTATATGATCGGTAATACCTCTGTAATGCGCGCATGCATATTATCATAAGTTAGTATCTTAGGTTTGTTGGGGAACGTAGTAATTTCAAAAACAATCCTACGCACACGCAAGATCATGGTGATGGCATAGCAACGAGAGGGGAGAGTATTGTCCACGTACCCTCGTAGACCGTAAGCGGAAGCGTTATGACAACCCGGTTGATGTAGTCGTACGTCTTCACGATCCGACCGATCCAAGTACCGAACGTACGGCACCTCCGAGTTAAGCACACGTTCAGCTCGATGATGATCCCCGGACTCCGATCCAGAAAAGTGTCGGGGATGAGTTCCGTCAGCACGACGGCGTGGTGGCGATGATGATGCTCTATCAAGCAGGGCTTCGCCTAAACTCATGACGATATGACCGAGGTGGAATATGGTGGAAGGGGCACCGCACATGGCTAAGGAACGATCCGTAGATCAACTTGTGTGTCCATGGGGTGCCCCTTGCCTCAGTATATAAAGGATGGAGGAGGAGGAGGCCGGCCAAGGCAATAGGTGCGGCCAGGATGTGGAGTCCTACTAGGACTCCAAGTCCTAGTAGGAGTCCACCAAGAGGGGAGGAAGGAGAAGGAAGTGGAGGAGAAGGAAAGGTGGCCGGCCCCCTTTTCCCTAGTCCAATTCGGACTAGAGGGGGGGGGCGCAGCAGCCCCTTGGCCCTTTCTCCTCTTCCCACTAAAGCCCATCAAGGCCCATTGCTTCTCCCGTAACTACCGGTACTCCAAAAAATACCCGAATCACTCGGAACCTTTCCGATGTCCGAATATAGTCGTCCAATATATCGATCTTTACGTCTCGACCATTTCGAGACTCCTCGTCATGTCCCCGATCTCATCCGGGACTCCGAGCTCCTTCGGTACATCAAAACTCATAAACTCATAATAAAACTGTCATCGTAACCTTAAGCGTGCGGACCCTACGGGTTCGAGAACTATGTAGACATGACCTAGAACTATTCTTGGTCAATAACCAATAGCGGAACCTGGATGCTCATATTGGCTCCTACATATTCTACGAAGATCTTTATCGGTCAAACCGCATAACAACATACGTTTGTTCCCTTTGTCATCGGTATGTTACTTGCCCGAGATTCGATCGTCGGTATCTCAATACCTCGTTCAATCTCATTACCGGCAAGTCTCTTTACTCGTTTTGTAATACATCATCCCGCAACTAACTCATTAGTTGCAATGCTTGCAAGGCTTATAGTGATGTGCATTACCGAGTGGGCCCAGAGATACCTCTCCGACAATCGGAGTAACAAAACCTAATCTCAAAATACGCCAACCCAACATGTACCTTTGGAGACACCTGTAGTACTCCTTTATAATCACCCAGTTACGTTGTGACGTTTGGTAGCACCCAAAGTGTTCCTCCGGTAAACGGGAGCTGCATAATCTCATAGTTACAGGAACATGTATAAGTCATGAAGAAAGCAATAGCAACATACTAAACGATTAAGTGCTAGGCTAACAGAATGGGTAATGTCAATCACATCATTCTCCTAATGATGTGATCCCATTAATCAAATAACAACACATGTCTATGGTTAGGAAACATAACCATCTTTGATTAATGAGCTAGTCAAGTAGAGGCATACTAGTGACTATATGTTTGTCTATGTATTCACACATGTATCATGTTTCGGTTAATACAATTCTAGCATGAATAATAAACATTTATCATGAAATAAGGAAATAAATAATAACTTTATTATTGCCTCTAGGGCATATTTCCTTCAGTCTCCCACTTGCACTAGAGTCAATAATCTAGTTCACATCATCATGTGATTTAACACTAATATTCACATCTCGTATGTGATTAACACCCATAGTTCACATCGTCATGTGACCAATACCCAAAGGGTTTACTAGAGTCAATAATCTAGTTCACATCGCTATGTGATTAACACCCAAAGAGTACTAAGGTATGATCATGTTTTGCTCGTGAGAGAAGCTTATTCAACGGTCCGTCACATTTGAGTCGTATGTATTTTGCAAACATTCTATGTCTACAATGCTCTTGCGGAGCTACTCTAGCTAATTGCTCCCACTTTCAATATGTATCCAGATTGAGACTTAGAGTCATCTGGATCAGTGTAAAAAGCTTGCATCGATGTAACTCTTTGCATGGGCTCTTTTATCACCTCCATAATCGAGAAATATTTCCTTAGTCCTCACTAAGGATGTTCTTGGCCAATGTCCGATGATCTACTCCTAGATCACTATTGTACTCCTTGCCAAATTCAGAGCAAGTTATACAATAGGTCTGGTACATAGCATAGCATACTTTATAGAACCTATGGTGAGGCATAGGGAATGACTTTCATTCTCTTTTCTATTTTCTGCCGTGGTGGGATTTGAGTCTTACTCAATTTCACACGCTTGCAACACAGGCAAGAACTTTTTCTTTGACTGCTCCATTTTGAACTACTTCAAAATCTTGACAAGGTATGTACTTATTGAAAAAACTTATCAAACGTCTTGATCTATCTCAATAGATCTTGATGCTCAATATGTAAGTAGCTTTCTTGAGGTCTTTCTTTTAAAGAACTCCTTTCAAATACTCCTTTTGCTTTCCGAAAAATTATACATCATTTACGATCAACAATATGTCACTCACATATACTTATCAAAAGGTGTAGTGCTCCCACTCACTTTATTGTAAATACAGGCTTCTTTGCAAGTCCGTATAAAACTATATGCTTTGATCAACTTATCAAAGCGTATATTCCAACTCCGAGATGCTTGCACCAGTCCACAGATGGATCGCTGGAGCTTGCACATTTTGTTAGCACCTTTAGGATTGACAAAACCTTCTGGTTGCATCATATACAACTCTTCTTTAAGAAAACCATTAAGGAATGCAGTTTTGACATCCATTTGCCAGATTTCATAAAATGTGGCAATTGCTAACATGATTTGGACAGACTTTTAAGCATCGATACGAGTGAGAAAATCTCATTGTATTCAACATCTTGAACTTTGTCAAAAACCTTTTTCGACAAGTCTAGCTTTGTAGATAGTAACACTACTATCAACATCTGTCTTCCTCTTGAAGATCCATTTATTCTTAATGACTCACCGATCATCGGGCAAGTCAATCAAAGTCCACACTTTGTTCTCATACATGGATCCTATCTCAGATTTCATGGCCTCAAGCCATTTCGCGGAATCTGGGCTCATCATCGCTTCCTCATAGTTCGTAGGTTCATCATGGCCTAGTAACATGACTTCTAGAATAGGATTACCGTACCACATTGGTGCGGATCTTATTTGGAAGACCTACGAGGTTCGGTAGTAACTTGATCTCAAGCTTCATGATCATCATCATTAGCTTCCTCACGATTGGTGTAGGAATCACAGGAACTGATTTACGTGATGAACTACTTTCAATTCGGGAGAAGGTACAATTACCTTATCAAGCTCTACTTTCCTCCCACTCACTTCTTTCGAGAGAAACTTCTTCTCTAGAAAGGATCCATCTTAGCAACGAATAACTTGCCTTCGGATCTGTGATAGAAGGTGTACCCAATAGTTACCTTTGGGTATTCTATGAAGACGCACTTTTCCGATTTGGGTTCGAGCTTATCAGGTTGGAACCTTTTCATATAAGCATCGCAACTCCAAGCTTTAAGAAATGACAGCTTAGGTTTACTGCTAAACCATAGTTCATACGGTGTCATCTCAACGGATTTAGATGGTGCCCTATTAAACGTGAATGCAGTTGTCTCTAATGCATAACTCCAAAATGATAGTGGTAAATCGGTAAGATACATCATAGATCGCACCATATCCAATAAAGTCTTGATTCTGACGTTCGGACACACCATTATGTTGTGGTGTTCCATGTGGCGTGAGCTGTGAAACTATTCCACTTTGTTTTAATTGAAGACCAAACTCGTAACTCAAATATTCGTCTCCGTAATCAGATCGCAGAAACTTTATTTTCTTGTTACGATGATTTTCCACTTCACTCTGAAATTCTTTGAACTTTTCAACTATTTCAGACTTATGTTTCATCAAGAAGATATACGCATATCTTCTCAAATCATCTGTGAAGGTCAGAAAATAATGATACTTGCCACGGGCATCAACACTCATTGGATCGCATACATCGGTATGTATTATTTCCAACAAGTCAAGAGCTTTCGTTCCATTGTTCCGAGAACGGAGTTTTAGTCATCTTGCCCAAAAGGCACGGTTCGCAAGCATCAAATGATTCATAACCAAGTGATTCGAAGATCCATCTTTATGTAGTTTCTTCATGCGCTTTACACCGATATGACCTAAACGGCGTGCCACAAATATGTTGCACAATCATTATTAACTTTGCATCTTTTGGCATCAATATTATGAATATGTGTATTACTACGATCGAGATCCAACAAACTATTTTCATTGGGTGTATGACCATCGAAGGTTTTATTCATGTAAACAGAACAACAATTATTCTTTGACTTTAAATGAATAACCGTATCGCAATAAACATGATCAAATCATATTCATGCTCAACGCAAACGCCAAATAACATTTATTTAGGTTTAACACTAATCCCGAGGGAGTGTTGTAAGTGCATCTAGTGCCCCTTAGTGATTTTGGTGTATTGAAGACTTATAGGTTAAGAAACTAATGTGTTTGTGAGTGTACACAGGTCTATAAGTCTATGAGGAGTTTGATATTTACAGAGAAAGTCGACCCCTAAAAATGAAGTTCTTCAACTGAAGACTTTGATATTCTGAAGACTTTCTGAAGACTTTGAAAGTGAAGAAATTGGTGTGACCTTGAAGACTTGGTATTCATTTGAGGAACATGAAGCGTAAATACTTTTTTTTTCCTAGTTTCATTTTCTCTTTCTTGAGTCATAGGAAACACCGTACTGTTAAAGGGGGTCGAGGAAAAATTTCCATGTGATGCTCAACTCAAAATCCTACACCTACCAATCCCTTCGAGTGAAGCCTTTGGAAATCTCATACAGTTCAGTCAATTTCTTGATGTGAGACGAAGTTCTTACGTCACGAGGAATTTGTTCGACCGAGGAGTTAGGAATTCGCCAATCGGATTACCTACGATGAGGAACATGATAGCCCCGAGGAATTTGATATTCAAATTTCCGACCGTTCTTGTGGCGCGCCACTGTCCCAAAATATCTTATCCACCTAACGGTCATATCATTGAAGGGCATTTATGTCTTATCATGTCGGGCTGCTCCTAGGCTATAAATAGCCGCCCCTACAACCACTAGCTGGTTGGCTGCTCAAGAAGAACTTGACACTTGTCATTTGAGAGCAACCCATCCTCCGAGGACTTTGAGCGAAAATCATCAAGTGAGGAAAAACCAAAAACCAAACCCCTACAAACCCAAAGTGATTGAGCATCACTGAAGAAATTGATCCTGCGTGGATCCGACGCTTGTTACCTTTGAAGACTGTGCTTCTTCCAGACGGTTAGGCGTCATGGTCTAGAGCATCCAAGAGGAATTGTGGATCGCCGAGTGACCAAGCCTGTGAAGGTTTGGAAGTCGCCTGAAGATTTACCACGAGTGATTGGACGAGGTCTGTGTGACCTTAGTTCAAGGAGAATACGGTGAGGACTTGGTGTCCTGAGCTGGGTGCTCAGCGACTGGGTGTCTGGGACTGTGTGTCCTCGTGTTTAAATACTCAGCCGCTCCAACCAGACGTACAACTAAGACAGCAGTTGGAACTGGTCTACCAAATCATTGTCTTCACCAACCTAACTGGTTCTAATTCCTCAACCCTTTCATTTCCTCATTACTGTGTTGAGTGTTTGTTCATATTTGTGTTTGAAGACTTTGACTGAAGACTTTCTCAATTTCCTCAGTTCAATTTCTTCAGTCTGTTTGTCTTCATCTTGTGTTATCCTGTGATTACGCTTTCTGTACTCTGTGATTGTCTTCATTTCATCATGATGACTATGCGTGTATTATGTTATGCTTACTTCTGAGTACTTATTCCGCTGCAAGTAGTTCTTCGCTAAGGAATTTCCTCACCGGCAAATTCCTCAGTGAAGAATTCATAAAAATCGCCTATTCACCCCCCCTAGTCGATATAACACACTTTCAATTGGTATCGAGCAAGGTACTCCCTTGTTACGTGTGATTTTAGTTTAACCACCGGAGTTTTAGTTATGTCGACCGCGGTATGATCAAGGTCTCAGCAGGGTGACCTACCTTTGATGGGACGGACTACCCCTACTGGAAGAACAAGATGCGAATGCATCTTGAAGCAATTGACAACGATCTCTGGTATGTTGTGGAAAATGGTGTTCCCTCGGTCACACCTTCTCACGAATCTGCTGATGTGAAGAGATTCAAGCAACTCGATTCTCAAGCGAAGAATATCATATGTGGCCATCTGAGCAAAAGTCAATATGGAAGAGTGAGTGCTTTGGAATCTGCCAAGCTCATCTGGGACAGGCTGTCCAAAGTAAATGAAGGTGTCTCAACTCAGCGTGACTCTCGAGTTGATGTTCTTCGGAATCTCTTCAACCGCTTCAAAAGACTCGACAACGAAAATGTTCAACAAACTTTCGATCGCCTTCTCGACATCTCAAATGAGCTTCAAGCACTTGGCGCCATCGACATCACCGACCATGAGGTGGTGAAGAAATTGTTAAGATCGCTTGATTCCTCATTTGATACTCGCACTGATGATACAAGAACGAGCTGACTACAAGTCTCTTGATCCTGCCGATATCCTCGAAAGGCTAAATACTCACGAGTTCCAGCTTGCTGAAAAAGAGATCTCTATGGTTCTGGCTATGGAAAAACACGTGCCCTGAAGGCCAAGGCTGTGTCCGAATCTGAGTGTGAAGACTCTGGTAGTAGCCTTGGAGATCCTGAAGAATTAGGCCAGAGCTAGCACTGCTCGTGAAGAAATTCCAGAAATTCTCAAGACGTGGTCGCTTTGGAAAATCCTCAAGAAGCAGTGATTCCTCATCTAGTGACTATAAGAGAAGACTTTGTCACAAATGCAAGAAACCTGGTCACTACATCCAAGATTGTCCTCAGTGGGAAAAGGAATTAAAGAAGAAGAAACACAAGGATTACAGTTCTGATGACGCGAAGAAGAAGAAGAAATCATCGAAATCTTCATCATCAAAATCCTCAAAGCTTTCTTCTCACAAGAAGGGCAGCTCCAAAAAGGCTCGGGCATTCATTGGCAAGGAAATGGACTCTGAAGCTGAATCTGAGGAACATGAGGAAGAGGAGGAGTCTGAAGAATCCGAATCTGGTGTGGCTAGTCTGGCTCTTGCTACTGCTTTTGTTAGCAAGTCCATCTTCAACACTGAAGAAACTGACTCCGCCGACAAGCCTGATGAAGATAATGATGACTACGCTCCCACCTATTGCTTCATGGCAAAAGGTGCCAAGGTACTGAATTTCACCTCCTCTGAATCTAGTGAAAATGAATCTGATGAGGATCTCAAGCCCAGCTACTCTAAACTTGCTAAGATTGCTATAAAACAACAAAGGGCTTTTGAAAAGGTTCAAAACATGCTAGACAAAAGTGATGATATGTTGGGTGAAGAAATGGATCACACTAAAGCCCTGACTGAAAATCTTCAGAGACTTCAGTCTAGGCTTGACAGCCTTCAAGGTCATCATAACACTCTCCTATCTGATCATGAGAAACTTTCTTATGAATTTCTTCAAAGAAAGCAAGATCTTGAGAAGCTAAGAGTGAGTTATGAAGATCTTCAGAAGGAGCGCGATTCATTACTTGCTCAACAAATTAGCGCTTCTCAAGAAGAATTTGTTCCTCCATGCTTAAAGTGCATTGAGCGTGAATCGCTAATTCTTCACTGAATGTTCAAATGCTTCAACTGTTACAAATTCTTCACTGCCTCTGCTATCACTAATTCCTCATCCGAGGACTTTGCTAGTATCCTTGACGATGCAGGGCTGAAGGAATTGTACATGATAGGCATGTACAAAAGCCTCAAAGGGCATCAGACTCTTTGTGATGTGCTTAAAAAGCAGATCCTCAACAGGAACCCTAGGAAAGAGGGTATCGCCTTTGAGAGGAAACTAAATGCTGATGGTACATACTGGAAGCCTGAGCAGTATCCCAAAACCTCATGGGTTGCTGCAAAGGGACCTACAGTTGATCCATCTAACTTATCTGGCTTTACATGCGAATTTCCTCATTCTGCTGATGAGTCATTTGACTCAAACTATAAACTGTTCAAAAATCAGAATGGTGAAGTATTTGCTAGATATGTTGGCACTAACTGCAGGAACGGTTCCCCTATGAAGAAAATCTGGGTTCCCAAGAAGTGCCTTGAAAGTCTTCAGGTGAATGTCCTCATGACACCACCAGTGAAGAATAGGAACCCCAGATCAAATTCTTCATATGGACCAAATTCTTCATATGGATCCAAGTCCTCATACGGACCAAATTCCTCACGTGGATCAAATTCCTCAAAAGGATCAAAGTCCACATATGATTATCATCGTGCTAACAACTCTGTTTCGCAGGGTAGAGCTAAGGGCTATAAATATGTGCATTGTTCTTCAAACCAATATGTTCATATGTCCTCGAAGAATTTCTCTGCTTATTCATATGCTTATCCTAACCCCTCTTATGTGAAACGAAATGGTTTGACTTCCATGCCACCATTCTCGTATGGTGCTCGTAGAGTGATGAACTCTTTGCCACCCCTTCAGATGTGGGTGGTGAAAAAAAGAACTAATCTCTTCGCAGGGTCAGGTCCCAGGACGTGCCTTAACGTCTCAAGAATTTCTTTGGGGCACGACAAAACTGCTCGAAAGGACGCAGCTAATCATGATGAAATTAACCTTCATTTCACACGTCCTCATCTTTGCTTATCTGTTAATACTAACTGATGAAATTCGTCCGATGAAATTGATATCATATTCTTCACTGATGAAGTATATGAGATCGTAAGTTGTACTAATTCATCTGCAGGATAATCAACCCAAAGCCACTGAGTGGGTTCTCGATAGTGGATGTACAAATCACATGGTGGTGATAAGAATCTATTGATGGATGCTCCTTATCACCGTCACATCTCAAGCATATCATCTTTCTTGACAAAGGCAAAAGTCAGGTATTGGGTCATGGTAAGGTTGCTATCTCTAAGGACATGCACATGGACAAAGTCATGCTTGTTGAGTCCTTAGGATACAACCTCATGTCAGTCTCAATACTTTGTGATCTTGATATGGTTGTTATCTTTGGCAAGTATCGTTGTGTTGTGATTATGGAAGCTGACAACTGTAAGTGCATCTAGTGCCCCTTAGTGATTTTGGTGTATTGAAGACTTATAGGTTAAGTAACTAATGCGTTTGTGAGTGTACACAAGTCTATAAGTCTATGAGGAGTTTGATATTTCTGATGAAAGTCGACCCCTAAAATGAAGTTCTTCAATGAAGACTTTGATATTCAAGACTTTACGAAGACTTTGAAAGTGAAGAAATTGGTGTGATCACGAAGACTTGGTAGTCGCTTGAGGAACATGAAGCGTGAAGACTTTTGTTTTCGTAGTTTCATTTTCTCTTTCTTGAGTCATAGGAAACACCGTCATTGTTAAAGGGGTCGAGGAAATACTAAGGAAAAATTTCCATTTGATGCTCAACTCAAAATCCTACACCTACCAATTCCTTGAGTGAAGCTTTTGAAATCTCATACAGATTCGATCAATTTCTTGATGTGAGACGAAGCTCTTACAGTGTTGAGGAATTTGTTCGACCGAGGAGTTAGGAATTCGCCAGTCTTGAGTTGCCTACGATGAGGAACATGATAGCCTCGAAGAATTTGATATTCAAAATTCCGACCGTTGTTGTCTTCTTGGCTACGGCTGTCCCAAATATCTTATCCACCTAACGGTCATATCATTGAAGGGCATTTATGTCTTATCATGTCGGGCTGCTCCCTAGGCTATAAATAGCCGCCCCTACAACCACTAGTTGGTTGGCTGCTCGAGAAGAACTTGACACTTGTCATTTGAGAGCAACCCATCCTCCGAGGACTTTGGCGAAAATCATCAAGTGAGAAAAACCCAAAAGTGAGGAAAACCCAAAACCAAACCCCAACAAACCCAAAGTGATTGAGCATCATCAAGAAATTGATCCCGCGTGGATCCGGCGCTTTTACCTTTGAAGACTGTGCTTCTTCCAGACGGTTAGGCGTCAAGGTCTAGAGCATCAAGAGGAATTGTGGATCGCCGAGTGACCAAGTATGTGAAGGTTTGGAAGTCGCTGAAGACTTACCACGAGTGATTGGGACGAGGTCTGCGTGACCTTAGTTCAAGGAGAATCGGTGAGGACTTGGTGTCCTCAGCTGCGTGCTCGATGTTGGGTGTCCGGATGCGTGTCCTCGAGTTTAAATACTCAGCCGCTCCAACCAGACGTACATAACCGAGACAGCAGTTGGAACTGGTCTACCAAATCATTGTCTTCACCAACCTAACTGGTTCTATTTCCTCAACCTTTCATTTCCTCATTCTTGTGTTGAGTGTTTGTCATATCTGTGTTTGAAGACTTTGATGAAGACTTTCTCAATTTCCTCAGTTCAATTTCTTGATCTGTTTGTCTTCATCTTGTGTTATCCTGTGATTCGCTTTACGTACTCTGTGATTGTCTTCATTTCATCATGATGACTATGCATGTAATCTGCTATGCTTACTTCGAGTACTTATTCCGCTGCATGTATTTCTTAGCTAAGGAATTTCCTCACCAGCAAATTCCTCGATGAAGAATTTGTAAAATTCTCTAAAATCGCCTATTCACCCCCTCTAGTCGATATAACGCACTTTCAATTGGTATCGAGCAAGGTACTCCCTTGTTACGTGTGATTTTAGTTTAACCACCGGAGTTTTAGTTATGTCGACCGCAGTATGATCAAGGTCTCAGCAGGGTGTCCTACCTTCGATGGGACGGACTACCCCTCATGGAAGAACAAAATGCGAATGCATCTTGAAGCAATTGACAACGATCTACGGTATGTTGTGACAAAAGGTGTTTCCTCGGTCACACCCTCTCCGAATGATGCTGATGTGAAGAGATTCAAGCAACTCGATTCTCAAGCGAAGAATATCATATGTGGCCATCGAGCAAAGGTCAATATGGAAGAGTGAGTGCTTTGGAATCTGCCAAACTCATCCGGGACGGGCTGTCCAAAGTAAATGAAGGTGTTTCAACTCAGCGTGACTCTCGAGTTGATGTTCTTCGAATCTCTTCAACCGCTTCAAAAGACTCGACAACGAAAATGTTCAACAAACCTTTGATCGCCTCACCGACATCTCAAATGAGCTTCAAGCACTGGTGCCACCGACATCACCGACCATGAGGTGGTGAAGAAATTGCTAAGATCGCTTGATTCCTCATTTGATACTCGCACCGATGATACAAGAACGAGCTGACTACAAGTCTCTTGATCCTGCCGATATCCTCGAAGGCTAAATACTCACGAGTTCCACTTTTCAAAAGAGAGATCTCTATGGTTACGGCTATGGAAAACACGTGCCTCAAGGCCAAGGCTGAATCTGAATCGAGAGTGAAGACTCGGTAGTAGCCTTGGAGATCCTAAAGAATTTGGCCAGAGCTAGCATGCTCGTGAAGAAATTCCAGAAATTCACAAGGCGTGGTCGTTTTGGAAAATCCTCAAGCGGTGATTCCTCATCTAGTGACTATAAGCGAAGACTTTGCCACAAATGCAAGAAACCTGGTCACTATATCCAAGATTGTCCTCGATGGGAAAAGGAATTAAGAAAGAAGAAACACAAGGATTACAGTTACGATGGCGTGAAGAAGAAGAAGAAATCATCAAATCTTCATCATCAAAATCCTCAAAGCCTTCTTCTCACAAGAAGAGCAGCTCCAAAAGGCTCGGGCATTCATTGGCAAGGAAATGGACTCTGAAGCTGAATCGAGGAAAATGAGGAAGAGGAGGAGTGCGAAGAATCCGAATCTCGTGTGGCTAGTCCGGCTCTTGCTATCGCCTATGTTAGCAAGTCCATCTTCAACGCTGAAGAAACTGACTCACCGACAAACCCGATGAGGAAAATGATGACTACGCCCCACCTATTGCTTCATGGCAAAAGGTGCCAAGGTACTCAATTTCACCTCCTCTGAATCTAGTGAAAATGAATCGATGAGGATCTTAAGCCCAGCTACTCTAAACTTGCTAAGATTGCTATAAAACAACAAAGGGCTTTTGAAAAGGTTCAAAACATGCTAGATAAGAGTGATGATATGTTAGGTGAAGAAATGGATCGCACTCAAGCCCTAAGCGAAAATCTTGAGAAAGTTCAGGTCTAGGCTTGACAGCCTTCAAGGTCATCATAACACTCTCTATCGATCATGAGAAACTTTCTTATGAATTTCTTCAAAGAAAGCAAGATCTTGAGAAGCTAAGAGCGAGTTATGAAGATCTTGAAGGAGCGCGATTCATTACTTGCTCAACAAATCAGCACTTCTCAAGAAGAATTTGTTCCTCCATGCTTAAAATGCATTGAGCGTGAATCGCTAATTCTTCACTGAATGTTCAAATGCTTCAACTGTTACAAATTCTTCACCTGCCTCTACTATCACTAATTCCTCATCGAGGACATTGCTAGTATTCTTGACGATGCAGGGTGAAGGAATTGTACATGACGAGCATGTACAAAAGCCTCAAAGGGCATCGAGACTCTTTGTGATGTGCTTAAAAGCAGATCCTCAACAGAAACCCTAGGAAAGAGGGTATTGCCTTTGAGAGGAAACTCAATCTTGATGGAGCGTCTTTGGAAGCTTTGAGCGGTATCCCAAAACCTCATGGGTTGCTGCAAAGGGACCTCAGATTGATCCATCCACCTTATCTGGCTTTACATGTGAATTTCCTCATTACGATGATGAGTCATTTGACTCAAACTATAAACTGTTCAAAAATCAGAATGGTGAAGTATTTGCTAGATATGTTGGCACTAAGCTGCGAGAACGGTCCCCTATGAAGAAAATCTGGGTTCCCAAGAAGTGCCTTGAAAGTCTTCAGGTGAATGTCCTCATGACACCACCGGTGAAGAAAAGGAACCCCAGATCAAATTCTTCATATGGACAAAATTCTTCATATGGATCCAAGTCCTCATACGGACCAAATTCCTCACGTGGATCAAATTCCTCAAAAGGATCAAAGTCCTCATATGATTATCATCGTGCTAACAACTCTGCTTTCGCGAGGTAGAGCCAAGGGCTATGAATATGTGCATTATTCTTCAAACCAATATGTTCATAAGTCCTCGAAGAATTTCTCTGCTTATTCATATGCTTACCCTAACCCCTCTTATGTGAAACAAAATGGTTTGGCCTCTATGCCACCATTCTCATATGGTGCTTCAGAATGATGAACTCTTTGCCACCCCTTGAGATGTGGGTGGTGAAGAAAAGAACTAATCTCTTCTGCAGGGTCAGGTCTCGGGCGTGTCTTAAACGTCTGAAGAATTTCTTTGGGGGCCGACAAAATGCCGAAAGGACGCAGCTAATCATGATGAAATGAACTTTCATTTCACACGTCCTCATCTTGCTTATCTAATTGATCTTGGTGATGAAATTCATCGATGAACTTGATATCATATTCTTCACCGATGAAGTATATGAGATCGTAAGTTGTACTAATTCATCTGCAGGATGATCAACCCAAAGCCACCGAGTGGGTTCTCGATAGTGGATGTACAAATCACATGATTGGTGACAAGAATCTATTGATGGATGCTCCTTATCACCGTCACATCTGAAGCATATCATCTTTCTTGACAAAGGCAAAAGTCGGTATTGGGACTTGGTAAGGTTGCTATCTCTAAGGACATGCACATGGACAAAGTCATGCTTGTTGAGTCTTTAGGATATAACCTCATGTCGGTCTCAATGCTTTGTGATCTTGATATGGTTGTTATCTTTGGCAAGTATCGTTGTGTTGTGATTATGGAAGCTGACAATTCCAAAGTCTTCGAAGGCTTTAGGAGAGGAGACTTGTATATTGTTGATTTCTCAACAGGTCCACAACCAGCCGTGTGCCTACTTGCAAAAGCTTCAGAAGGCTGGCTATGGCATCGACGACTTGGTCACGCAGGCATGAGGAATTTGCACTGCGCTTGAAGAAGAAGCATGTCATTGGCATTGAGAATGTCAAATTCCTCAAGGATCACTTATGCGAAGCCTGTGAAGCTGGAAAAATGACCAAGGCCAAGCATCCAGCGAAGACTATCATGACCACTACTCGTCCCTTCGAATTGCTTCACATGGACCTCTTTGGTCCCAATCATTACTCAGCTGTCGTTAATGAAGCATCACTATATGGCTTTGTTATTGTTGATGATTACTCTCGTTACACTTGGGTACACATTGTTACTTACAAAAATCAAGTGCAGGAAATCTTCAAACGATTTTCCTCGAGGGCTTCAACCAACTTTGGTGTGAAGATCAAGCACATCAGGAGTGACAATGGAACTGAGTTCAAGAATTCCGGACTTGAGGATTATCTTGATGAACTTGGTATTACTCATGAGTTATCTGCTCCCTATACTCCTCAGCAAAATGGCGTCGTGGGCGCAAGAACAGAACTCTTGTTGAGATGGCTTGCACTATGCTTGATGAATACAAAAGCGCCTAGTCGTTTCGGATTGAAGCAATTGACACTGCGTGCCACATCATCAACAGTATATCTTCACAAATTCTTCAAAAGACTGCCTATGAACTCCTCACTAACAAGAAACCCAATGTAAGTTATTTCAAAGTCTTGATTGCTAAATGCTGGATTAGAGA
Organism: Aegilops longissima; assembly: GCA_021605205.1. Lineage (NCBI taxonomy): Eukaryota > Viridiplantae > Streptophyta > Magnoliopsida > Poales > Poaceae > Aegilops > Aegilops longissima. The sequence continues at coordinate 312,705,622 of CM038682.1, forward strand.
TCCTCACCACACCTCTAAATTTGCACGAAAGCACATGAAGGTTTTATGCTTGGTTACGGAAAGGACTCGCACACCTACAGAGTCTTCAACATCGCACTTCACAAGATTGTTGACATTTGTAGATGTGCGGTTCGATGAAACTAATGGCTCGCAAAGAGAGCACCTACCTTCGTGTTAGGCGAACCAGCACCGAGGATTCTATCAGGTTCAAGGCAACCGAGGATGTCATTCCTCTTCAAGAAACTGCTGAAGAATTCATTCTGTCTGTGAAGAACGTCGAGTGATGCACTGAAGAAAATGTGAAGAAAATGGTGCTGAGGAAAATGATCAAATTCCTCGAAGACAACCAGCTCATCCTCGCGTTGCAAAAGAAGTGCAAGTTGACAAGATCATCGATGACATTGAAGCGCCGGTCCTCTCACTCGCTCAAAAGCTTCACATTTATCTAACTTTTGTGGGCACTATGCTTTTGTCTCTATCACAGAGCCCACTAAGGTAGATGAAGCATTTCGGGCCGGAGTGGATTCAGGCCATGCAAGAAGAATTACATCGATTCGAGCTCAACAACGTGCAGGAACTGGTCAAACGTCCGAGATCCTCGCAAGCATAATATCATTGGCACAAAGTGGATCTACCGCAACAAGCAAGATGAAAATGGTCTTGTGGTGAGGAATAAGGCACGACTAGTAGCTCAAGGCTACACGCAGTTGAAGGAATTGATTTCGATGAAACTTTTGCACCTGTCGCTAGACTTGAGTCTATTCGCATATTACTCGCCTATGCTAACCATCACAATATCACTTTATATCAAATGGATGTGAAAAGTGCATTCCTCAATGGTAAGCTTGAGGAAGAAGTATATGTTGCTCAACCCCCAGGTTTTGAAGATCCAAAGAATCCTGACAAAGTCTTCAGACTAAATAAGGCCCTCTATGGCCTCAAGCAAGCCCCTCGGGCGTGGTATGATACATTGAAGGAATTCTTCGTGAAGAATGGCTTCACACCCGGTTCACTTGACCCTACTCTCTTTACTAAATCTTATGATGGTGAACTATTTGTGTGCCAAATATATGTTGATGATATTATCTTTGGCTGTACTGACCAACGTTATAGTGATGAATTTGCCTATATGATGAGTGAAGAATATCAAATGTCTATGATGGGAGAGTTGAAATTCTTCTTAGGTCTTCAAATTAAATCAACAACACAATGGCATATTCATATCTCGGAGAAATACCTCAAAGATGTCACGAAGAAATTGGCATGCAAGATTGCAAAGGTGTCAAAATTCCTATGCCCACAAATGGCCATCTATGCCTCGATGAAAATGGTATTGACTTGATCACAAGGTATACCGCTCCATGATTGGTTCTTTATTGTACTTATGTGCATCTAGGCCAGATATAATGCTTAGTGTTTGCATGTGTGCCCGATTTCAAGCTACACGAAGGAATCACACCATAAGGCTGTGAAGCATATTCTTGATATCTAGCTCACACACCAACACTAGGATTATGGTACCCCAAGGGCTCTACTTTTGATCTCATTGGATATTTCGACTCGACTATGCTGGTGATCGTGTGGACCGCAAGTCAACATCTGGTACTTGTCATTTCCTCGGACGATCTTTGGTCTGTTGGTCCTCGAAGAAACAAAACTGCGTATCACTGTCCACTGCAGAGCTGAATACATTGCTGCTGGCTCGTGTTGTGCTCAATTACTATGGATGAAGCAAACCCTCAAGGACTACGGCATCAACGTGAAGAATGTGCCTCTCTCGTGACAATGAGAGTGCCATCAAGATTGCTCACAACCCAGTTCAGCACTCGAAGACAAAGCACATTCAAATTCGTCATCATTTTCTTCGTGATCATGTGTTGAAGGCGACATCTCCATCGAGCACGTGAAGGCGAAGAACAGCTAGCTGATATCTTCACTAAGCCCTTGGATGAGAAGAGATTTAGCAAGTTGCGGTGTGAGCTAAATATCTTAGAATCTTCGAACGTTCTTTGAAAAGGACACACATCCTAACACTTATGCAAAATTGATGACTTAGATGTGCAACACATGAAGAAACGTTTTTCTTCAATCAATGAAGAATAACACTCTAAATGTGAAGAAATTAATGAAGAATTTGATTCTCAGAACCCTACGACAATTGTACGCGGTGTCTGAAATCATCATTCTTATATGGTGGGTCACGCCACCACCAAAGTTGAAAATCTTCAATTTGAGTTTTTCCTCAGTCTTTGAAATTCTTCAGTTTTTGAAATTCTTCAGGTTTTCAAATTCTTCAGTTTTTCAAATTCTTCAACTTTGCAAAATCTTCACTGTTTCCGTCGTCTTTCTTCATTGGCTATATATATATATGGATTTATGTCCTCTGACATTCACTTATGGTTATTTCTTCAAGTCGCTTTTTACGCTAAGTGAATGTGATCGGACCCTTCCCCCTCTATGCTATACTCAACCCAATCCATTCACAAATTCTTCATGTGCGTTCTACTTTGAAACTCGTTCAAATTCTTCACTGTGTCCTTAACAGCTGAAGAAATTGCAACGGAACTTTTAAAACAAATCTTATTCAAACCGTCGCTTTTACCGCTCAAACCGTTCCGCATCCCACGATGCATTATTATATTCACCCACGATCTCCACTACACAGTACGTGGGTGACACATGTCGTGAGAAGGGAAGCGGTCAGGGGCACGTTCGTCCTAAATCTTCGGACGATCCGTTTTCACCGTGGCTATAAATACCCCTCTCTCCCTTCCTCACTCTTTTACTCCGCTCGACCTCTCTCCCGCTCGAGCTCCTCAAAACCCTAAGCGCCCGCTTACTCCATCGTCGCCGGTGAGGAAAAGCTTCATTGCCTTGACCTCTTCGCCGACGTACTCGCGCCGACCGTGGAATATCTTCACTCTGCCGTCGCCGTAGCTGATTTCCTCTGCCAAGTTAGGGCGGAGAAGATCTGAACGGACGAACTTCTAAACTGATCATCTCAGTTCGTCGTGTTCTTCACTTGGGTAAAATAAAAGTTACTTTTACTACTCGATTTGATTCTCAAATTTTCTTCAAATTCTTCAAAGGTGTTTATTCTCCAAATCTTCATACATATGAACACCTCAAATCTCTTGACTCATTTCTCTAAGCAATGATTTTCTTCAAGATTCCTCAATTGTGTGGATCTTGATCTATACAACTCTAGAACCTAAGACAAAGAACGCTTATTGAAATTCTTCAAGGCTCATCTGGTCAAAATCCTCAAACTTGTTCTTTTGAAAAACCCTCCGAGAACGCATATGACCTCTTCAAATTCCTCGCACCTATACTCTGTTCACGGTACAAATGTCTGCTGCTGAATCCCTAGGTTCTCATCAACTTAACTCATTTGCAGCGTTCCTCGAAGAAAAACTGCACACTTCTTGAGAGAACTCAATTGTTCAATTTCCTCAATGAAGAAAATGGCGATGGTAAGAAGCCGCAGAAGGGAGGAAAGAAACCCGAGGTCATGACAGCATTGAAATCCACGAGGAAATATATGCTGACTCATGTACACCGGATGAGGAAAGCAAAAATCAACGCAAGGTGCGTATCAGAAGATTGAGCGGAGATGGGCACGGGAATGGAAGGAATACCGATATGTAACACCTAAGTACATGAAGAAATTCGCGTTAAATCCTCCATGCCCAAGAGCTCCTTTGGCACCAGGCCAAATAGCTGATCCCACTAGCGTCAAACGCGGTGAGGACTTTCACGATGAGTGGGCTAAGCGCCAAGCAAAGTTGGCTAAGCAAGCAAAGGAAGCGGTGAAGAAATTCAATGAGGATTCTGCGCTGCTGCTGCCATCGAGGTCTCGGTCAAACCGAGGAAATCGATGCAAAAGAAGTCTGCTAATAAGCCAAGTGCTTCATCATCTGTGCCCTCACGGCCAAGTTCCTCAGCAGCACCCTCCAAGCCAATTCCTCACACTACTACTGTTCCATCAAAGTCCTCAACTGCTCCGTCCAAACCTTCAGTTCCTGTGCACCTAGCTACATGTCAAAGGACTACTGGTTTCTCAATTGCCTCGAGCATCTCTGCAAGTTCCTCGGCTGCCCTCAATTCTTCATCGGCCCGACTCTGCTGAAGACAAAAGCAACACTGGGCGTGGTCCTCGGCCTAGCCAAGGAAGAAACAACTTGTAGTCCACGTGCCATCGATGATGAGGCATCGATGAAGAACTTGAAGAAATCATCGAGACCGCCAAGTTAGGGCCGCTAGAGCCAAGGGTACATCTGTGCCATCGCTTTGGATCGAAGAAAGTCCTCGACTTCATTGAGCTCGGCACAATGATCCCAATACCCCTCGCTCGATCTTCCTTTGACACTGGTCAAAGTCATATGTTGACTCACTTCATCGCTGAAGAAAAATGGAAGTTTGAGAAGGCGAGGGAAATCAAGAAGGCTCAATACAGGAAGGAGAGGTTCCTGAAGAAAAATGTTGTCAAGATGACACCTGAGGAACTCCTTCAAATCCAAACTGACATTCAGAACCTCAGCAAGAACTTCGACACATACTATGCTGATTGGCAAGTAGTCAAGACCAGATTCGTCGATCTGACGAAGAAAATCACAAGTGTTGCTGCACCTGTGCAACGTGAAAATCCTCAGGCTGAAGCATCAGTTCAGCCTACTGAAGAAAATGTTGATTCCAGGGCTGATGAAGAAATTCCAGCCGCTGAAGAAACTGCTCAAGTCAGGGCAACTGCATCAGTTGCGCCTGAAGAAACTGCTCAAGACAGGGGAACTGCATCAGTTGCTCCTGAAGAAATTGCTCAAGACAGGGGAACTGCATCAGTTGCTCCTGAAGAAACTGCACCAAATTCCTCAGCTCCTCCTGCGCCAACTCCAACTCCAATTCTTCCATCTTCTTCTGATGTGAAGAAAACCAAGGCTCTGAGCGAGCTGCTGTGAAGAAAAGGAAAGCATCATTGCGTCGATTCTTCGACTGCGAAGAAAATGAAGCCAATGACCAGCTCCGTTGAAAACCCAATTGATGCTATTCCAATTTCCTCCATACCATCAAAGGAAGTAGTTCCTTTTGGAGAAGAATATGAAATCCCAACCGGATCTGATGAAGAACATCAATCTCCTGCTTCGTCAGAGAAAATTGATGAAGAAATTGAAGTGGAAGCAATCCCTTCAACCCCAGTCATTCCCTCATCAGACCATGAAATTCCTCAAGCTGGTACTGAGGAAATTGAAAATGAAGATGTGGATATTGGATGTACCACTCCAGTGATCAATGATGACTTTTGGGAAAGTCAGCATCCCAATACTCCTCTCTTCACCCCGCTTCAACAAGTTCCTCACTCCCCTGCACAAACAGTCCAAATGGACTTTGAAGAAAATCAACCCACTGGTTCTGTGCATGAAGAAATTCCAGCCACTAGTGCTGATGAAACTGCTGCTTGCTGCTAATCCTCGATCGCACTGTTGAGGAACAAGAAATTCCTCAGTGAAGAACCTGAACTTGTGATTCGGAGGTGGTGATGCAACTCATCGACACCCTCTCGCCCAAGCAAAAGAATCCGTTCTCAACCAAGCAAAAGTTCAAGGCTGAAGATTTCTTTGCCGAGCACGTGTTCTTCATTGAATATAATCCTTATGATTCTGCTCGCATTAGGAAGAGGCGTTTACGGACTGCCACCAAGCCAACTTCTATTCCTCGGTGCTTTTCAACAAGGACAAAATCTTGATCATGCTCATATTCCTCATGTGGATATGGAGTCGCTGCCGGGCTTTGAGCCCGTCCTAAGTGTTCTTCACGACGCAGTCTTCTAAACTTCTGACCGATATTTGTGATTGGAGCGAAGAGCTAATTCTTGAGTTCTATGCAACCCTTCACATCACCGGAGCGCTGAAGATGTACATTCATGGGTCTTAGATTGGATGACCGAAAACACTCACTACAAGGCCGACAAGTGAATTGCTTCGTGCCCTCCCACTCAGTCCTCCGATTGATGGTGCACATCATCTATGAAGAAAAGAACTTTCAAATCACTATATGCAAGTCTTGATGAAGCCATTGAAGCCAAGGCAGGCACCAAGAACCAAATTCCTCGTCAAGGAATTATTATATGTGCCTCGGACCGTCTATCGAATTTTGACGAAGACTATGAGTCCTATCAAGGGCCACGACTCGAATGATGAAGAAGTCGTTGGCATCATGAAGAATATGCTTTTCAACATCATCCATGGCGTTCCCGTCAATTTCCATGATTTCTTCATGAGGACTCGCTAACATTGCCATGTCACCTTTTGAGCTGAAGCCTTATGCACCTTGGATTATGAGATTCATCGGTCAAGATCTTCTTTGAATTACAAGGCTGATACTTTGAACCACTGCAGCTACTGCCCCGATTGAAGTCCTCAAGCGGCCAATTGCCTCGGTGATGAAAAGGGAAAGGCTGCTGCTGTGATAGATGAAGGCATTCGTCCATTGGATGGACAGTTTAGCAAGCAGCATCCTACTCCACCAATGATGACTCGCCACACATGACTCTGCAGCAAATACCTCGTCAAGCAAAATCCTCAAGCTATCGCACCTGTGGTGATGGTGATCGTGAGTTACTCCTCGGTCTTCATCGGAAGGTTGATCGCAATCATAAGTGGGTCAAGCGTCGGTTTGGTACTCTTCTTTACAATTTGACCTCAACACACAATGCAGTGAAGAAAAACCACTACTATCTTCATGAAACCTTCAAACGCTCCTGGGCTGTTCTTTCACATGTCTATAATGAAGAAGAACTGCAATCAATGGGACTCAAGGAAGAATTTGACTGGTCTGCACCTCCTCCGAAGAAATTCAAGAAGGTCAAAGTTCCTTCCTTGGTGGCCAGCTCCTATTCTTCATCTCGCGACACTGATGAAAATGAAGATTTGGAAGACACTGCTGCTGGTCCTACTTCAACGAACAACCCCGAAAATGCTGGCGCTCCGTCTTCAACTTGAAATTCTTCAAGAGCGTTAGTCCTCAGTTTCGATCCTTTTGGTCATTCGATGACAAAGGGGGAGAAATTTGAGTTAGTCTTCAACCGGGTCTCGTTTTGTCTATATACAGTATTTTATTAAGTTACAACTCTCGTTCTTCCAAAACCTTTTTATTGGATCGAGTTGTAATCTTAAACCCGATGGTGCTTTGATACTTTTGATGCATTATGCTTTTGCTCTATGCTCTGATTACATTAGTGTTGATATGCTCTGATATTTGTTATGCTCTGATCCTCATGAGCTCGTTGAAAATCTTCAAATCGATTTGGGATCTGATACTCATGAAAAGTTTCAAATTCCTCATACGCATTGGGCTCTGATACTCTTTATGCATTATTTTGCATGCTCTGAATACCATCAAGCACCATATTTCATCATGCATTTCAAATTCCTCATATTATATGACAAATGCGTGTATGAATTACAAGATATAGGGGGAGATCTCCATGATTCAATTCTTCAAATGTGCATTGCCTCAAAAGCAAATTCCTCACTATGCACACCTTCAGGGGGAGTTCTTCTATATCTTGCAATCAAATTCCTCATTATCAGTATTTACACTTCATATGTTTATCCCCGTTGAAAACTTAACCTATATTGTCATCAATCACCAAAAGGGGAGATTGTAAGTGCATCTAGTGCCCTTAGTGATTTTGGTGTATTGAAGACTTATAGGTTAAGTAACTAATCGTTTGTGAGTGTACACAGGTCTATAAGTCTATGAGGAGTTTGATATTTACAAAGTGAAAGTCGACCCTAAAATGAAGTTCTTCAATGAAGACTTTGATATTCGAAGACTTTTCGAAGACTTTGAAAGTGAAGAAATTGGTGTGATCCTGAAGACTTGGTATTCGCTTGAGGAACATGAAGCGTGAAGACTTTTGTTTTCGTAGTTTCATTTTCTCTTTCTTGAGTCATAGGAAACACCGCATTGTTAAAGGGGTCGAGGAAATACTAAGGAAAAATTTCCATTTGATGCTCAACTCAAAATCCTACACCTACCAATTCCTTGAGTGAAGCTTTTGGAAATCTCATACAGATTCAGTCAATTTCTTGATGTGATGAGACGAAGCTCTTACAGTCATTTGAGAATTTGTTTCGACCGAGGAGTTAGGAATTCGCCGATGCAAGTTGCCTACGATGAGGAACATGATAGCCGAAGAATTTGATATTCAAAATTCCGACCGTTCTTTGTCTTCTTGCTTGGCTGTCCCAAATATCTTATCCACCTAACGGTCATATCATTGAAGGGCATTTATGTCTTATCATGTCGGGCTGCTCCCTAGGCTATAAATAGCCGCCCCCTACAACCACTAGTTGGTTGGCTGCTCGAGAGAACTTGACACTTGTCATTTGAGAGCAACCCATCCTCCGAGGACTTTGGCGAAAATCATCAAGTGAGGAAAAACCAAAAGTGAGGAAAACCCAAAACCAAACCCCAACAAACCCAAAGTGATTGAGCATCTTGAAGAAATTGATCAGCGTGGATCCGACACTTTTACCTTTGAAGACTGTGCTTCTTCCAGACGGTTAGGCGTCAAGGTCTAGAGCATCCAAGAGGAATTGTGGATCGCCGAGTGACCAAGTATGTGAAGGTTTGGAAGTCGCTGAAGACTTACCACAGTGATTGGGCGAGGTCTGCGTGACCTTAGTTCAAGGAGAATACGGTGAGGACTTGGTGTCTGAGCTGCGTGCTCGATGATCGGGTGTCCGGACTGCGTGTCCTCGAGTTTAAATACTCAGCCGCTCCAACAGACGTATAACCGAGAGACAGCAGTTGGAACTGGTCTACCAAATCATTGTCTTCACCAACCTAATCGGTTCTATTTCCTCAACCTTTCATTTCCTCATTCTTGTGTTGAGTGTTTGTCATATCTGTGTTTGAAGACTTTGTGAAGACTTTCTCAATTTCCTCAGTTCAATTTCTTGATCTGTTTGTCTTCATATTGTGTTATCCTGTGATTACGCTTTCGTACTCTGTGATTGTCTTCATTTCATCATGATGACTATGCATGTAATCTGCTATGCTTACTTCTGAGTACTTATTCCGCTGCATGTATTTATTCGCTAAGGAATTTCCTCACCAGCAAATTCCTCAGTGAAGAATTTGTAAAATTCTCTAAAAATCGCCTATTCACCCCCCCTCTAGTCGATATAACGCACTTTCAACAATTCCAAAGTCTTTGAAGGCTTTAGGAGAGGAGACTTGTACATTGTTGACTTTTCCACAGGACCACAACCAGCCGTGTGTCTACTTGCAAAAGCTTCAGAAGGCTGGCTATGGCATCGTCGACTTGGTCACTCAGGCATGAGGAATTTGCACACGCTTGCAAAGAAGAAGCATGTCATTGGCATTGAGAATGTCAAATTCCTCAAGGATCACTTATCGGAACTGTGAAGCTGGAAAATGACCAAGGCCAAGCATCCAGTGAAGACTATCATGACCACTACTCGTCCCTTCGAATTGCTTCACATGGACCTCTTTGGTCCCAATCATTATTCAGCTGTCGTTAATGATGCATCTCTATATGGCTTTGTTATTGTTGATGATTACTCTCGTTACACATGGGTACACATTGTTACTTACAAAAATCAAGTGCGAGGAAGTCTTCAAGCGATTTTCCTCGAGGGCTTCAACTAACTTTGGTGTGAAGATCAAGCACATCGGGAGTGACAATGGAACTGAGTTCAAGAATTCGGTCTTGATGACTATCTTGATGAACTTGGTATTACTCATGAGTTATCTGCTCCTTATACTCCTCGGCAAAATGGCGTCGTGGGCGCAAGAACAGAACTCTTGGTGAGATGGCTCGCACTATGCTTGATGAATACAAAACGCCTAGTCGTTTACGGATTGAAGCAATCGACAACTGCGTGCCACGTCATCAACAGTATATCTTCACAAATTCTTCAAGAAGACTGCCTATGAACTCCTCAACGACAAGAAACCTAATGTAAGTTATTTCAAAGTCTTGATTGCTAAATGCTGGATTAGAGATCCTCATCACAACTCTAAATTTGCACCGAAAGCACATGAAGGTTTTATGCTTGGTTACGGAAAGGACTCGCACACCTACAGAGTCTTCAACATCACTCTACACAAGATTGTTGACACTGTAGATGTGCGGTTCGATGAAACTAATGGCTCGCAAAGAGAGCACCTACCTTCTGTGTTAGGCGAACCAGCACCTGAGGATTCTATCAGGTTCAAGGCAACCGAGGATGTCATTCCTACTGAAGAAACTGCTGAAGAATTCATTCTGTCTGTGAAGAACGTCGAGTGATGCACTGAAGATAATCTGAAGAAAATGGTGCTGAGGAAAATGATCAAATTCCTCGGCGACAACCAGCTCATCCTCGCGTTGCAAAAGAAGTGCAAGTGGAGAAGATCATCGATGACATTAAAGCGCCAGGTCCTCTCACACGCTCAAAAGCTTCACATTTATCTAACTTTTGTGGGCACTATGCTTTTGTCTCTATCACAGAGCCCACTAAGGTAGATGAAGCATTTCTGGAGCCGGAGTGGATTCAGGCCATGCAAGAAGAATTACATCAGTTCGAGCTCAACAATGTCTGGGAACTGGTCAAATGTCCAGATCCTCGCAAGCATAATATCATTGGCACAAAGTGGATCTATCGCAACAAGCAAGATGAAAATGGTCTTGTGGTGAGGAATAAGGCACGACTAGTAGCTCAAGGATACACGCAGGTTGAAGGAATTGATTTCAATGAAACTTTTGCACCCGTTGCTAGACTTGAGTCTATTCGCATATTACTCGCCTATGCTAACCATCACAATATCACTCTATATCAAATGGATGTGAAAAGTGCATTCCTCAATGGTAAGCTTGAGGAAGAAGTATATGTTGCTCAACCCCCAGGTTTTGAAGATCCAAAGAATCCTGACAAAGTCTTCAGACTCAATAAGGCCCTCTATGGCCTCAAGCAAGCCCCTCGGGCGTGGTATGATACATTGAAGGAATTCTTTGTGAAGAATGGCTTCACACCCGGTTCACTCGATCCTACTCTCTTTACTAAATCTTATGATGGTGAACTTTTTGTGTGCCAAATATATGTTGATGATATTATCTTTGGCTGTACTGACCAACGTTATAGTGATGAATTTGCCTACATGATGAGTGAAGAATATCAAATGTCTATGATGGGAGAGTTGAAATTCTTCTTAGGTCTTCAAATTAAATCAACAACACAATGGCATATTCATATCTCGGAGAAATACCTCAAAGATGTCCTGAAGAAATTCGCATGCAAGATTGCAAAGGCGTCAAAATTCCTATGCCCACAAATGGCCATCTATGCCTTCGATGAAAATGGTATTGACTTGATCACAAGGTATACCGCTCCATGATTGGTTCTTTATTGTACTTATGTGCATCTAGGCCAGATATAATGCTTAGTGTTTGCATGTGTGCCCGATTTCAAGCTACACCAAGGAATCACACCATAAGGCTGTGAAGCATATTCTTCGATATCTAGCTCACACACCAACACTAGGATTATGGTACCCCAAGGGCTCTACTTTTGATCTCATTGGATATTCTGACTCTGACTATGCTGGTGATCATGTGGACCGCAAGTCAACATCTGGTACTTGTCATTTCCTCGGACGATCTTTAGTCTGTTGGTCCTCGAAGAAACAGAACTGCGTATCACTGTCCACTGCAGAGCTGAATACATTGCTGCTGGCTCGTGTTGTGCTCAATTGCTATGGATAAAGCAAACTCTCAAGGACTACGGCGTCAACGTGAAGAATGTGCCTCTCTATTGTGACAATGAGAGTGCCATCAAGATTGCTCACAACCCAGTTCAGCACTCGAAGACAAAGCACATTCAAATTCGTCATCATTTTCTTCGTGATCATGTGTTGAAGGCGACATCTCCATCGAAAGCACGTGAAGATGAAGAACAGCTAGCTGATATCTTCACTAAGCCCTTGGATGAGAAGAGATTTAGCAAGTTGCGGTGTGAGCTAAATATCTTAGAATCTTCGAACGTTCTTTGAAAAGAACACACATCCTGACACCTATGCAAAATTGATGACTTAGGTGTGCAACACATGAAGAAACGTTTTTCTTCAATCAATGAAGAATAACACTCTTAGTGTGAAGAAACTAATGAAGAATTTGACTCTCAGAACCCTACGACAATTGTATGCGGTGTCTGAAATCATCTTTCTTATACGGTGGGTCACGCCACCACCAAAGTTGAAAATCTTCAATTTGAGTTTTTCCTCGCTTTTGAAATTCTTGATTTTTCAAATTCTTCAACTTTGCAAAATCTTCACTGTTTCGTCGTCTTTCTTCATTGGCTATATATATATATATATATATATATATATATATATATATATATATATATATATATATATATGGGTTTATGTCCTCTACAGCATTCACTTATGGCTATTTCTTCAAGTCGCTTTTTCTGCTAAGTGAATGTGATCGGACCCTTCCCCCTCTATGCTATACTCAACCCAATCCATTCACAAATTCTTCATGTGCGTTCTATTTTGAAACTCGTTCAAAATCTTCACTGTGTCCTTGACAGCTGAAGAAATTGCAACGGAACGTTAAAACTGATCTTATCCAGACCTTTGTTTTTGCCGCTCAAACCGTTCCGCATCCCACGATGCATTATTCTATTCACCCACGATCGTACACGATCTCCACTACACAGTACGTGGGTGACCCATGTCGTGAGAAGGGAAATGGTAAGGGGCATGTTCGTCCTAAATCTTCGGGCGATCCGTTTTTTCACCGTGTCTATAAATACCCACTTCCCTTCCTCTTTTACTCTGCTCGACATCTCTCTCCCGCTCGAGCTCCTCAAACCCTAGCGCCGCCGCTACCCCATCGTCGCCGGTGAGGAAAAGCTTCACTGCCTCGACCTCGTCGCCGACGTACTCGCGCCGACCGCAGAAATCTTCACTCCGCCGTCTCCGTAGCTGTCTTCCTCTGCCAAGTTAGGGCGTGGAAGATCTGAACGGACAAACTTCCCAACTGTTCTTATCAGTTCGTCGTGTTCTTCACTTCGGGTAATTAAAAGTTACTTTTATTACTCGCTTTGATTCTCAAATCTTCTTGAAAATCTTCAAAGGTGTATATTCTTCAAATCTTCACACATATGAACACCTCAAATCTCTTGATTCGTTTCTCTAAGCAATGATTTTCTTCAAGATTCCTCAATTGTGTGGATCCTCGATCTATACAACTCTGGAACCTAAGACAAAGAACGCTTAGTGAAATTCCTCAAGGCTCATCTGGTCAAAATCCTCAAAACCTGTTCTTTTGAAAAACCTTCTGAGAACGCATATGACCTCTCCAAATTCCTCGCAACTATACTCTGCTCACGGTACAAATGTCATTGCTGAATCCCTAGGTTCTCATCAACTTAACTCATTTGCAGCGTTCCTCGAAGAAAAACTGCATACTTCTTCAGAGAACTCAATTGTTCAAATTCCTCAACTGAAGAACATGGCAGACGGTAAGAAGCCACAGAAAGGAGGAAAGAAACCTGAGGTTATGACTGCGTTTGAAATCCCTGAGGAAATCTATGCTGACTACTGCACACCGGATGAAGAAAACAAAAATCAACGCAAGGTGTGTATTCGTAAGATTGAGCGGAGATGGGCACGGGAATGGAGGAATATAGATATGTAACTCCTAAGTACATGAAGAAATTCGCTCTTAATCCTCCATGCCCAAGAGCTCCTTTGGCACTGGCCAAGTAGCTGATCCCACAAGCATCAAGCGAGGTGAGGACTTTCACGATGAATGGGCTAAACGCCAAGCAAAATTGGCAAAGCAAGCAAAGGAGGCGGTGAAGAAATTCAATGAGGATTCTGCCGCTGCTATCGCCACGAGGTCTCGGTCAAACCGAGGAAATCCATGCAAAGAAGCCTGCTCATAAGCCAAGTGCTTCATCATCTGCGCCCTCACGGCCAAGTTCCTCGCAGACACCCTCCAAGCAAATTCCTCACTCTGCTGCTACTCCACCAAAGTCCTCAACAGCTCCGTCAAAGTCTTGAGTTCCTGCACTGGCTACATGTCAAAGGACTGCTGTCTTCTCAATTGCCTCGAGCATTTTAGCAAGTTCCTCAAGAGCTCCCATTTCATCATCTGCCCGACTCACCTGAAGACCAAAGCAACAATGGGCGAGGTCCTCGGCCTAGCCCAAGGAAGAAACAGGTTGCATTCCATGTGCCTTCGATGATGAGGCATCGATGATGAACTTGCGGAAATCATCGAGACCGTCAAGAAAAGGCCGCTAGAGCCAAAGGCACATTTGTGCCCTCGCTGTTGGATCCAAGAAAATCCTCGACTATATTGATCTACGCACAAGGATCCCAATACCCCTATGCCCGACCTTCATCGACACCTGGACAAAGTCATATGTTGACTCACTTCATAGCTGAAGAAAATGGAAGTTTGAGAAGGCAAGGAAATCAAAAGGCTCAATACAGAAGGAGAAGTTCTCAAGAAAAACGTTGTCAAGATGACACCGAGGAGCTTCTCAAGGTCCAGACTGAAATTCAAGACCTCGGCAAAAACTTGATTCATATTATGCTGATTGGCAAGGAGCCAAGGTCAGATTTGTGAACCTGACGAAGAAATTCACAAATGTTGCAGCCCCAGTGCAACATGAAATTCCTCAGGCTGAAGCCTCAGCCCAACCCTCTGAAGAACATGCCAGCACCACTGATGACGTTCAGCCTGCTGATGAAAATGCTAGTTCGTGGCTGATGATCCCATTCCACCGCTGAAGAAATTGCCGTGGCACCCACTAGTGGTGCGCTCAAGAAATCTGCTCAAGACAGGCAAGCTGCATCGATTGCTCAAGAAGCGAACCACATTCCTCGGCTCCTCCGCGCCAACTCCAACTCCAATTCTTCCATCTGCCTCTGATGTGAAGAAAACCAAGGCTGCAGAACGAGCTGCTGTGAAGAAAAGGAAAGCATCAGCTGCGTCAAATTCTTCGGCTGCGAAGAAAATGAGGCCTATGACCAGCTCATACGAAAATCCAATTGATGCTGTTCCAATTTCCTCCATACCATCAAAGGACGTTGTTCCTTTGGAGAAGACTATGAGATCCCAATCGGATCTGATGAAGAACATCATTACGCTGCTTCGTCGAGAGCAGATCGATGAAGAAATTGAAGTGGATGCAATCCCTTCAACCCGATCATTTCTCACCTATGCCTCGGTTCCACGGTGAAGAGGCTGGTGTTGAGGAAATTGAAGATGAAGATGTGGATATTGGATGCACGACACGGTGATCAATGATGACTTTTGGGAAAGTCAAGCATCCCAATACTCCTCTCTTCACCCCGCTCCAACAGATTCCTCGCTCCCTACACAAACAGTCCAAGTGGACTCAAGAAAATCAACCCACGGTTCGTGCATGAAGAAATTCCAGCCACTAGTCTTGATGAAACTGCTGCTGCCGATCCTCGATCGCATCGTGGAGGAACAAGAAATTCCTCACCAAGAACCTGAACTTGTGATTCCCGAGGTGGTGATGCAACTCACTGACACCCCTCTGCCCAAGCAAAAGAACCCGTTTTCAACCAAGCAAAAGTTCAAGGCTGAAGATTTCTTTGCCGAGCACGTGTTCTTCACCGACTATAATCCATATGATTCTGCTCGCATTAGGAAGAGGCGTTTCTGGACTGCCAGCCAAACCAACTTCTATTCCTCAGTGCTCTTCAACAAGGATAAAATCTTCGATCATGCTCATATTCCTCATGTGGACATGGAATCGCTGCCGGAGCTTTGAGCCAGTCCTCGGTGTTCTTCACGACGCAGACTTCTAAATTTCTGCACCGATATCTGTGGATGGAATGAAGAACTAATTCTTCAGATTTTATGCAACACCGCACATCACCGGAGACGTCAAGACGTGAACTCATGGGTCTTAGATTGGATGACTGAAAATACTCACTACAAGGCACCAAGAATGAATTGCTTCGTGCCCTACCACTCGATCCTCCACTTGATGGTGCACGTCGTATCTCGACGAACCGAACTTTCAAATCACTATATGCAAGTCTTGATGAAGCCTTTGAAACCAAGGCAGGCCCCAAGAACCAAATTCCTCGTCAAGGAATTACTATATGTGCCTCGGACTGTCTATCGGATTCTGACGAAGACAATGAGTCCTATCAAAGGCCATGACTCGAATGATGAAGAAGTCGTTGGCATCATGAAGAATATGCTTTTCAACATCATCCATGGCGTTCCCGTCAACTTCCATGATTTCTTCATGAGGACTCTGGCAAACATAGCTATGTCACCATTTGAGCTGAAGCCTTATGCGCCTTGGATTATGAGACTCATCAGAACAAGGTCTTCACTAAATTACAAGGCTGATACTTTGAACCACTGCAGCTACTTGCCTCCGATTGAAGTCCTCAAACGGACATTTACCTCAGCTGATGACAAGGGCAAGGCTACTGCTGTGATCGATGAAGGCATTCGTCCATTGGATGGACAGTTTCGCAAAGCAGCATCCTACTCCACCAATGATGACTCTGCCACACATGACTCGGCCGCAAATACCTCGGTCAAGCAAAGTCCTCAAGCTATCGCACCTGTGGTGATGATCGATCGTGAGTTACTCCTCGTCTTCATCGGAAGGTTGATCGTAATCATAAATGGGTCAAACGTCGGTTTGGTACTTTTCTTCACAACATGACCTCAACACACAATGCGGTGAAGAAAACCACTACTACCTCCATGAAACCTTCAAACGCACTGGGCTGTTCTTTCACATATCTACGGTGAAGAAGAACCGACGTCCATGGGACTCAAGGAAGAATTTGACTGGTCCGCACCTCCTCCAAGAAATTCAAGAAGGTCAAAGTTCCTTCCTTGGTGGCCAGCTCCTATTCTTCATCTCGCGACATCGATGAAAATGAAGACTTGGAAGACACGCTGGCTGGTCCTACTTCAACAACCAACCCCAACAATGCTGGCGCTCCATCTTCAACTTGAAATTCTTCAGGAGCGTTAGTCCTCAGTTTCGATCCTTTTGGTCATTTGATGACAAAGGGGGAGAAATTTGAGTTAGTCTTCAAGCGGGTCTAGTTTATTGCCTATATACAGTAATTTATTCTTGTTGAGTTACAACTCTCGTTCTTCTGAAAATTTTTATTGGATCGAGTTGTAATCTTAAACCCGATGGTGCTTTGATACTTTTGATGCATTATGCTCTTGCACTATGCTCTGATTCTCGTGAGCTCCTTGAAAATCTTCATAGCAAATTGATTTGGGCTTTGATACTCTTGATGCGTTATTTTGCATACTTTGAATAACATCAAGCACCATATTTCATCATGCATTTCAAATTCTTCATATTATATGTCAAATGCGTGTATGAATTACAAGATATAGGGGGAGATCTCCATGATTCAATTCTTCAAATGTGCATTGCCTCAAAAGCAAATTCCTGACTATGCACATCTTCAGGGGGAGTTCTTCTATATCTTGTAATCAAATTCCTCATTATCAGTATTTACAATTCATATGTTTATCCCCGTTGAAAACTTAACCTATATTGTCATCAATCACCAAAAAGGGGGAGATTGTAAGTGCATCTAGTGCCCCTTAGTGATTTTGGTGTATTGAAGACTTATAGGTTAAGAAACTAATGTGTTTGTGAGTGTACACAGGTCTATAAGTCTATGAGGAGTTTGATATTTACAGAGAAAGTCGACCCTAAAATGAAGTTCTTCAATCAAGACTTTGATATTTCAAGACTTTTCGAAGACTTTGAAAGTGAAGAAATTGGTGTGACCTTGAAGACTTGGTATTCATTTGAGGAACATGAAGCGTGAAGACTTTTGTTTTCAAAGTTTCATTTCTCTTTCTTGAGTCAAAGGAAACACCGATCGTTAAAGGGGGTCGAGGAAATACTAAGGAAAAATTTCCATGTGATGCTCAACTCAAAATCCTACACCTACCAATCCTTCGAGTGAAGCCTTTGAAATCTCATACAGTTCAGTCAATTTCTTGATGTGATGAGACGAAGTTCTTCCGTCACGAGGAATTTGTTCGACCGAGGAGTTAGGAATTCGCCAGTCGGATTACCTACGATGAGGAACATGATAGCCCCGATGAATTTGATATTCAAATTTCCGACCGTTCTTGTGTCTTGCGCGCCACCTGTCCCAAAATATCTTATCCACCTAACGGTCATATCATTGAAGGGCATTTATGTCTTATCATGTCGGGCTGCTCCCTAGGCTATAAATAGCCGCCCCTACAACCACTAGCTGGTTGGCTGCTCCGAGAGAACTTGACACTTGTCATTTGAGAGCAACCCATCCTCCGAGGACTTTGAGCGAAAATCATCAAGTGAGGAAAACCCAAAACCAAACCCCTATAAACCCAAAGTGATTGAGCATCATCAAGAAATTGATCCTGCGTGGATCCGACGCTTGTTACCTTTGAAGACTGTGCTTCTTCCAGACGGTTAGGCGCCATGGTCTAGAGCATCCAAGAGGAATTGTGGATCGCCGAGTGACCAAGTCTGTGAAGGTTTGGAAGTCGCTCAAGACTTACCACGAGTGATTGGACGAGGTCTGTGTGACCTTAGTTCAAGGAGAATACGGTGAGGACTTGGTGTCTGAGCTGCGTGCTCAGCGATCGGGTGTCCGGACTGTGTGTCCTCGAGTTTAAATACTCAGCCGCTCCAACCAGACGTATAACCGAGACAGCAGTTGGAACTGGTCTACCAAATCATTGTCTTCACCAACCTAATCGGTACTAATTCCTCAACCCTTTCATTTCCTCATTATCGTGTTGAGTGTTTGTTCATATCTGTGTTTGAAGACTTTGATCAAGACTTTCTCAATTTCCTCAGTTCAATTTCTTCACCGTTTGTCTTCATCTTGTGTTATCCTATGATTACGCTTCTCGTACTCTGTGATTGTCTTCATTTCATCATGATGACTATGCGTGTATTCTGTTATGCTTACTTCTGAGTACTTATTCCGCTGCAAGTAGTTCTTCGCTAAGGAATTTCCTCACCGGCAAATTCCTCAGTGAAGAATTCATAAAAATCGCCTATTCACCCCCCCCCCTCTAGTCGATATAACGCACTTTCAAGTGTGCGATGATGATCATATCAATCTTGGAACTACTTCCAACACTCATCGTCACTTCCCCTTCAACTAGTCTCTGTTTATTCTGTAACTCCTGTTTCGAGTTACTAATCTTAGCAACCGAACAAGTATCAAATACTCAGGGGCTACTATAAACACTAGTAAGGCACACATCAATAACCTGTATATCAAATATACCCTTGTTCACTTTGCCATCCTTCTTATCCACCAAATATTCAGGGCATTTCCGCTTCGGTGACCATTTCCTTTGCGAAGTAAGCACTCGGTTTCAGGCTTTGGTCCAGCTTTGGGCTTCTTCGCGGGAGTGACAACTTACTTGTCTTTCTACTTGAAGTTCCCTTTACGTCCCTTTGCCCTTCTCTTGAAACTAGTGGTCTTGTCAATCATCAACACTTGATGCTCTTTCTTGATTTCTACCTTCGTCGATTTCAACATCACGAAGAGCTCGGGAATCGTTTTCGTCATCCCTTGCATACTATAGTTCATCACGAAGTTCTAGTAACTTAGTGATGGTGACTAGAGAATTCTGTCAATCACTATCTTATCGGAAGATTAACTCCCACTTGATTCAAGCGATTAAAGTACCTGCACAATCTGAGCACATGCTCACTAGTTGAGCGATTCTCCTCCATCTTTTAGCTATAGAACTTGTTGGAGACTTCATATCTCTCAACTCGGGTATTTGCTTGAAATATTAACTTCAATTCCTGGAAGATCTCATATGGTCCATGACGTTCAAAACATCTTTGAAGTCCCGATTCTAAGCCGTTAAGCATGGTGCACTAAACTATCAAGTAGTCATCATATTGAGCTAGCCAAACGTTCATAACGTCTGCATTTGTTCCTGCATTAGGTATGTCACCTAGCGGTGCATTAAGGACATAATTCTTCTATGCAGCAATGAGGATAAACCTCAGATCACGGATCCAATCCGCAACATTGCTACTAACATTTTTCAATACAATTTTCTCTAGGAACACATATAAAAACATAGGGAAGCAACAACGCGAGCTATTGATCTACAACATAATTTGCAAAATACTACAGGACTAAGTTCATGATAAATTTAAGTTCAATTAATCATATTACTTAAGAACTCCCACTTAGATAGACATCCCTCTAATCTTCTAAGTGATTACGTGATCCATATCAACTACACCATGTCCCCATCACGTGAGATGGAGTAGTTTCAACGGTGAACATCAATATGTTGATCATATCTACTATATGATTCACGCCGACCTTTCGTCTCCGTGTTCCGAGGCCATATCTGATATGCTAGGCTCGCCAAGTTTAACTGAGTATTCGGCGTGTGCAACTGTTTTACACCCGTTGTATTTGAGCGTAGAGCCTATCACACCCGATCATCACGTGGTGTCTCAAAGACGAAGAACTTTCAAGCGGTGCATACTCAAGGAGAACACTTCTTGATATTTAGTGAGAGATCATCTTATAATGCTACCGTCAATCAAAGCAAGATAAGATGCATAAAGGATAAACATCACATGCAATCAATATAAGTGATATGATATGGCCATCATCATCTTGTGCTTGTGATCTCCATCTCAAGCACCGTCGTGATCACCATCGTCACCGCGCGACACCTTGATCTCCATCATAGTATCGTTGTCGTCTCGCCAACTATTGCTTCTACGACTATCGCTACCGCTTAGTGACAAAGTAAAGCAATTACATGGCGTTTGCATTTCATACAATAAAGCAACAACCATATGGCTCACATGGGTTGCCGATAACTTCGGTTACAAAACATGATCATCTCATACAATAAAATATAGCATCACGTCTTGACCATATCACATCACAACATGCCCTGCAAAAACAAGTTAGACGACCTCTACTTTGTTGTTGCAAGTTTTACGTGGCTGCTACGGGCTGAGCAAGAACCGATCTTACCTACGCATCAAAACCACAATGATAGTTTGTCAAGTTGGTGCTGTTTTAACCTTCGCAAGGACCGGGCGTAGCCACACTCGGTTCAACTAAAGTGAGAGAGACAGACACCCGCCAATCACCTTTAAGCAACGAGTGCTCACAGCGGTGAAACCAGTCTCTCATAAGCGTATGCGTAATGTCGGTCCGGGCCGCTTCATCTCACAATACCGCTGAACCAAAGTATGACATGGTGGTAAGCAGTATGACTTGTATCGCCCACAACTTACTTGTGTTCTACTCGTGCATATAACATCAACGTATAAAACCAGGCTCTGATACCACTGTTGGGGAACGTAGTAATTTCAAAAAAATTCCTACGCACACGCAAGATCATGGTGATGGCATAGCAACGAGAGGGGAGAGTATTGTCCACGTACCCTCGTAGACCGTAAGCGGAAGCGTTATGACAATGTGGTTGATGTAGTCGTACGTCTTCACGATCCGACCGATCCAAGTACCGAACGTACGACACCTCCGAGTTCAGCACACGTTCAGCTCGATGGCGATCCCGGACTCGATCCAGCAAAGTGTCGGGATGAGTTCCGTCAAGACGACGGCGTGGTGATGATGATGATGCTCTACGGCGCAGGCTTCGCCTAAACTCCATGACGATATGACCGAGGTGGAATATGGTGGAAGGGGCACCGACACGGCTAAGAAATGATCCGTAGATCAACTTGTGTGTCAATGGGGTGCCCTTGCCTCGAGATATAAAGGATGGAGGAGGAGGAGGCCGCCAAGGCAATAGGTGCGGCCAGATGTGGAGTCCTACTAGGACTCCAAGTCCTAGTAGTCCACCAAGAGGGGAGGAAGGAGAAGGAAGTGGAGGAGAAGGAAAGGTGGTGGGACCCTTTTCCCTAGTCCAATTCGGACTAGAGGGAGGGGGAGCAGCAGCCCTTGGCCCTTTCTCCTCTTCCCACTAAAGCCCATCAAGGCCCATTGCTTCTCCGTAACTACCGGTACTCGAAAAATACCGAATCACTCGGAACCTTTCCGATGTCGAATATAGTCGTCCAATATATCGATCTTTACATCTCGACCATTTCGAGACTCCTCGTCATGTCCCCGATCTCATCCAGGACTCCGAACTCCTTCGGTACATCAAAACTCATAAACTCATAATAAAACTGTCATCGTAACCTTAAGCGTGCGGACCCTATGGGTTCGAGAACTATGTAGACATGACCTAGAACTATTCTTGGTCAATAACCAATAGCGGAACCTGGATGCTCATATTGGCTCCTACATATTCTAGGAAGATCTTTATCGGTCAAACCGCATAACAACATACGTTTGTTCCCTTTGTCATCGGTATGTTATTTGCCCGAGATTCGATCGTCGGTATCTCAATACCTAGTTCAATCTCGTTACCGGCAAGTCTCTTTACTCGTTCTGTAATACATCATCCCGCAACTAACTCATTAGTTGCAATGCTTGCAAGGCTTATAGTGATGTGCATTACCGAGTGGGCCCAGAGATACCTCTCCGACAATCGGAGTAACAAAACCTAATCTCGAAATACGCCAACCCAACATGTACCTTTGGAGACACCTGTAGTACTCCTTTATAATCACCCGATTCGTTGTGACGTTTGGTAGCACCAAAGTGTTCCTCCGGTAAACAGGAGTTGCATAATCTCATAGTTACAGGAACATGTATAAGTCATGAAGAAAGCAATAGCAACATACTAAACGATCAAGTGCTAGGCTAACGGAATGGGTCTTGTCAATCACATCATTCTCCTAATGATGTGATCCCATTAATCAAATAACAACACATGTCTATGGTTAGGAAACATAACCATCTTTGATTAATGAGCTAGTCAAGTAGAGGCATACTAGTGACTATATGTTTTTCTATGTATTCACACATGTATCATGTTTCCGGTTAATACAATTCTAGCATGAATAATAAACATTTATCATGAAATAAGGAAATAAATAATAACTTTATTATTGCCTCTAGGGCATATTTCCTTCAAGGTTGCCTTATTAATTGCCATGCATGACGTATAGTACAACATTTAATATGATACGGTATCATGATATGATACCACACCCTCTCTTTCCTCATTTAACTATGTGCCACATCATCCAAAAAGTCTACTTGGCATGCATCATACCGCTTGATACTCCCATATTACGACCAGCCTTATTAGGGTGGCCATGGTGGGGGTACATAGCCAGTATCATGCACTCGGGAATAGCAAATATGATGATGTGGCAAAGAAGCAGTAACATAGGTAGATACCGTAACACACACACACACATACAGCCGGTCTATTCTACTAATATTAGCAGAATAGTTATTCCGATAACACACTTCCGCACTGCACGCTCAACGCAAGAGCACTGCACTTTCATTACCAAATGCACTGCAATAAAGAATAGTGAACTTCGTGTCGGGAAAAACTGCACGCAGTGTTTTTCGGTACTGTTTTCACTTCAGTTTTGAAACCGTTTGTTGGAATGAGGCGTGTAATATACTGTTGAAAAGCTGTGGATTAGACGCAACTTCTCCATGTTGAAAGTTTTTTGAGATTCATCACGGTTTAAGAGCAGTTTCGAAAACGGTGCGGCGCATGTCGAGTGGCAGTGAGTTTTTTTCGTGTTTTTTTCTAAATCGCTTGTCGGAATGAAACAAATGATACACCGTTGAAAATATATCGTCGAGGCGCATATTTTTTTTATTTATTATGTTCTCTAATTCGTTACGGTTTAAGTGCAGTTTCAAATTTACAAAATCGCGGAATTCTGTTTTTCAATTTTTTTCAATTTTTCGGTATTGTTTTCGCTCCAGTTTTTTAACCGTTTGTCGAAACGAGGCGTGTAATATACCGTTGAAAATCATGGACAAGGCGCAAGTTTCATATGTTCAAATATTTTTGAGATTAATTACGGTTTTAAGTTAATTTTTAAAATCATGCGGTGGACGACGAGTGACAGCGGCCGTTTTTTCGTAATTTTTTCAAATCGCTTGTTGGAATGATCGAAACGATACACCGTTGGAAAGATATCATCGAGACGCAACTTTTTTAGGTGGAACGCTCCCTCTAATTCCTTCAGTTTTAAGAGCAGTTTTGATTTTGCCGAAATGCGGACACTCTGTTTTTTCGCGACACCAAAATCGTCGTATGTATTGCATCAGACAGAAAACCGCACTTCTTTAGACTAAAAATCGCACTTCATCGGACAGACAAATGTACTGCATGATTTCTTTCTCATGGGACGTAAATTTTCCCAAACGAGGTGGAGTGCACTTTATGTCGATTGTTTGGTGAAACGCAATACTATGAAAAGTGAACCTCGTGACTACCGTAAACGGGCCGCGACACTACCGAAAGTGAACCGCTTGAGCTTTTTCCAAACTCAATATTTTTTACGTGCGTAGACGGGGCGAGTGGACCGCAGGGACTGAGCAAGTGAACCACATGTAATGAACCGCATCCAACAGAAAACCGCACTGCTTCAGACTTCAAACCACACTGCATAGGACGGGCAAGCGAGCTGCATAATTTCCTTTGTCTGATGTAAATTTTCTCTAACGAGTTTTTGTCGTGTTTTTCTACTTTTTTTATGAACAAGCGAGCTGCATAATTTCCTTTGTGCAAGTGAACCCTGACACAAATCGAAGTGAACGGCAATCGACTGAGTTTTGAAACACACAAGCACAGTGCACTTTTTCGTAGTGGGACATCGAGGCTGGGCAATCGAACTGCATTTTTCTTCTCTTTGCATTGCATACACATAAAATTAGGGATACATTAAAAAATGCATTCTAAAATTGCACGCGAACTGCACCCATGGTCCACTAAACAACCCTAAAAAATATAAAAATATAAAAAAGAACTTCATACACGAGCCATGCAAGCCTCAAGCGGTGCCCAAACGGACTGCATCTAATTTTAGAAAAATTAATTACATTTGACTCAAGTGCACCACAGTACTCCTCGAAGTAGGTTGCATCAACCGTTTTTTCATGAAAAATGAACCTCTCCAACATACCAAACGAACTACACTGGACCGGATATAAACAAAAATAAATAAGTGTTCACTACAAAAAAAGACACATCCGTGACATTTTGGGCCGAACGAAATTTTTTTCTGTCATACATATGACACTTCTATGACGATAATTGTGACAAAACCCGGTATCATCATAGATGTGGTGGGCTCCTACTTCTATGACAAAAATCATGACAGAAAATGGGCTTTTAAGTCTGGGCGGGCCGGAGACGCAGCTGCATGACATTCTTTGGGCCGTCCATGACGGAAAAACCCGTGGTAGAAGCGAGGGTGAGGAAAATTTCTGGGAGTTCCCAGTTACGGTGGGAGGTCGGGGCGAAGCGATCGCGCTTTCTCTCGTACACGTGCGCTGTGTGTGCGGCGTTAGCTCTAATCGAACCCGAGCGAGGCGTTGGGCTCTAGCGAACCCGAAGCGATTGCAGCTGCGAGCTACGCGTTCATCGAACCCGGCGATCGATCGATGGCTGTTGGCGAACCTGATCGGCGATTCCTTCACTCTGCTGCTAACTACAGCCGATCGATGGGATGAGCGGTGGCGTTGCGGGGGTGGATGAGCAATGGCGGTGGCGTTGCCTCTGGATGAACAGGACCCGTGGTGTGGTGGAGGCTGGATGAGCAGTGAGCGGTGGAGGGTGCCCGTGGAGGGTGGATGAACAGGACCCGTGGTGTGGAGGGCTGGATGAGCAGTGAGACGATGGAGGGGTGCCTGTGGAGGGTGGTTGAACAGGACCTCGTGGTGTGGAGGGCTGGATGAGCAGTGAGACGATGGAGGGGTGCCCGTGGAGGGTGGTTGAACAGGACCCGTGGTGTGGAGGCTGGATGAGCAGAGGCGATGGAGGCTGGTTGAGCAAGAGCCGGTGGAGCAGCGCGCGGTGGAGGCTGGATGAACAGGAGCCCGTGGATGAACAGTCGCAGGTGGAGGCTGGAGGAGGTCGACGGTGGATGAACAGTAGCTTGTGGAGGCTGGAGGGGTCGACGGTGGAGAGATGAACAGTATCCCGTGGAGTCCCGTTTTGTGGCACGCCACACACCTCCCGATGAATAGGACCCCCGTTTCGACCGTAGGAGGTCCGTTTCCTACGTTTTGCGGTACGCCACACCCCTCCCGATGAACAGGACCCCCGTTTTGACTGTAGGAGGTCCGTTTCCTCCGTTTTGTGGTACACCACACCCCTCCCAATCAACATGACCCCCTTTTCGACCGTAGGAGGTCTGTTTCCTTTGTTTTGCAGTACGCCAGACCCCTCCCGATGAACAGGATCCCGTTTCGAAAGTGGTCGGTCGAACACAAGGCCGTTTCCTCCGTTGTGCGGTACGCCAGGCCTTGTTTCCATCGCCTGTTCCGTCCAAGCCCTCTCGATGAACACGACCACACATTCCGTTCTGACCCAGCCGCGTTGCCTCCCGATGAACACGACCACGCATTCCGTTGCCTCCCCATGAACACGACGACGATGCTGTTTCTCCGTTTCGACCCAGCCATGTACACGAGCCCTAGCCGTACATATGCGCGAGTATGCGTTCGAGACCCCGCCCGTATGTACACATACGTGGCCGTATTTTCTTTCTTGCACCCTGGCCGATGTACGTACGTGTACATGCTATGTGCGCGCCTCTACTACGACATGTGCGCGCCTCTACATCGATCAGTATGTACGTACACGTTCGCGACCAGAATGACAACGCTACGTACGCTCCGACCAGGTGTGTCGGTATCGAGCACTTCCTTGCTGCGAAGATGTAGCTGGTCGGTCCCAGCGATCGAGGGCAAATAGTTTTTTGCCGGACGCACTTCCTTGCGTGCGAAGATGTAGCTGGTGGGTCCCAGCGAATGGGGAAACGTTTTTTGCGAAATCGGTGGCCCGTCCGGTGGGTCCCAGCTGTCGGTGGAGAAACATTATTTTCCACGTAATAAGGAGGCACTTCCTTCTGCGGCCGTGGACCCGCTGTCGACCTCTCCACGTCAGATCCACGTCCGATGGGCGCCGTTCCTTGACCACGTAAGCCTAGGAAGGGGCGACACGGAGGCGAGGGAAGACTTCGGCAGTTGTTTCCCGCGGAGGAGAGTACTGTTGTCACGAGGTTTCTTGATACGTCTGCCGTCGCCGGAGAATAACAGCGGTGTGGGTGAGTAGAGGATGGCTAGGCCAGCGATGGGAGTACGGTCGGTGGTGAGGCTCAAGCGGCGTCTGCGGCCGTGAGGAGGAGGAAGCGAGCAGTCCCGCCGACGCTTGTTTGAGCGTTTGGAGTAGGAAGAGCAGAGATTGAAGAAGACGACGGCCGTTGGATGGACATCCAACGATCGGTGCTTGTGCGTTAACCTTTTTTTAGGGAAGCGTCAAATCTGTGGAAAACAGCATACATCCCATCTGCCATTATGTCTAATAATTTATAGCCCATTTGCTAATTCTTAAGGATTTTTTTGGAGCCCATATTCTTTTTGTTAGCATTGCAGCCCATATTGTGGCAGCGGTTAAAAATTATCTGAAATTTTGCATATTTCAAAAGCGGTCCGAACTGTTTTTAATCCCGAAATTTTGACTCACATTCAAACTGATTTTAAAAATAAATGTATATCAATATAAAATCCAACAAATTCTCCACGCATAAAAATTAATATAATTTAAAATCTTGAAATAAAAAAAAGGATATTTGAAACTAATTGCCGGTTTGATGTGTTTTAAAAATGTACAACCCATTTCTCATTACTGATGGGCCATTTTCTCGGCCAGCCGAATGAAAGCTCTCCTCGTCTTGAAAGATTTGCAGCCCAACAGGCCTGACAAAGCGACTTACTTGGCAAATCACAAAAAAACTTGGCTATGGCCGTGGACCCAGCTGTCAGCCTCTCCACGTATAGTACTCTTCCAATGGAAGTCGTTCCTTGACCACGTTGAGCACGTCGCGAGGAGAGAACCATGGCGGTGGATGACGGCGAAGCCTAGGAAGGGGACGACGCGGCAGTGGAAACCCGCGCGGAGAGGACTACGAGGGTTCACTGGTTCGGCTGCGGTGTGAGGCTGCCGTCGCCGCAGGGCCTGGCCAACAGTGGGAATAGTAGGGGGCGGTGAGGCCTCTGCGGTAGCACAACCGGCTACAGGAGGAAGGAGCATGTGGCACGACCAGCGCTGCTTTGGGCGGCTGGAACAAGAAGACCAGAGGTTGAAGAAGCACTACGGTCGTTGGATGGACATCGTACGGTCACTGGAGCTAGAATCGTTCATATTGACTAAGTTGACAAAACCCTTCGTCCCCGTCAACTTAGTAGGCCCACAAGTCAGCCTCCCAGCAAGGTGGGTCCCAGCTAGCCGGGGAAGTATTCATTTTTTTGTGCGTAATAAGGAGGCACTTCCGGTGGGTCCGAGCTGACAGCGGGGGGAACTTTTTTTCGCGAAATATGGTGGATCGTCCGATGGGTCCCAGCAGTCAGGGGGAAATGATTTTTTTCGCAAAATACTGGTGGCTCGTCCGTTGGGTCCCTGCTATCAGGTGGAGGAATAATTATTTTCCACATAATAAGGAGGCACTTCCTTGCGGCTGCCGTGGACCCAGCTGTCAGCCTCTCCACGTACAATGCTCTTCCGATGGAAGTCGGCCGTTGACCACGTTGACCACGCCGCATCGAGAGCACCAGGGCGATGGACGACGGCGAGGACTAGGAAGGGGACGACTCGGAGCCGGGGAAGACGCAGATGGATGCCCCGCGAAGAGGAGTACGAGGTTCACTTGGTTCTGCTGCGGTGTGAGGCTGTTGTCGCCGCAGAATAACGAGGGGTGTGGGTGAGTAGAGGATGGCCTGGCCAGCGGTGGGAGTAGTAGGCGGTGAGGCCTCGCGGCATCCACACCCGGCCACGGAGGCAGGAGCACGCGGCACGACCGGGCGCTGGTTTGGGCGGTGGAGCAAGAAGACCAGAGGTTGAAGAAGCACTACGGCCGTTGGATGAACATCGTCTGATAACAGGAGCTAGAATCGTTCATATTGACTAAGTTGACAAAGCCCTTCGTCCCCGTCAACTTGGTAGGCCCACAAGTCAGCCTCCCACTATGCTGGGTTCCAGCTGGCAGGGGGAATATTCATTTTTTTGTGCGTAATAAGGAGGCACTTCCTTGCGTGCGAACATAGCTAGTGGGCCCGACATGTCAGCGGGGGGCACTTTATTTCGTGAAATACAGAGGCCCTTCCGGTGGGTCCCAGATGTCAGGTGGAGGAATCATTATTTTGCGCGTAATATGGAGGCAGTTCCTTGTGTGCGGCCGTGGACCCAGCTGTCATCCTCTCCACGCACAGTCTACTTCCGATGGTGTCGTTCATTGACCATGTTGACCACGCCGCGCCGAGTGCATCCAAGGTGGTGGACGACGGCGAGGCCCCGGACAGCAACGAGCCGGAGATGGGAAGATGCGGAAGTAGAGTCGCAGACGGAGAGGTGTCTGAGGTTAAGCTTGGTTCTAGTGCGGTGTGGTTCGGCGGTCGGTGGAGAAGAATAGGAGGTGTGGAGGGTGGAGGATGGCACGCCAGCGGTGGATAAGATGTGGGATATTGTTTTCTTACATATGTAAGTATCATTAAATATATGATGACAATAAAAATAATATATAATAACATATGAATTTTTTTAGAAAAGCAGGAGCATCTCCCGGTTCCATTCTTGAGAATGAAACCACAACCTATTACGTCTGACAGCTCAAAAGCGATTCGATAGCAAAGGTAGAAAAGCTACAAACTAGGGGGTGGATGAACAAGTTCTCTGAATAAGACAAATCACCGGCGGTGCCAAAGGCGAGCGGATAGAGCACTCAAATGCCACAAGGAGGGTCCAGTGAAGCCTTCATGGTCTTGACCGAGGGGCCGTGTCGACCTGGCGACCGATAAGAAGCAAGAGGAGACACCGGGCTGGAAGGCATAGCATGGTGGATGTCCCTCTTTTTCGGCGCCAGGTGCCCATAACCTTCATCGGAGATCTTGAGACGAGCCCACGGGTCCAGCCCCAGAGCAGGTCGAGCCTTGTTCAGCCACAAGTGATCGCCAGCGGTTTCTGGAGGGATCTTGTTAGGGTTTCCACGAAGCTCATCAACTTGTCTTTGTCCGATCCGGAGGAGATAATCGCCCAGTTTCTCACCATGTTCTGATCAATCTCAAGACTGCGGAATGGAAATCCACGAGGTGTTCTTGAAAATCATAGCATTTCTATATTTCGGAGGCACCAAAGGACAGTGAGCTAACAAGTGTTTAAAACTGAGCACTTTTTGGTAGCAATCCAGAATCTGGCGACAGATTCGAAGGATGAGCCAATCTGACTAGAGAAATATTCCTCAATGTGGGCCCAGAGATGTTTAGCAACTATACATTCAAAAAATAGGTGAGAACAAGACTCTTGTTCCAAGCAGTAAACACAATCAAGGGGTTTGATGATGTGTCTCTTCCTAAGGTTATCCCTAGTCATCAATTTGTTTTTGGAGAGAAGCCAGAGAAATACATGAATTTTAGGGGGAACTCTCAATTTCCAGACAACAGGGATAAACACGGGTTGAACCCCTCTAAAGTTGATAACATGATAGAGGGAGCTGGAGGAATACTTCCCCTTATTGTCCAGCTGCCAAATCAGGGCATCCGGCTTGGTAGTAAAGGTAATGCTTTTGTTAAAGAGAGTTTTAGGCATTGACCATCCCAAACTTCATTGACACTTTTGTTAAGCTCATTGCGGACAGAGTAAATAGGCCAAAATTGGACTGCTAGGGGGGATGTGCCAAACCAACTATCTTCCCAGAACCTGGTTCTGCTCCCATCCCCTATGTTCCATCTGTAGCCAAATTTCACAGCATGCATAATAGATTTTAATCCTTTCCAGAATCTAGAGGTCTTAGGGTTGGAGGAAGGGACAAAAATATTAGGTTTATTTCCTAGGTATTTATGGGCAATAAGAAGCTTCCATGGTTTCAGGTCTTCCTCATAGAATCTTTTAATCCAAGACCCTAGAAGACAAATGTTAATTTCTTGGAGGTTAGGTATGTCTAGGCCTCCAAAATCTTTTTTCATAGAGACTAGGGCCCAATTAGCAAGGTGTAGCTTCCTATTTCCCTCAAAATCATTCCACGAGCAATGAGACATCTGAGAATTGATGAGGTTCACTGCCCAGTTAGAACAGCTTTCAGATTGCTAGCATGTGGGGAGTCATTGTCTAAGAAAAGGATGGTATCATCTGCATATTGAAGGCAGATGATGCCACCAGGGCAAACCTCAGGACAGAGCCCTGCAATCAGACTATGATCAGCAGCTTTGCTTAGCATTTTAGTAAGAATGTCCACTACTAAATTAAACAAAAGCGGGGAGATGGGGTCACCTTGCCTAAGGCCTTTACCAGCAAGGAAAAAAATCACTTTCACAGTTATTTAACTTGACCCCAACAGACCCCCCATGAGTAAGTTGCTGGATCCAACTCTCCTCTATGAAAGGCTTGGAAAAGATCTAAGAGATCATTTTTCACCAAGTCCCACAAATGCTGGTAAAGCAAGAAGGGAATCACATCAGGACCAGGAGCCCCATCAGGATAAGAGCTAAAAATGGCTTCCTTCACCTCTGTCTCTGAAAAAGGGGCTTCTAGCAGCTCATTTTCAGCAGGAGAGACATTTTCAGAAGCAGAGAAAAAAATGTTTTGTAGAGAGAACCCAGAAGGGTTTTCTTTCTTAAACAGGTCTTTGCAGAAGTCACTAGCCACTTTCAGCATCTCATCTACCTTAGTAACAGGGCCATTAGGGCCATCAAGGGAGTGAATGAGGGTTTTCCTCCTCCTCTGGTTAGCTACTGCATGGAAGTAAGCAGTATTTCTATCACCCTCCTTAATGTTCCTATCTCTAGACCTTTGTTTGGCTTTGATTTCTTCTTGAAGCCAAATTTTCTTGAGCTCTCCATGGACAAAGTTTAATCTATTAGTCTCATCCTCAGAGAGGTTAGTGGTTTCTGCCTTAATATCTAGATAATCAAACTCAAGGAGGAGAAGCCTTTTGTATCTTCTAAGATTAGCTTCCTCATTGGAGTTCCACCCTTTGGTAGTTCTTCTAAATCTCCTGATTTTGATCGCCAATTTTCTAGGGGCAGCTGCTCGAGAGGCTCATTCAGATTTTCTGACTAGCTCGGTAAAATCTTCTCTAAGCAACCACCACTTTTCAAATTTAAAACTATTGCTCTTTGGAGTTTGGTTAAGACCAGAGTCCTGGAGCAAAGGAGTGTGGTCACTACCACATCTGGGCAGAGCTCTACAACTAGAAAGGGGGAAGAAACTGTCTAATTCATGTCACGTAAAATTCATCGATGGTGGACATAATCACTCGAGTAGCACTTCCAACATATCTAGCGTAAGCTGTAGGTTTTCCTTCCGACAAGGCAATTCTCAACTTTATGGGTAACCATTTTGCAGATAAAACAACTCTTGACTTGACACATTTATCCAAATGATGCCTGGTTCCCCACAGTTGTAGCAGATCACCTCGAGTATGCCATAAGGCCCAAGCGAGGGGCAGGAGCAGTTTTCTGGATGTCCTATCTCTTATTTTGCTGATTCTTGCCTTGAGATTTCCCAGCGATCGAGAGTCGAACCACCAGCAGATTGATCTTGGGCAATTACAGGAGCCTGCCAGATTGTGCCCCCATTTGGGGTGGAGGTGGGCCGTACCGGTGCCCAACCGGCGCCCCCCCTTGTGATAGGGAAATTCATCGAGTTCTGGTTCCTTCTCATCCTCCGGCCGGATGTTGTCTCTCGAAGCGAAATAACCACCAGACAACTCAATTGAAGCAGATTGCAGGCCTAATTTCAATCTTACGCAGGTTTGGGGAGAGGTAAGGTAGGGGATCCACCTGCTCCGGCTCGGTGGCGTGCTAGTGGGCAGGAGTCGATCAAGCATTCCCATCTCGCGACCTGGCGTGGATCTCCTGAATTCACTTCCCTTTTCGCCCATCGAGCTAACGCAATCAGCGGCTCACTGGGTGGGGCATCCTGTGCTTCTCAGAAATCTCCTTGAAGTAGATCCGCAGGGCTAGATTCAGCAGCTCCCAATCCACATGATCCTTGCACATCCGAGCATACCTGCGCGAGTGAGAGAAAGGATTCGGTCCCTCCTCGGCTTCCTCCCTCGCAGCTTCCTCCTCTGCTTCCCTCCAATCGCGCGTGCACTGGGTCTAGGAGAGAGCGTCGTCGCGGATCCGCATCGCCCGCTCCCTCCATCTCCTCCCTCAAGTCTCCCGCGGCACCGCCGACGCGACGGAGCCGAGCGGCTGGAGCATCCGCGGGAAGGCTTTGTAGACATGTGGGAGATGCATCTTGTACATCTGCCTGTCTTCCAACCATTCCCCCATGGATATGGTCGGCGACTCCATGGGGCGCGCGAGCGGACTTGATGAGGGGGGCAGGCGCGCCCGGAGTCAGGAGGCGGGGGGTGGCGGCGAGGTGATGAATGGTGGAATACTTCTTGTAGTCTGCAAAAGCACCTAACTAATGCACTTGTTTTCCTCAAAAAATTATGTTTATCAATGCATAAATTGCAATGCATGCATGCATAAAGTACATGCATTGGTCAATTTTCTCTTAATACTTGCATGCAATGATTTAATGCACCTTGGAATCTGAACATGTGATGGAAAACAACCAAATTGAGCCTTATAAAATGGAAAAACTAAAATTTTGAGATAAGCCCTATAAACCGAAAAGGAGGGAGTATGTGAACTAAACAGTCAACATACAAAATAATTTAAATATATATAATATAGTTAGAAGGGAAACATAAGTTAGACCTGGCGTTCCTATTCTTATATAGAAAAATAGAACAGACCTCTGCGTTTTCTTCAAAAAAATACATAAATTGGGCTGCCAAAAATAAAACCTCGGACGGGAGGTCCATAGGGCCAGTCGATACATGACGGCCCTAAGAAAATACAAACAGGCCTATGGACCTCCCATCCGAGGTCGTGGGCTGCGCATGTTAAAAATGAAAGCCTAGACGGGGCAGCCCAAAACCACGTCCAACACTTGCCAAAACTTAGTCCCTCGTTTTCTCGTGTTTTACTTTTCGATATTGTGTGGGCATTTTGGTATGCATCATATGAAGATGTGCTATGCATGAATGTTGATCGACATGATGTTAAGCGGCTGGTAGTTCCATTTTGACCATGAATAAAACTTCCAACATGATGTTAACCCTGTTTGAAAAGGCCGTGTTAATATAAATGCTCGCCTCTGAAAGTTGTAGTTCCTCATCGAAACTGAACTTGCGTTTCTTATCTGGCTGAAACTTGCAGTTTCTTCACTGAGAATCACATTGTCTGCACTTTTATACTCCTATGAAACTACATTTTTGTAAGTGCTAAAAATAGATCTCTAGGATTCATAAAATACTTTATATGCTCAATGCTGCAAATCTGAAATTCAAAAGACATTCATATCTGAAAGTACTCTCAAAATACACAACACAAAACACAATTCACAACCTGCAAATACTAACAACCCTAAGCTCCTCCTGACAATTCACAACCTGCCCGACTATTGGGCTGGGGGGGCCAGTCCCCTCCTATTCCTCGGCGGCAGACAGCTACCCCGTGAGACGATGTGAACAGCGAGGGAGACGATGGCGGGGAAGCGTCGTCGGGCCAACTGCTTTTCTCCTCTTGCAGTTAGGTTCGGTCGACGAAGACTCCACCGGATCGCTCTGGCAGGACACCCTCACAAACGGCACCCTGTAGATGCTCGATCCTTCAATCTCTGGTGGATACTCCATCTGGGATCGATACTCCCACCACCGCTCCCTCACGATCGGATTCGGTGAATATGTTTGCTCCATGGCCCAGAGGAGCAGCTATATGTACTCGTGCGACTCCCTCGGGAGTATCGCCGCCTTTTCCTTCTGTTGCAGATATTTGGCCATGGATGTCGCCGTCGCCGCTAGTTGGTCCTTGTTGTCAAACCAAGGCGTATCTCGACATCCTAGCTAGCTTCACAGGGTCGCCATATCACGATCCTCACGTATCGGTTGTACTCCTCCATCGATCTACTTATCCACAGCACCTTCACTACTTGGCGGTTTTTGAATGGAAGAGGAGAGGAGCAGCTGGTTTTGGATTAGAACGGGAGAGGAGCGATGCTGGTTTTGGACTGGAATAGGAGAGGAGGGGCGGTGGTTTTGAAATGGAAGAGGAGAGGAGTGGCGCTGCATTTAGATTGGAACAGGAGAGGAGCGGCAGTGGTTTAAGAGGAGAAGAGCGGAAGAGCGGCGCTGGTCTTGGAAGTATTTTTTTGGTTGTTTCGCGTATTTTGGGTCAAAGTTTGACCACATACTGTATTTGACAAGCAAAATATGAATGCATGTCATCAAAAATTGTATCGTTTGGTTCGTATCTGAATGTACTTTCAAATTATACTCCCTCCATTTTTATATACAAGGCCACAAACTCATATTACAGGTACCAAGATAAAAATCAATGGTATGTTTAAGTCAATGTTGCAAGCTAGCTTGTCACCTTGATTGTCGTGTTAATTAATGTGGTTTTTCTCTCCCAAGCACAACAAGCCAACCCTCTTACTCCTCATTGGTTGATTAATGTTGGGAATGCAAGCTAACCGTCTCACTCCCGCATGCACACAAGGGATATTAATGTCCTCGGGTGCTAGTACGAGGCAAATGCCATCAATTTTGCCTCGATTAATGTTAGTGGCCTTGTATAGTTGCAAATTGTAATTTCGATAGTGGCCTTGTATACAATGTATAACATAATATTTTATGTGCGAAAATCATGGTCAATTATGACCCAGAATAAAAGGGAGACTAGTTAATGCGGGGTCGCTTTCTTAATTGAAGGGTAAATTGATTTTGATTTGATCCAGTCAGAGCGCGCCGACCCTCTCGTCCAATCCTAAATCGCTGCTGCACGCTCCTCTCCCTCTTCTCCATTGCAAAACCACCTCCTCTCCTCTCCGTCATCTCCATTCCAAAACCACCATCTCGCCTCTCCCTCTTCTCTATTGCAAGACCACCGTATTTCCTCCGTTTTCTAGACGCTTTGATCCATGGCGTGGGCACAATCCATGGATACAAAATTAGTATATTGTATACTATTTAAAAGTCGAGGGCGGGGCTTTTCCTGCGCGGTAGGCGGCGGGGCAGCTCCGCCTAGTCGGTTCAACAGAGACGCGAGAAGACGAGGGAGTAGGCTGCTGCAAACATAGGCTGTGTGATTTGACAGCGAGTTACTGCTGGAAAGGTGGGGCCCGTGATTTGACTTGCCATTATCATTTTAAGCACAAGGCCACGACCGGCGTGAGTCTCCTAGATTCTGACCACCTTCATCTGGTGCCTCTCCCAATGCTCGACCATGTAGTAGAGGCTGGCTCTTGCATGAGAGCCCACTTCTCCACTTTTCCTTGCCTCTATTTCCTCCACATATGCAAAATGCCATGTAAAACGCACTATTGTACTTACTTTTACTTGCTCCTCTGGTGCTTAAGCTTGCCACATAGGCATAAAGTCGATGTGGCAAGTTAATCAAGAAGAGAGAGACTAGTTTGGTGACCCAAGGAAGAAACGGTGCTAAGCGCGTGTACCTAGGTGAAAAGACAATTTTGAGTCTATAGCTAATTAAATGAAGCAAACTTAGCAACACCATTTCATTGGAAGAGGTCACTACTTGGCAAATGCAATAAATACACACGCTTACTAGCACCATTTCTTCCTTGAGTACGAAGAAAGAGATAGAGAGGAGTAAAAAAATACACTTATAGCTAACCTTGTTGTAGTATGAGTGACTAAGTGATGACTATGTATGACATGCCAACATCAGATAGCCTAACGCACCGTGTTAAATCTCCAAAGAGCGCGACCAGCGCGGCAGCGACTTGACGGTCATGGTAAGTAGCGACCATGATACGACTCTTGGCAGCCCTTGGATCTGAGATCAAACGCTCGCATGCTAAATTGCTAAAAATTTGCAGAATAACCCTCCAGGATAGGATATTCAACCATAGGTCTAGAATCACGCCATGCAACCGTTCGATATCAGATCCAAGGGCTCTCGGAAGCCCGTATCATGGGATAATGGAAAGCCACTACCCTACCGTTCGCACTGTGGCAGTTCGCTCCTACTCGTCCCCGCACGTCCTTCAATACTACGGCGGTTCGCTCCTAGTTGTCCCGTCCATTCTCATTACGGCAGTTCCTCTAATCCTAACCCTCCTCCCAAATCCATGGCGTCCCAAATCTCCACGATCGGCGGTGAGTACAAGGTTAGAACCATCACCGGCGATGAGTTCGACGTCATCTACACCCGTTCTTCCGTGACGGTGGAAGGATGCCTTTCTCGCTTCAGACGCATGTTCGAAAACTCAGATGATGAGTGGGTCGCTGGGCTAGATGTTGAGTACACCACAGTCCTGGGACGAGAGAAGTATCTAAAGGACGAAGAGAGGAAGAAGCCGGCCGTGATCCAGGTTTGCATACATAATGTTTGCTTGGTCTACCACATATGCCATGCCGACGTTGAGTGCCAGGATTTTAAGACCTTCCTCAAGGACAAAACAGTGAAACTCGTTACTGTAGACTTTATGAACGACGAAGAAGTCCTGGGTCGGATAGGCCTCGTTGTAGGCAACCCCTTCGACCTCTAGAAGAATCGGCGGGTGCCCTCTCGTCAGCCTTCAATGCTGACCCTGGCAGGAGTCATGGTTCATCCTTAAATGCAGTGGCGGAGAAACCTCCATACACATTTCATCGTCATGCATGGCAGCGGAATGTACTAGATATAGACCACATCCACTACGCTGCAATGGATGGCTACCTTTGCTTCAATATCTACAAGGGTTGGATGAAGAGCAACAGCCAAGTGTGCGGTTCAAGCAAAGAAGTATCGGCCAAGAGGAAGAGGGACAAGGACGAAGTCGAGGACGTGGACGAGGACTCCGAGTAAGGTGGCGATGTCATTGCTCATGGTGGTTCTAATGCGGTGTCTACCGGAATAGTTGCAAATTTTAATTTCAGGTGTGCTTAATTTAATTTGAGGGTGTGTTGTCTTTGAGCCCCAGCAAAACTATGTTATGTTTCTTCTTGTTACTTTAACTCTTGATGCGTACATACTAGTATTTCTTACATTTCATCTTTTAGTTGGTATAGTACTACCACTCGTTTCTTCACATTATATCGTACAATATATATGGCCAACATCATATAGCCAGCAGTTTAGTTGTCAAAGAATTTCAGGGTGCTTAGTTTTGTCAAAGAATTCCGGGATGTTTAGAGGGTGCTTGGATCCAAGTGACTTATTTTAGTCGACTAAAATAGTCTCTTTAAGAGGCTAAAGTTCCAAGCACCCCGACTAAAGAGGGCTAAAACTAGTCTTGAGACTAAAAAATTTAGTCGAGGGTACCCTACTAAAATGTGGATTAGTCCTCTCTCTACTCATTTAACTCCTCTCCTTTAACACAGGCAAGTTCGGATTGGAGGGTTTGGAGGATAATAAATGCTCATTAACTTGATTTTAGCCTTTTAGTATTTGGATCCAAGCATGGGTGAGGCTAGCATGTTTTAGTCCCACTACTTTTAGTCATGGGACTAAAACGCATCAACACCCTCTTAGTTTTATTTGAGGGTGGGTTGTCTGGACACCATTATTGTGACTAGCCTTTTAATAGTACTATATGCATAATTTGGCGATGGCGCTCTCTATATGTACCACCTTTTTTAATTTCAAGTTTTGCTCCATGGCGCAATCCATCGATACTCTTGCTGTACATAAGTATACATTTTTAAAAGGCTAGAGGCGAGGCAGTCTAGCTTGGTCGGTTTCACGAGGCGAGGGCCTTTGTGATTTGACGGCTCATTCTTCGCTGGAAGGCAGGGCCTTGTGATTTGACTGCTCGTATAAATGCACCGACGACCTGATCGAGGAGGAGCAAAGAACCATGCGGTATACTCAAGTTTTCCCTTTGGAGTAGTCTTTGCGACGGAGGAGCACCGAAACACGGCAGCCCGGTGCCATATGGCGATAAAAATGATCTAATTTGCTAGTCATCCGATTGTTAGCATTGTTCTATTCATTCCCTAAAAAAACATTGTTCTATTCATGCCTCGCAGAGAACATGACACGTGCGGCGAAACATCCGAAGCAAAAGCTGAAACACAGGAGCAAAAGAAGAAGGAAGATTATCACCCCAAATGATCTAATTCGCCGCGGAATCGTAACTGCTTCTTCATCGCCTCCACGACCTCCATCTCCTTGCGCGTCTCCTCCGCCATCTTCATCATTGTGTCCATGACGCGGCATTTCTCGACGCGAGCCTTCATCATCTGTTCCACGGCCATATTACGTACCTTGACAGCAGCCGGGTGCTCGATGCGGAGCTTCGCCAACTCTTCCTTCTGTTCCATGGCGAGGGCCTGCAGCACCTTCATCGAGGAACTACTATTCTCATGCATCTTCTTCCAGCCGGCGTTCTTCTCCTTCTACAGGTCGATCTCGTGGCAGAGCTTCGCATTGTCCTCCCGAAGTCGCAGGATTTCGCTGGTCGCCTTCTTCTCCGAGGCAATGCTCTTCTTCAGCAGCATCACCAAGCCGGCGGTCAACTCCCCCTGCTGATTGAGCTCAGCGGGCATGTCGTCGAGGCTCTCCTTCAGCAACTCCATCAAGCCTTGGATGAACTCCTTCTGCTTATTGAGCTGATCGGGCATGCCGTCGAGGGATAACGACTCCAGCTCCGCCGGCTCGACATGTTAGCCTCCACAGCTAGAGGCGCTCACAGGAGCCATCGCTTTGCCCGTGAGAGATCTTCGAGGTCTCTGCGTGGCGGCGAGCCCTTTTTTTCCACAGCCTTGGTTGCCGCTCCTTGTTACGAGTAGTTCTCGACCTAGAGCTCGCTCACGGCCATGGCAACGATCGACGAAGAAGAAGCACTTATGAGGAGGAAAGGTAGAGTGATTTTCGGTTAGGTAGTTCCCCTTTTTATAACCTAAGTACTAGCACTAGTACTAATACTTGCATAGTGGGAACACGTTCAGGTTTGGTATGTACTACTAGTAGGTGTGAGCAGGCTTTCAAATGTGATGGGAACAAGGTAAAGATTAATTGATGGTTTTGGTTACGAGGCCCGAAACGGCTCCCGATGAGTTTAGCGGAACATAAATTTCAAGTACTACACTACTCAAATGTGTAAATATTATGCTACTGTCAAAAATTGGCACAAAATACGAAGGAGACCAATGGAAGTACTACTAGCAACCCACGATTTAACTACTCGCATGCGCGTAGTGGAGTAATAATGTCTTTCTTCTGCCCTCACGTCCACTCAATTTGCATGCGCTGTATTAATTGACCATCAATGAAGTGAACGACTTTACACGCGTCAAATTATCACATGGGGTGGATCTTGGTACAAAATTGCGTCCGCCCGTGTACCCGCGTGTGCGTGCGAGGAATGAGTGCGTGCACATCTTCGCTTCGTGCATGTACCGCCAGTATGGCTCAGGGAGGACGAGTACATTCTTCTGGAACCACCAGCACGTCACTATGGTCAATCCATGCAAGGAGGTCGCGACAACGCCTACACATGTGCCACGTGGCTTCATGAACTGTAAGAGAGACACTGTGTAAGCGTGCCATTGATATTCTAATTTACGTGTTTTGCACAAACTCGAAGTACTAGTAAGGTACACGTGCATTGCAAGCATCAGATTTGCAACCAAATTATGAATAAATACCACACTATAGCATGTAAGCTCTGAGTCATATATGCCTGATGTAGCCCTTCGTTTAATTCTTATAGTTCATCTCATTCAAAATCAATTAGTTTTTATAAAAAAGCTAAGAACGCGGGAATAGGAAAAACATGGGATTATAGTGGAATGTCGTCTTGAATCCTACATGATTGTACGAGTGTTTGATTGTGCATAGAAAAAACGCATAATTCTTTCAAAGAGGTTTGAGTGGATGGGATGTTTCCTATGAAATCTAGTGCAAATGAATCATATGGAAAAATTCCTATGGTTTACAATCCTATGAATCAAACAACCAAGATAGGGAAAATTCCTAATTATTAGAATCCTCCAAAATTCCTTTGAGAATCCTTTGAATCAAAGAAACCCTTAATCTATTTTATGATTCATGGAATTGTGCATTGTAAAGCATAGAGTAAAAACAAATAATGGCAATTCAACTAGAAAAAAAGTTTGGGCAGTTATGATACAGAAGATTCTAGAACAAAAGAGAACCACTATTGTTTTGAGGTTTGTGCATTATGCTTTAGTTCAACCATGGAGTCTGCTAGATTGTACATGTGGAAAAATCTGGTGGGGGCTAGAAGATGGTGCGAGGGGCCGAGTGGAGGGAGACTATGAAGGAATGCACAAGTGTGAGATCGATATTTAGAGAGAGGGGGCGGACACGTGTGCTGATGCGCGTAGTGGCGGAGCCATGAAAAATAAATGAGCTAGGGGGCCAAGCATTGCTAATCCTTTACAAGGAGGGTCAATTCATGAACTTAAACCATTTTTAGCAGCAATTGTCTAATGATCACATTCATATTAGCCTTGATATATAGTGATGTTAGGGGGGGGCAGGGCCCTTACTGCCCCCTGTCTTCACCATTGTGCACGCGTCTGAGAGATGAAGCGGAAGGCATGGATGTTGAGAGGGGGACGTTGGATACATAATTAATGTGGGTGTATTAGCTATATATGTTAATCCTATATAGAGAGGTATAGATTGATCGATGTGGACGTGGGAAAGAGGGTGAGACCTCACTGGATATATCGATTGATCGATTTGTGTGGAAAACTATGAAAGACCTAGCTATATACACACATACATAGATGAACATCGAACGTTGCGCATGCAGCGTGAGAGATAAAGAATGCCGATATGATGGAGAGGGGATGTGTGTTGGTGTGTGCCTTCATGGGAGACCGACCTGAAGAAAAAGATTGCATGCGTGCGATGGATAATGCCGACTGGTAGTTTGTGTGCATGCATGCACGAGAGAAAGTTAGTGGTACAATTATAAAGAAGACTACTTGTGTGGGTGTAAAGAATAGCTGA
Organism: Aegilops longissima; assembly: GCA_021605205.1. NCBI lineage: Eukaryota > Viridiplantae > Streptophyta > Magnoliopsida > Poales > Poaceae > Aegilops > Aegilops longissima. The sequence goes on from CM038682.1 coordinate 312,747,841, forward strand.
ATAGGTGAGGTCACAACCAATGTAAAGTTGAATTCAAATATTTGAATAAGAGATCCTGATGTTTGAAACCAATGCATGCATGAATATAATGGAGATCTGCGCGGTGTGGTTTGGAAACGAGCATGTTGTAATGTATACACATTGAACAAGGTCAGACTGATTTGAATTTGAGATACCGATGGCAGACATCATTTGGCCATGTCGCATCCGTGCATGGACACACTATCCTAATTGGAGATGATGGGCGGCTTTTGCATCACATATCTATATCATTTGGCCAGAGTCCGTGTAGCCTCCTCCTCGGACGAGCCACCCTAGCAGTCACGTGCTCGGGTGAAACAGCTGGGGGTGGCGGTGAGGAAGGCGCCGAAGCAGTCACCCTACCTCCGCTCCCGCGACCACGTGCTCCACCTCCTCTCTTCTTCTTACATCGTCCCCTGCTGGGCACCGCGGTCGACGAAGAAGGGCCCGGCGGTGTCGCCATCTTGTCCAAAGAACGCTTCGGCGGAGAGGTGCATGTGGAATGGAAGACCTCGCACCACGCCCGACGAAGAAGGGCCTCGGCGCTCCCGACCAGCGCCCGCCATCTTTCAACACCTACCATGACAAAGAATAAATGAAATTAGTACAACATAAAAAAAGAACCGACATGAATAATAATATGTATATCACTTAAGTGTATCATCATCAAGTACAACATAAAAAAATTGAATACGACACTACTAATAATCTCGATCAATTATCATCAATAAATGCATAATCATCATCATCACTATAATCAATGATGGGCTCATAGGGTTCGATGGCATCAACATGTGCAAGGCCACCTTGGCGTAATCGGTCAAGCATTGAGAGGTCATCCGCAGCGATAACCTCTTCTTGTTCCAGCTCTTCTTGTTCCTCCTCGGGGTGATGTCGGATTCACCGTCGATGTCTACTTCAATGTTTTGGGGTGAAGTATAGCGGTTCTTGAAACGCTTTTTGAAAAACGTGTCTCTTGGAAGAATTCTCCTTCATATGTATGCAGGTTAATGTGAGGTTCATAATCCTCTTCCTTTGGGGAGAAAGTCTAGCATGGCGGCACTTCATAAACGACATCCCAACCTTTCAGATTTGGATTAGTTTGGCGGACCCACGGTAGATAGAATACTTGGGTCGCTTTGTTGAGCCGTAATATAGACATCGGGAACATCTAAATGGGTGCTTTGGTTGATTTAAACTAGCCCTATATGTTCACGAGTCCTTCTAGTCTCCTTGGCTGAAACCAATAACATTTCAAGACTACAACATTCGGTGGGTTTTCACCATAGAATGAAGTTCATAAATTGCTTCAACTCTCCCATAATACTCGGTACCTCCTTCGCGATAGCAGATACACAACAATTTATAGACTTTCGATTCGGCCATAGATAGCTCTTTGCCATAGGTACGAAAGCGATACCCGTTGATGTCGTGCTTGTCAAATGAACGGACCTTATAGTCAAAACCATTAGCGACTTGTCTCAATTCGGCGTCCATAGACTCTGAATTAGCCTACAAGTTTAATATGAAAGGATTGCTGCATTACGCACAAATTAGCGAATGAAATGAAATTGTCTAATAGAAATTACCGTTTGTTTGAACCAAGAGATGAAACCGGGATAGCCGCCTCCTTGCTTTGCGAGAAGCTCATACTCTTCGACGGAATCCTTTTGGATCACCGCTGCATACGAGAATATGGCGACGTATCCACTGTATGACATATCCAGGAATAAGAGCAGATAAAAGGAAATAGAAGTTGCGAAACAATGTACCGAGAACTTACTCGACGTACGGCCGCACTTCTATCAGGTTGTTGAAGATATACAATGAAATGGTCCACCATTCTTCGTTATCCAAAGATACTGGATGTGAAACACTGGCTGGTGCGAGATTCCCTTTGAATAGGCTGAGGTTGGATCCACCCTTTTTAGGGTCGTCATCATTGTACTAAGGTTTCGGATTATGCAAACGACGATTTTTGGCTTCGTAGTGTGCTGTTACGAAGTTTGCCGCCTCCTCGGTGATGAATGCCTCAGCCATCGATGCTTCAATTCTATGTTTATTTTTACATTTTTCTCGAAGCGTCTTCTGCACCCTCTCAGTTGGGTAGCACCAACGATTTTGCACGGGCCCCCCCAATCTTGCCTCGGTCGGGAGATGCAAAATCAAATGTTGCATTGGATTAAAGAAGCCCGGTGGAAAGATCTTCTCAAACTTGCAGATCAACTCCGGTGCCAACTCTTCCATTTCTTCTAGCACGCCAGGCGATAGTTCTTTCGCACAAAGAACACGGAAGAAATAGCTGAGTTCTGCCAGTACTAGCCATTCATCCTCAGGGATGAAGCCACGCAACATCACCGGCATTACCCACTCAATCCATATGTGCCAATCATGACTCTTGAGACCAAATATCTTCAATTTATCAAGATTCGCTCCCCTCTTTAGATTCGCTGCATACCCATCGGGGAACATCAACTGCTGTTGCACCCACAAGATAATTTCCCTCATAGCTGGCCTTCCAAGATTGAACCATGCCTTTAGCTTCGTCCAGTTATGCTTTCCTTTCGGTTCTTTCATGTTTTGTAACGGCCTATCACATATCGCCTCCAGATCGACTCTAGCCTTAGTATTATCCTTTGACTTCCCATCTATGCCGAACAACATACCAAAAAGTGCCTCGGCGATATTCTTCTCAGTGTGCATCACGTCGATGTTGTGTGGGCAAAGGAGATCTTTGAAGTAAGGAAGACCCCATAAGCATGTTTTTTGAGTCCAGGCGTGCTTAGAATTATACCCCTTGAAGTACCACGACGCTGTGGATCCGCTCGAGGCGTTTAAGCGATCCAGGTGCATTGGCTGTCAATGCGGTGGTGCAGAGTTTTGACAACTCTACCTCGATGAAGTTCTTCTTGTCTTTCCTGAACTTATGGCGAGGATCCAGGAACTATCTATGCATGTCGAAGCAAGAAAACTTGCGACCGGCACTGAAACCAACGAAACTCAAGAGCTCCCTTGCATGTGGGGCACGGAACCTTCCATGCACACACCAGCCAGCGAATACCGCATCGCCGGCAAGTCATGCGTCGAGTACATGTACCATACACGCATTATGAAGTTCCGTTTGCTATAGGCGTCGTATGTCTTGAACCCATTATCCGGGCTTCTTGCAATTCGTCCTTAAGCGGCTGCATGTACACATTCATATTTTTCCCGGATAGTTGGGCCCCTGGAATTATCAACGTCGTGAAAATGTTCTTTATTTGCATAATCTGTCCGGGGAGATTGAGTGGAAAGACAAATCACGGGCCAACAAGCTGTATTGGGCTGCCGTCATACCAAAACACTGAACCCATCGGTCTTGATGCCGACTTGAGGATGCCTCGGATCTGCGCTTTGTCGACATGTAATTCATCAAACTTTTTCCACGCAACACCATCCGATGTGTACCATCATCGATTCCCATCTGCATCTAGTTCGGTTCTTTTGCCTGTTTTGTGCCATGTCATCTGTCTGGCCGTCTCTTCGACCATGAAAAGGCGTTGAATTCTTGGTACGATTGGCATATACCGAAGAACACTAATGGGGATTTTGGTCTTTGTCTTCTCACCCATACCGTTGTCTACCACAATATACCTGGAAGACTTGCAAATGGAACAATAGTTCAAGTCCACATAGTCAAGCCTAAATAAGGCACATCCTTTCTCACAGGCATGTATCTTCTCAGAGGGCATCTTCAGTGCACGGAGGATTTTGTCTGACTGGTACAGGTTTGCAGGCATTACATGGCCTTTGGGTAGAAAGCGTCCAAATACTGTCATAATTGCGTCATAGCATTCTCTGCCCAAGTTGGCGAGCCTTGAGCCATTACTTGTGAGATGGCATCCAACTGACAAAGCTCAGTGTGCTCGTGGAGCGGACGTTTTGAAGACTCCAACATTTCATTGAAGGCCTTTGCAGGTTCCTCCATCACCTCGTCCGAATCATGAGCATCATCATAGTCTTGCACCATGTTTTCCATCCTGGTACCATGCTCATCGGTGCGACGACGATCCACCTCAGCTCGGTCACGTTGGGCAGACTCACCATGAAATGTCCACACCGTATAATCGGGCGTAAAACCACTCTTCTGCAGGTGTTTGCCCATTTCAGCCTCTGTCCTCTTTTCCCAATTGCCGCACCGGAAACAGGGGCACCAGGTTTTCCTCTGGCCATTTGCAAATGCGGCTTGCACAACCCCCTTGGTTTTTGTGAACCATTCAACGCTCCATTTGTTCTAACCAGTGTGACCGGTATACATCCACACATGATCACTCATCTTGACTTTCAGAGCTACTGGAGACACAACAATTATATATGTAATTCAGCATGTATATATTCATCAGTTGATCTACTTTGTCAATTTTATTACGTCCATGCAACCTACACTCTAATAGGTAATGATAGGTCCTAATCCCACCCAGTATGTGTAGATTGGGTTCATTTTCCCATGCTATGCTCGGATCGAGCGCAAAATTTCGGCAGCACCTCCCGTTGTTCTCTCGATACACGTCTCGCAATAAGCAGAGAGGATGTGTACCGGAGAACAACAGGGAGGCATCGATTTAAATTTATGCGTCGGATCGAGCAAAGCATATGGGAAAAACGAACCCAATCTACACATACTGGCTGTCCATGGATAGCATTGGACAATTCGAAAGAATCAAGGTTATAAATATTCAAATGCATGCATATTTATAACTATGACGCTTTCGAACGGGAGACACATATTGGTTACGATATCTTGATGATTCAAGACACATATATAGCTAGCTATCAAGTTTCATCGGAATAGAGCAAATAATTAATGGGGGAGGAGGACATGTCATTTGTGCTCACCCACGAATGAAGGGGCAGAGCTTGTCAAACGCACGGCGAGGTCGTCGAACACCAAACCTCGCAGCGATGAAACAACTGCACATTTAAAACTACCCGATCAACACAATTATATATGATGTTTTTCATAACAAAATCGAAAAATATATGACCTAACTAATAATTCACAAATATATGACCCTTGCGGCCTCGGAAGGCCAAAGAACACCTTTCGGAGGTGTCGGGGTCGGGTGTCGGTCGGTGTCGGGTGCCGTGTCGGGTCGGGGTGCTATTTGGGGTCGGGGTTCGTGGTCGGGTCGGGGTGTCGGGGTCGGGTCGGTTGTCGGGTGTGGTGTCGGGTCGGGTTGTCGGGTTGTGCTGTTGGGGTTGGGGGTCAGGGTGCCGTGTCGGGTGTCGGGGTTGGGGTCGGGTCGGGTGTCGGGGTGTCGTGTCGGGGTGGGTGTGGTGTCAGGTGTCGGGGGTGGGGTGGGGTGAGGTGTCGGGCAGGGGTGTGGGGTGGCGTGTCGGGGTCGGGTGTCGGGGTCGGGTCGGGTGTCGGGGTGGGGTCGGGTGGGTGTCGGGACGGGGTGTCGGGGTGGCGTGTCGAGGTCGGGGTGTCGGGGTCGGGTCGGGTCGGGGTGTCGGGGTCGGGGTCGGGTCGGGGTGTCGGGCAGGGGTGTCGGGTGGCGTGTCGGGTCGGGGTGTCGGGGGTCGGGGGTCGGGGTCTGGGTGTCGGGCCGGGGTGTCGGGGTGGCGTGTCGGGGTCTTCTTCTTCTTCTTCTTCTTCTTCTTCTTCTTCTTCTTCTTCTTCTTCTTCTTCTTCTTTTCTTTCTTCTTCTCCCTCCTCCTCTTCCTCCTCCTCCTCCTCCTCTTCTTTCTTCTTCTTCTTCTTCTTCTTCTTCTTCTTCTTCTTCTTCTTCTTCTTCTTCTTCTTCTTCTTCTTCTTCTTCTTCTTCCTCTTCTATATTGTTCTGTTTTTCAACTTTCTTCTTATTATTCTTCCTTTTTTTCCTTTTTCCTCTTCTTCTACTTCTTCTTCTTTTTTTCAACTTTCTTCTTCTTCTAATTATCTAAACCTAAATGTAGCACTAACCTAAACCAACCACTAACCTAAACCTATCAATAACCTAATTAAACCTAAACTGCAAAGAAAAACAGTAGAAAAAAACAAGAAAAATGCTCACCTTGGCTCGGGGGGGTGGTGGTGGACGGTCATGGTGAGGGCAGCGGCTGTGGCCTGGCTCGGGGGGGGGCGAGGCGGACGCAGGGGCCCATGGTGAGCCTGGCTCGGGCGGCATGGGCGCAGGGCGGCGGCGAGCCAGCTCCGGCGGGTGGCTGGGCGCAGGGCCGACCGGCAGGTTGTGGGGGCGGCGGGCACAGGGGGCGCTCGAGGCGACGGGCGCCGGGCGGGCGCCGTCGGGCGACGGGCGCTGAAGGCGATGGCGGTGGTGGGGACGACGGGCGAGGGGCGGTGGCTGGGCGGTGGCGGGTGGTGGCGGCGGTGGTTGGGACGGTGGGGCGACGGGCGAGTGAGGTGGGGCAAGGGGCGGTGGGTGGGGGGGCGGCGGGTGGCGGTGGTCGTCGGGGGAGGGGGGGAGCAACAGATCGAGATGGGCGGGGTGGGGCTCGGTTGTTAGTAGCCTAACTGTTTGCCGTCGGCCCCTTTGCCGTCGCTTTTACTCTTTGTAAATGCGCTAGCGGACGGCAAAGAGGGGCCCCGTTAGGTTTTCCCTAATCAGCCCGTTAGTGTGGGCCACCTCCCTCTTTGCCGTCTGCCAGCGGACGGCAAAAAATCTTTGCCGTCTGCTGGCGGACAGCAAAGAACTGGCTGATGGCAAAGAAGGTCTTTGCCATCAGCCAGTTCTTTGTCGTCTGCTTTTGGGTAGCTGATGGCAAAGAGCTTCTTTGCCGTCTGGTAGCACACGGCAAAGAGCTGGCAGATGGCAAAGTAGCTGATTCCAGTAGTGATACTTTATGGTGCAACAGCAAGCGCTGGAGGACTTAAGCGCCAAACAAGAGAAAGTTAATAAGCTTTCTAAGCATCTTGCCAGCATTATGGGTACCCAGGATATTGTTTCTTAAGCTCTTCAAGTGGTTTCAGATTCGGACTTGTTTTGCCGCTGGCGTTTATATGCTGCTGTGTTCCCTATATTTGCATTGGTGGCGAACTTTGATGCCCAGTGGATGTAATATGTGTAATAGCCGTGATAGCCTAGTGTAAGTTGCTTGCTTATTTATTTCCTTGTTGTCTTGTTTATTTGTTTGCTTGTAGTCAGTGCAGTTCTTTTTCTGCGGTTTGCTAGTGGCTGCAATAACCTATTTTTAAAGACTAGGCCACAATAACCATGGGCTAATATTTACTGTAGTGAGACTAGGCCTCCTACGGGCCGTAGAAACTGCGGGCCTTCTACGGGCCGTATAAACAGTGGGCCTTCTACGGGTCATAGAAGCAGTGGGCCTTCTACGGGCCGTAGAAGCAGTGGGCCTTCTACGGGCCGTATCATCAATGGGCCTTCTACGGGTCGTATTATCAGTGGGCCTTATACGGGCCGTATGATCGATTGGCCAAACATGGGCCAAACAGACCGCATTCTGGCCGTAAACGGGGTAGAATTGGAATCATCCGTTCATGGGCCGACCATAACGGGCCATCGTTAATAGGTCGTATTTGATGACGCTATGAAAATGGCCCAACGTATTAACGGACCACAAACTGGCCGACTGTAACCACGGGCTGAATTTGGCCCTAGCGAAAATGACGATGTCGGGCCGTAAGTAAGCGAATCTTTGAAATGAGCCCAAGAATAAATGGGCTCTGCAAGGCGAAAGAATACATAATGGAGGCGGCCCAATGGAATAACGGCCGTTGATGGGTATAAAGTGATACTTTGTTCATTATGGGCGATTTCACCACGAGCCGTTAATGGGTGTAAAGTGATACTTTGTTCATTACGGGCCGATTTCACCACGGGCGTTAATAGGCCAAGAGTTACATAGGGCCTCATATGGGCGAAAAGACGTCATGGGCCATACATGGGCCAGAAGTGAAAACAGGCTGGAATCATATTGGATGGCCCAGATGACGCTATTGGGCCTAATTCGGATAAGGCGTAACGGGCCTTGGGTTAGCGGGCTGTAAATGGGCTATATTCGAACATGCCGTTATAACAGGTTTTCCATGGGCCGGCCCGCCAGCTTTTGATCAAGTCAAACGGGCCGGCCTTTTCACAGGAATGGGCCTCTGTTGGGCCGTGCCACGTGTCGACGTATCATAGGCGCCTATCTGACCCACTGACGAGCTAATACGTGTTTCGTCCGGCCAATAAGAATTTTACACGTGAAAATTTCCCATTGTTCAGGGCTGTTAACGGGTTATTGGATCCAAAACCCGACCCGATAGCTTAACGGCGTTCCGTTACGGTGGATGTCACGTGTCGGTCACCCTTGACGAAAGCACTTCTGTGACGCGTGATTTATCGTCATGGAGGTGGACACTTCCGTGATGATAATTTTGGTAATGTCATGAAACACTTCTACGACAGCACATGTATGACTATCTTAATTCTGTCATAAATTTGTCATGGATGTACATGCATGACAAAAAAGCGACATATTTTGACAAACACGTATCATCACTGAAATGTATTTTTTTTAGTGGTTGTAAGAGTTTGCTTGTGAAAGAAACGAACTACCTAAAAAAAGGACCCACACGGAGGAGAACCTCTCCAACATACACAGTGAATGCCTCATAAAAAACAAGTACGTGTGGAGAGTCTAGGGGCACACGCGAGTTCGCCGGAAAGCCGTGGACTCCATGGGGCGAACTGTATGCTCCTGTTGGTCGAGCTGCACTCCCCCGTGGGCAAAACTACATGCCCGTGTGCAGAGTTGCAGTCGACCTCATGGGCCAAACTGCACAGGGGCGAGCTGCTGAGCTGCAACAACAACGATAGCGCACCGCACACGCAGCGATGCGGACCAAACTGCAAGCTGCAAGCACGCTGCCACTGAGTTGCTCGCTACATCGACGAACTAGACTACAGCGCCGCAAAACGAACTGCTGCTCGCTGCTTGATAGTGGGAGTACACGGGCGAACTCCATCACCGGAACCAGTGTACCTAGCACTGCAACATGCGCATAGTCAGACCATGCACCCGGCAAACTACACTGAAAAACAAAACTAGAGACGAGGAAAGCTACTAAAAACAGTACCTACAATTGACATGGTAGAGAGTGGCGGCATTTGTTTCAATATAAATAGTTAAGCTAGCATGAGCTTGACCAATCAGAATTTACACCAAATAATTTGACAAAATAGAGCCAAATTACATTGAGTAACTAAACCAAATAACAGCAAGGAAAGTCTTATCCAACAGATGATGAAATTGGATTTTAGAAATCATGTGCAACTTGATCAACTTGAAAATTTCTATTTTTGTTATCAGGTAAACTACAAATACCAAATTTATAAGAACAAAGAACCAACTGAACGTGCAAAAACTCTGTACATTTGCTAGCCTGAATGTGCCAAAACTCTACACTAATCACTTTGTATTGAACTAAACACTAGCTAGCCTGAATGTGTATCGGCTTAGTACTAAACTGAAAATGCATAGAAGGTAGCTGAGGTGGATGTCCAGAAGGGAATCAGAGGCCATCTACTTACTGAACTAAATGCATGTGCTACAAATCAATGGAAGTGGAGCTCGCGCTCGGATTAACCACACGCAGAGGAGCAATGAACTGCACGAGGCGTGGCGCCGCGAGCTGCACAGGGAAAAAGGCAATGGAGGTCAGCGGAGCGTGGTGCTCATGAATAGTCACCGTCATTGGCCGTACTGCACGCCGTCGTTGGCTGTGCTGCATGCCTGCATGTGCCACCCATCTTTGCCGATGGGGGTGGAGCAACTACGCGTGTGGTGGGGGCCCTCCCCTCCGCCGCCATCTGCGGGTGGGGTGATGGAGGTTGGGGACGGATATGTAGCTCGCCGGCTCATGGATCCCGCTCGTCAAGGTCGCGGGTATAGTGCTCTTCCTCCTCCAAGTACCTTGCTCGCCCTCATGGGTCGAATGCACTCCATACATCCCGCAGAACTCCGTGACCAGCGATGATCTTTGGAGTCAATGGATCTGGAGGGCTGGCGCAACCAATTTTGCAAAGGACGGGGGGACCTTGTGCATGTTGGTGTAGAGGAGGAGGGGCGGCCTGGTGCCGCCGCTGGAGGAGGAAGCAGAGATTAGGCGCGCCAGGGCCGATGGCGACCGGATTCGACGGTTGAAGCCGTGCGGGGCGGTGGCGTGGTGGTGGGGTGGCTGCGCCCTGGATGTCGCCGGCATTGTAGGAGGAAGGGTAGCCAGCGCCAGCCGCCGGGCTACCAACCGAGGAGGTCAAGGAAAGGAGGCGGCGGACGTCAGGTTTGGATGGAGGTGTGGCGGCGTGGCGCTGTGGGTTGGGGGAGGGAGGCGCGTCGGCCGGGAGTGAGAGGAGGCGGTGGGTTGGGGCACCGCGGTGGTCGGGGCCATCCCCGTGGTCGTCGGCTGCCAGGCGGGTAGTGGACGGCGGTCTTTGGTGGCAGTCTTGGTGGGGTGGGGTACCGTGGCCGCACAGGGGAGGAGGTTGGTGGAGGAGTGGGGTTCGACGAGAGTGGTGAGCGCCATGGGAGGAGGTGGGTTTTTTCTATTCGCTAGGTCAAGACGGGTCGGGGTTGCTAGCGAATGCAGTGTTATCGAATAAGAGTCTTAAGGGTCTTATCATATTAGACCCACCCTCTATATATATATATATATATATATATATATATATATATATATATATATATATATATATATATATATATATATATATATATCCCGTAGTAGTTATCCCATATGTCTCATATACTATCATATGGTACTATATATATTACTTTATCATTTTAAATATACTTGTATACTATATCTAAGATATTTTAAACCAAGTTACATGAAAAATTGCATATGAGCCCATAATTTTTGTTATATTTGTGAAATACGTACATATTTGTATGCGTAAAAAAACATACTCAAAACATGGTATATACTACCTAAAAATTAGTATATATACTACCTAATCATTGTTATATACTACATACTATACGTACATACTCTCGATTTCGACAGATACTACATACAACATACAAAACGCAAGTGGTGGTAACTACCACTGCTTGTAGGAAACATTATATATATATGATAAATGCTATACTACTTTGTGTCATGCATGGCCATAAATACGGTCATCTATGATATGTACTACTCTGTGATACTATATATACACTAGGAAGGTACGTATGTAGTATCATACACTAGTATTATATGCATGCTACTATATATAGTATATGATACTCCCCACTATGCAAGGCTGGCCATAGTGGTGGTATCATAGCCGACGATGTCATGCACTCGGAAATAACAAGTATGTTTATGTGGCAAAGAATTAAATATAAATAGAGAGGGTTAGAGTAACATATAGGTAGATATCGTATCATGTTAAATGCGATGCTAATTTGTGTCATGCATGACAATAAATATGATCTATGATACTATACTCTATGTATTATACTATGCGCTATAATTAATTAACGGTAGTATCATACACTAGTATCATATATACTGTATATGCATGATACAAGTATATGACACTCTCCACTATATCCGTGATTTCTTACCGTGGAAAAAAATTGGAGGCAAAACGATGAACTCATGTTTTCATTCGAACAAAAATATGATGTTAGGTAATGTAAATGTTTTCGAAGAGCACACGATTTACTCACGAAAGCCGTGTGTCCACTAAACCGTGGCCGATGCACCCCCCCCCCTCTGCCACGCGCGCGATCTGAGTCGAACCCCACGGATCGTACGTCTACACCGTTGGATTCTCCTTGATCGAACAACGATCCTCATCCTTTTCGATAGCACATGTAAATCTTTTCAAATATCCCCTCCCCAAAAAATGTTTTCAAATAGCACACGGTTCACACACGAAAGCCGTGTGCCTACCAAACCGCGGGGCGATGCCCCTTTGCGCTGGCGCTCGATCTGAGTCGTGCGTTCTGATTGGCCAGAACCCAAACCCCACAGATCGTACGTCTGCACCATTGGATGCTCCCAGATCGACCGACAATCATCATCCCTTTCGACAGGAAATGTAGTCCGGCTAGGAATTGATTTATATGCCAAAATGCACAGTAAATGCTAAAAATTGTCTTACATATAACACACGAGACCTAAAATGTGCCAGCAAATTAGCACGTGGTATAATTGTGATTGCTTTACGTGGGAAAAATTTAGAGGCGAAATGATGGAATCACGTCTTCATTTCAAAATTAGCACGTCTTCATTTCAAACGAAATTATTCTGTTTGTGCACACGAGCGCTTAGAGGCAACCGTTTGCATAGGCCTTTCTGCGTGTGCGGCGACCGGGGATATTTTTCACCCTTTTCACCTAGGCCGCTAACACCCGGAGTCCCAACACCCCCCACCGCCCGCCCACGTTTCACTCAACTAGTCCACCCAATCTCCTTCGCCAGCTCCCCCCCAGATCCACAACAGAACCCTCTCCTGCGCCGCCGTGCTCACCTCGGCCGTGTGCCCGCTCTTCGGCCACTGCCATTCCCAACACGCGACGGCCCGCGCCTCGCCATCTTCGTTTGCTCGCCAGCCACCCTCGAGCATATCAATACAGTAACCCTCGCCTCTCCTGTGCTTCGGCCGGGTATGCATTAAGAAGCCTGTTTGTTACTACTTTCCATCGCGGTGAGGCATATTTCCTCACAATCCCTCCTCCAATTTCGTTCCGTATGTTCCCAAATTGGCTATGAAATAACAGAGAGCGTATATATGTTCATTATATACCTTTCTTACTACATATAAGCTGTATTTGTTCCAATAAGTTACTGCCTATTTACAGATCGCGGGCGCCCGAGTCACACAAACTTAACAAATTAGCCGTACATTTTCTAAATTATTGCACGGAATGTTTAGAAAGCTTGATACCAAGTTGTTAGTTTTATGCTTATCCTCCTTTCCTGAGTTCCGCATGTGTTCTCTGTAGATGCCGAGTAGCAGCGGCAACACTCATGCTTCAGGCCATGTATCTTCATCTGATTCGGACAACCCTAGGTCTTCAGCAGATTGTGAGGGATCAAGTAATCTTGAACGGGATAGGGCTGCAACAATTACCCTTCCCGTCAGGACACAGAGGAACGCTCCAAGGAATCCCACACACCAGCCTAAAGGTGTATATGAAGTAACCTAGATTGATTTAAAGTCTTGGGCTCCAACTAAACCAGATAAAGCACGCATGAGGTTCAGGAGTGTGTGTGGATTTGTTGGCAGGGCAAGGCTCAAAGTTAATCTGCCGGGGTTTCGAAAGGCTAACACAGAAACACGACGAAGGATAGTCCAGGAGATCATGGCTCACTTCAACATTCCAGAGCAGTGGAGAATGCAGGTGGAACACACTGCACTGAAGAAGGCTAGGGATGCTTGGAGAAACTGTAAGCACTTGTTGTGCAAGAAGTACTTGAGTGAAGGCAAGGACCCAATCCCCGCATACCCCCAAATTACAAAGGCAGACTAGGCAGAATTCAAAAGGGTCAGGGCAACTAAAGAGTTTGCTGAGAAGAGTTTCAAGCAATCGGAACTTTAGAATAAGAACATACACCCCCATCATATGGGTGTGGCAGGACACTACGGCATGAAACTGATATGGGAACGGGAAAACAAAGAATCAGTAGCGGCGAGTAGGAATCCGGCCTTTAGTGAAATCAGGGGAGAATGCGCTAGAGACTTCTTGCGGGCACGTGCAAAGAGGCGTGATGACGGAACTTATTGCTTTGAAAACTCACGTGACGCCAAACTGTATGAAGTGATGTTAGAGGCTTCCAAGATCCCTGGAAGGTTCTACAGGAACTCAGGGCCATGTGACATTCTGTCCATTGCTCTGGAAACAAAAGAGCTCCCTGGCCGTGCAAGGCGTATAGGTGTTAATGTTGGGGAACGTTGCAGAAAATTAAAAAATTTCCTACGGTTTCACCAAGATCCATCTATGAGTTCATCTAAGCAACGAGTCATGGGAGAGAGATTGCATCTACATACCACTTGTAGATCGCGTGCGGAAGCGTTCAAGGGAACGGGGATGATGGAGTCGTACTCGCCGTGATCCAAATCACGATGACCAAGTGCTGAACGGACAGCACCTCCGCGTTCAACACACGTACGGAGCGGACGACGTATCCTCCTTCTTGATCCAGCAAGGGGGAAGGAGAGGTTGAGGAAGAAGGCTCCAGCAGCAGCACGATGGCGTGATGATGGTGGAGAGGCAGTACTCCGATAGGGCTTCGCCAAGCACTCAACGGAGGAGGAGAGGTGTTGGGGAGGGGAGGGGCTGCGCCTTGGATCAGGTGTTCATCCCTCCCCTCGACCCTCTATTTATAGGGGAAGGGGGAAGGGGGCCGGCGCAATCTAGATGAGATCTAGAGGGGGGCGGCGGCCACGGAGGGCTTGCCCCCAAGCAGGGGCGCCCCACTAGGGTTCCCCCAACCCTAGGTGCATGGGCCAAGGGGGCCCCAGCCCTCCAGGCTGGTTCCCTCCCCTGCGGCCCATGAGGCCCTCCGAGAGGGGTGGCCCCTCCGTGGACCCGGAACCCCTCCGGTGGCCCGGTACAATACCGATATGCCCCAAACTTTCCGGTGTCCGTATGACAAGTTCCCATATATAAATCTTCACCTCCGGACCATTTCGAACTCCTCTTGACGTCCGGATCTCATCCGGACTCGAACAACATTCGGTAATCACATATAAGTCTTCCTAATAACCCTAGCGTCACCGAACCTTAAGTGTGTAGACCCTACGGGTTCGGGAGACATGCAGACATGACCGAGATGGCTCTCCGGTGAATAACCAACATCGGGATCTGGATACCCATGTTGGCTCCCACATGCTCCTCGATGATCTCATCGGATGAACCACGATGTCGAGGATTCAATCAACCCCGTATACAATTCCCTTTGTCAATCGATACGTTACATGCCCAAGACTCGATCGTCGGTATCCCAATACCTCGTTCAGTCTCAATTCTTCGCAAGTCATTTTACTCGTCATCAGTAATGCATGATCCCGTGACCAAACACTTGGTCACTTTGAGCTCATTATGATGATGCATTACCGAGTGGGCCCGAGATACCTCTCCATCATACGGAGTGACAAATCCCGATCTCGATCCGTGTCAACCAGCAGACACTTTCGGAGATACCTGTAGTGCACATTTATAGTCACCCGATTACGTTGTGACGTTTGGTACACCAAAGCACTCCTACGGTATCCGGAGTTACACGATCTCATGGTCTAAGGAAAAGATACTTGACATTGGAAAAGCTCTAGCAAAAGCGAACTACGATCTTGTGCTATGCTTAGGATTGGGTCTTGTCCATCACATCATTCTCCTAATGACGTGATCCCATTATCAATGACATCCAATGTCCATAGTCAGAAACCATGACTATCTATTGATCAACGAGCTAGTCAACTAGAGGCTCACTAGGGACATGTTGTGGTCTATCTATTCACACGTGTATTACGATTTCCGGATAATACAATTATAGCATGAATAAAAGACAATTATCATGAACAAGGAAATATAATAATAATCCTTTTATTATTGCCTCTAGGGCATATTTCCAACAGTCTCCCACTTGCACTAGAGTCAATAATCTAGTTACATTGTGATGAATCGAACACCCATAGAGTTCTGGTGTTGACCATGTTTTGCTCGCGGAAGAGGTTTAGTCAATGGATCTGCAACATTCAGATCCGTATGTACTTTGCAAATATCTATGTCTCCATCTTGAACATTTTCACGGATGGAGTTGAAACGATGCTTGATGTGCCTGGTCTTCTTGTGAAACCTGGGCTCCTTGGAAAGGGCAATAGATCAAGTGTTGTCACAGAAGAGTTTGATCGGCCCCGACGCATTGGGTATGACTCCTAGGTCGGTGATGAACTCCTTCACCCAAATTGCTTCATGCGCTGCCTCTGAGGCTGCCATGTACTCCGCTTCACATGTAGATCCCGCCACGACGCTCGCTTGCAGCTGCACCAGCCATCTTGCCCACCATTCAACATATACACGTATCCGGTTTGTGACTTAGAGTCATCCAGATCGTGTCGAAGCTAAGCGTCGGCGTAACCCTTCTGACGAGCTCTTCGTCACCTCCATAAACAAGAAACATGTCCTTTGTCCTTTTCGGTACTTCAGGATATTCATGACCGCTGTCCAATGTTCCTTGCCGGGATTACTTTGGTACCTTCCTACCAAACTTACGGCAAGGTTTACATCAGGTCTGGTACACAGCATGGCATACATAATAGATCCTATGGCTGAGGCATAGGGGATGACGCTCATCTCTTTATCTTTTGCCGTGGTCGGGAATTGAGCCGAGCACAATCTCACACCTTGCAGTACATGCAAGAACCCTTTCTTGGACTGATCCATTTTGAACTTCTTCAAAATCTTATCAAGGTATGTGTTTGTGAAATACCTATGAGGCGTCTCGATCTATCCCTATAGATCTTGATGCCTAATATGTACGCAGCTTCTCCAAGGTCCTTCATTGAAAAACACTTATTCAAGTAGGCCTTAATGCTGTCCAAGAATTCTATATCATTTCCCATCAAAAGTATGTCATCTACATATAATATGAGAAATGCTACAGAGGTCCCACTCACTTTCTTGTAAACGCAGGCTTCTCCATAAGTCTGCATAAACCCAAATGCTTTGATCATCTCATCAAAGCGAATGTTCCAACTCCGAGATGCTTGCACCAGCCCATAAATGGATCGCTGGAGCTTGCATACTTTGTTAGCATTCTTAGGATCGACAAAACCTTCCGGCTGCATCATATACAGCTCTTCCTTAAGATAACCGTTAAGGAATGCCGTTTTGACGTCCATCTGCCATATCTCATAATCATAGTATGCGGCAATTGCTAACATGATTCGGACGGACTTAAGCTTCGCTACGGGAGAGAAAGTCTCATCGTAGTCAATCCCTTGAACTTGCCGATAACCCTTAGCGACAAGTCGAGCTTTATAGATGGTGACATTACCATCCGCGTCCGTCTTCTTCTTAAAGATCCATTTGTTTTCTATCGCTCGTCGATCATCGGGCAAGTCAGTCAAAGTCCATACTTTGTTTTCATACATGGATTCTATCTCGGATTGCATGGCTTCTAGCCATTTGTTGGAATCTGGGCCCGCCATCGCTTCTTCATAGTTCGAAGGTTCACCGTTGTCTAACAACATGATTTCCAGGACAGGGTTGCCATACCACTCTGGTGTGGAACGTGTCCTTGTGGACCTACGAAGTTCAATAGCAACTTGATTCGAAGTACCTTCATCATCATCATTAATTTCTTCTCCAGTCGGTGTAGACACCACAGGAACATTTTCTTGAGGTGCACTACTTTCCGGTTCAAGAGGTAGTACTTCATCGAGTTCTACTTTCCTCCCACTTACTCCTTTCGAGAGAAACTCTTTTTCTAGAAAGGATCCGTTCTTGGCAACAAAGATCTTGCCTTCGGATCTAAGGTAGAAGGTATACCCAATGGTTTCCTTAGGGTATCCTATGAAGACGCATTTTTCCGACTTGGGTTCGAGCTTTTCAGGTTGAAGTTTCTTGACATAAGCATCGCATCCCCAAACTTTTAGAAACGACAGCTTAGGTTTCTTCCCAAACCATAATTCATACGGTGTCGTCTCAACGGATTTAGATGGTGCCCTATTTAAAGTGAATGTAGCTGTCTCTAGTGCGTATCCCCAAAATGATAGCTAAATCGGTAAGAGACATCATAGATTGCACCATATCCAATAGAGTGCGATTACGATGTTCGGACACACCGTTACGCTGAGGTGTTCCAGGCGGCGTGAGTTGTGAAACGATTCCACATTTCTTTAAGTGTGTATCAAATTCGTGACTTAAATATTCTCCTCCACGATCTGATCGTAAGAACTTTATTTTTCGGTCACGTTGATTCTCTACCTCATTCTGAAATTCCTTGAACTTTTCAAAGGTCTCAGACTTGTGTTTCATCAAGTAGACATACCCATATCTACTCAAGTCATCAGTGAGAGTGAGAACATAACGATATCCTCCGCGAGCCTCAACGCTCATTGGACCGCACACATCGGTATGTACGATTTCCAATAAGTTGGTTGCTCGCTCCATTGTTCCGGAGAAGCGGAGTCTTGGTCATTTTCCCATAAGGCATGGTTCGCATGTGTCAAATGATTCATAATCGAGAGACTCTAAAAGTCCATCGGCATGGAGCTTCTTCATGCGCTTGACACCAATGTGACCAAAGGCGGCAAGTGCCACAAGTATGTGGGACTATCATTATCAACTTTACATCTTTTGGTATTCACACTATGAATATGTGTAATATTACGTTCGAGATTCATTAAGAATAAACCATTGACCATCGGAGCATGACCATAAAACATATCTCTCATATAAATAGAACAACCATTATTCTCGGATTTAAATGAGTAGCCATCTCGTATTAAACGAGACCCTGATACAATGTTCATTCTCAAACTTGGCACTAAATAACAATTATTGAGGTTTAAAACTAATCCCGTAGGTAAATGTAGAGGCAGCGTGCCGACGGCGATCACATCGACCTTGGAACCATTCCCGACGCGCATCGTCACCTCGTCCTTCGCCAGTCTCCGCTTACTCCGCAACTCCTGCTGTGAGTTACATATATGAGCAACGGCACCGGTATCAAATACCTGGAGTTACTACGAGTAATCGGTAAGGTACACATCAATTACATGTATATCAAATATACCTTTAGTGTTGTCGGCCTTCTTATGCGCTAAGTATTTGGGGCAGTTCCGCTTCGATGGCCCTTCCTTTGCAATAAAAGCACTCAGTCTCAGCCTTGGGTCCATTCTTTGACTTCTTCCCGCAATCTGGCTTATCGGGCGGCAACATCCTTGCCGTCCTTCTTGAAGTTCTTCTTACCCTTGCCCTTCTTGAACTTAGTGGTTTTATTGACCATCAACACTTGATGTTCTTTCTTGATTTCAACCTCTGCTGACTTCAAACATTGAGAATACTTCAGAATGGTCTTCACCATCCCCTGCATATTGTAGTTCATCACAAAGCTCTTGTAGCTCGGTGGGAGCGATGAAGGATTCTGTCAATGACCGCCTCGTCAGGAGGTTAATGTCCAGCTAGGACAGGCGGTTGTGCAACCTGACATTTTGAGTATGTGCTCCTTTGGCGTAACTGTTTTCCTCCATCTTACAACTATGGAACTTGTCGAAGACTTCATATCTCTCGACCGGGCATGAGCTTGGAAAACCATTTTCAGCTCCTCGAACATCTCATATGCTCCGTGTTGCTCAAAACGCTTTTGGAGCCCGGTTCTAAGATGTAAAGCATGCCGCCTTGAGCGAGGGAGTAATCATCACAGAGGCCAAGCGTTCATAACGTCTTGGTTCTCAGGATGGGTGCTTCACCTAGCGGTGCTTCTAGGACATATTGTTTCTTGGCTGCTATGAGGATGATCCTCGGGTTCGGACCCGATCCGAATAGTTGCTGCCATCATCTTTCAGCTTGGTTTTCTCTAGGGAGCGTTGAAGTTCATGGTGACATGGCGTTGGCCATTTGATCTACAAGACATTTTGCAAAGATTTTAGACTAAAGTTCATGATAATTAAGTTCATCTAATCAAATTATATAATGAACTCCCACTCAGATTTGACATCCCTCTAGTCATCTAAGTGTTACACGATCCGAGTCGACTAGGCCGTGTCCGATCATCACGTGAGACGGACTAGTCATCGTCGGTGAACATCTCCATGTTGATCGTATCTTCCATCGACTCATGTTCGACCTTTCGGTCTCTTGTGTTCGAGGCCATGTCTGTACATGCTAGGCTCGTCAAGTTAACCTAAGTGTTTTGCATGTGTAAAACTGTCTTACACCGTTGTATGTGAGCGTAAGAATCTATCACACCCGATCATCACGTGGTGCTTCAAAGCAGACGAACTTTAGCAACGGCGCACAGTTAGGGAGAACGCTTTCTTGAAATTATTATAAGGGATCATCTTATTTACTACCGTCATTCTAAGTAAACAAGATGCATAAACATAATAAACATCACATGCAATTATATAAAGTAGTGACATGATATGGCCAATATCATATAGCTCCTCGGATCTCCATCTTCGGGCTCCATGATCATCTTCGTCACTGGCATGACACCATGATCTCCATCATCATGATCTCCATCATCGTGTCTTCATGAAGTTGTCACGCCAACGACTACTTCTACTTCTATGGCTAACGCGTTTAGCAATAAAGTCAAGTAATTTACATGGCGTTCTTCAATGACACGCGGGTCATACAAAATAAAGACAACTCCTATGGCTCCTGCCGGTTGTCATACTCATCGACATGCAAGTCGTGATTCCTATTACAAGAACATGATCTCATACATCACAATATATCATTCATCATTCATCACAACTTCTGGCCATATCACATCACATGACAATTGCTGCAAAAACAAGTTAGGCGTCCTCTAATTGTTGTTGCATATTTTACGTGGCTGCAATTGGGTTCTAGAAAGAACGTTTTCTTACCTACGAATAACCACAATGTGATTTTGTCAACTTCTATTTACCCTTCATAAGGACCCTTTTCGTCGAATCCGCTCCAACTAAAGTGGGAGAGACAGACACCCGCTAGCCACCATATGCAACTAGTGCATGTCAGTCGGTGGAACCTGTCTCACGTAAGCGTACGTGTAAGGTCGGTCTGGGCCGCTTCATCCCACAATACCGCTAAAGCAAGAAAAGACTAGTAGCAGCAAGCAAGTTGACAAGATCTACGCCCACAACAAAATTGTGTTCTACTCATGCAATAGAGAACTACGCATAGACCTAGCTCATGATGCCACTGTTGGGGAACGTTGCAGAAAATTAAAAATTTTCCTACGGTTTCACCAAGATCCATCTATGAGTTCATCTAAGCAACGAGTCATGGGAGAGAGATTGCATCTACATACCACTTGTAGATCGCATGCGGAAGCGTTCAAGGGAACGGGGATGATGGAGTCGTACTCGCCGTGATCCAAATCACCGATGACCAAGTGTTGAACGGACAGCACCTCCGCGTTCAACACACATACGGAGCGGACGACGTCTCCTCCTTCTTGATCCAGCAAGGGGGAAGGAGAGGTTGAGGAAGAAGGCTCCAGCAGCAGCACGACAGCGTGATGATGGTGGAGAGGCAGTACTCCGACAGGGCTTTGCCAAGCACTCAACGGAGGAGGAGAGGTCTTGGGGAGGGGAGGGGCTGCGCCTTGGATCAGGTGTTCAACCCTCCCCTCGACCCTCTATTTATAGGGGAAGGGGGAAGGGGGCCGGCCCCCTCTAGATGAGATCTAGAGGGGGGCGGCCAGGGAGGGGGGCTTGCCCCCCAAGCAAGCGGGGTGCCCCCACTAGGGTTCCCCCCCAACCCTAGGCGCATGGGCCCAAGGGGGGGCGCCCAGCCCTCCAGGGGCTGGTTCCCTGCCCCTTGCGGCCCATGAGGCCCTCCGAGAGGGGTGGCCCCTCCCGGTGGCCCCGGTACAATACCGATATGCCCCCGAAACTTTCCGGTGTCCGTATGACAAGTTCCCATATATAAATCTTCACCTCCGGACCATTCCGAAACTCCTCTTGACGTCCGGGATCTCATCCGGGACTCCGAACAACATTCGGTAATCACATATAAGTCTTCCTAATAACCCTAGCGTCACCGAACCTTAAGTGTGTAGACCCTACGGGTTCGGGAGACATGCAGACATGACCGAGATGGCTCTCCGGTGAATAACCAACATCGGGATCTGGATACCCATGTTGGCTCCCACATGCTCCTCGATGATCTCATCGGATGAACCACGATGTCGAGGATTCAATCAACCCCGTATACAATTCCCTTTGTCAATCGGTACGTTACATGCCCAAGACTCGATCGTCGGTATCCCAATACCTCGTTCAGTCTCGTTACTGGCAAGTCATTTTACTCGTACCGTAATGCATGATCCCGTGACCAAACACTTGCTCACTTTGAGCTCATTATGATGATGCATTACCGAGTGGGCCCAGAGATACCTCTCCATCATACGGAGTGACAAATCCCAGTCTCGATCCGTGTCAACCCAATGCACACTTTCGGAGATACCGTAGTGCACCTTTATATTCACCCGAGCCACGTTGTGACGTTTGGTACACCCAAAGCACTCCTACGTTATCCGGGAGTTACACGATCTCATGGTCTAAGGAAAAGATACTTGACATTGGAAAAGCTCTAGCAAAAGCGAACTACGATCTTGTGCTATGCTTAGGATTGGGTCTTGTCCATCACATCATTCTCCTAATGATGTGATCCCGTTATCAATGACATCCAATGTCCATAGTCGGAAACCATGACTATCTATTGATCAACGAGCTAGTCAACTAGAGGCTCACTAGGGACATGTTGTGGTCTATCTATTCACACGTGTATTACGATTTCGGATAATACAATTGTAGCATGAATAAAAGACAATTATCATGAACAAGGAAATATAATAATAATCCTTTTATTATTGCCTCTAGGGCATATTTCCAACAGTCTCCCACTTGCACTAGAGTCAATAATCTAGTTACATTGTGATGAATCGAACACCCATAGAGTTCTGGTGTTGACCATGTTTTGCTCGCGGAAGAGGTTTAGTCAATGGATCTGCAACATTCAGATCCGTATGTACTTTGCAAATATCTATGTCTCCATCTTGAACATTTTCACGGATGGAGTTGAAACGATGCTTGATGTGCCTGGTCTTCTTGTGAAACCTGGGCAACTTGATGTGCAAGGAAAGTCTTATCCAACAGATGATGAAATTGGATTTTAGAAATCATGTGCAACTTGATCAACTTGAAAATTTCTATTTTTGTTATCAGGTAAACTACAAATACCAAATTTATAAGAACAAAGAACCAACTGAACGTGCAAAAACTCTGTACATTTGCTAGCCTGAATGTGCCAAAACTCTACACTAATCACTTTGTATTGAACTGAACACTAGCTAGCCTGAATGTGTATCGGCTTAGTACTAAACTGAAAATGCATAGAAGGTAGCTGAGGTGGATGTCCAGAAGGGAATCAGAGGCCATCTACTTACTGAACTGAATGCATGTGCTACAAATCAATGGAAGTGGAGCTCGCGCTCGGATTAACCACACGCAGAGGAGCAATGAACTGCACGAGGCGTGGCGCCGCGAGCTGCACAGGGAAAAAGGCAATGGAGGTCAGCGGAGCGTGGTGCTCATGAATAGTCACCGTCATTGGCCGTACTGCACGCCGTCGTTGGCTGTGCTGCATGCCTGCATGTGCCACCCATCTTTGCCGATGGGGGTGGAGCAACTACACGTGTGGTGGGGGCCCTCCCCCTCTGCTCTCCACTGCGGGTGGGGTGATGGAGGTTGGGACGGATATGTAGCTCGCCAGCTCGCGGATCCCGCTCGTCAAGGTCGCGGGTATAGTGCTCTTCCTCCTCCAAGTACACTGCTCGCCCTCGCGGGCCGAACTGCACTCCATACATCCCGCAGGGCTCCGGCGGCCAGCGATGATGCTAGAGTCAATGGATCTGGAGGGCTGGCGGCGCGCAACCAATTTTGCAAAGGACGCAGGGGGGGGGGACCTTGTGCGTGTTGGAGTAGAGGAGGAGGGGCCGGCCTGGTGCCAGCGCGGGAGGAGGAAGCAGAGATTAGGCCGCGCCAGGGGCCGATGGCGACCGGATTCGACGGTTGAAGCCGTGCGGGCGGTGGCGTGGTGGCTGGGGTGGCTGCGCCTGGATGTCGCCCGGCGTTGTAGGAGGAAGGGTAGCTAGCGCCCATGACAGGGCTACCAACTTCGAGTAGGGTCAAGGAGAGGAGGCGGCGGACGTCGGGTTTGGATGGAGGTGTGCGGCGTGGCGCTGTGGGTTGGGGAGGGAGGCGCGCCGGCCGGGAGTGAGAGGAGGCGGTGGGTTGGGGCACCGCGGTGGTCGGGGCCATCCCCGTGGTCGTCGGCCGCCAGGCAGGTAGTGGACGGCGGCGGTGCTGGTGGCAGGTGGTGGTGGGGTGGGGTACCGTGGCCGCACACAGGGGGAGGGAGGTTGGTGGAGGAGTGGGGTTCGACGGAGAGTGGTGAGCGGCCATGGGAGGAGGGGTGGGTTTTCTATTCGCTAGGTCAGCACGGGTCGGGGTTGCTAGCGGGTACGGTGTTATCAAAATAAGAGTCTTAAGGGTCTTATCATATTAGACCCACCCTATATATATATATATATATATATATATATATATATATATATATATATATATATATATATATATATATATATATATATATCCGTGGTAGTTATCCCATATGTCTCATATACTATCATATGGTACTATATATATTACTTTATCATTTTAAATATATTTGTATACTATATCTGAGATATTTTAAACCAAGTTACATGAAAAAATTGCATATGAGCCCATAATTTTTGTTATATTTGTGAAATACGTACATATTTATGCGTAAAAAAAACATACTCAAAACATGGTATATAGTACCTAAAAATTAGTATATATACTACCTAATCATTGTTATATACTACATACTATACGTACATACTCTCGATTTGATGAGATACTACATACAACATACAAAAGCAAGTGGTGGTAACTACCACTGCTTGTAGGAAACATTATATATATATATATATATATATATATATATATATATATATATATATATATATATATATATATATGATAAATGCTATACTACTTTGTGTCATGCATGGCCATAAATACGGTCATCTATGATATGTACTACTCTGTGATACTATATATACACTAGGAAGGTACGTATGTAGTATCATACACTAGTATTATATGCATGATACTATATATAGTATATGATACTCCCCACTATGCAAGGCTGGCCATAGTGGTGGTATCATAACCGACGATGTCATGCACGGAAATAACAAGTATGTTTATGTGGCAAAAATTAAATATAAATAGAGAGGTTAGAGTAACATATAGGTAGATATCGTATCATGTTAAATGCGATGCTAATTTGTGTCATGCATGACAATAAATATGATCTATGATACTATACTCTATATATTATACTATGCGCTATAATTAATTAACGGTAGTATCATACACTAGTATCATATATACTGTATATGCATGATACAAGTATATGACACTCTCCACTATATCCGTGATTTCTTACCGTGGAAAAAAATTGGAGGCAAAACGATGAACTCATGTTTTCATTCGAACAAAAATATGATGTTAGGCAATGTAAATGTTTTCGAAGAGCACACGATTTACTCACGAAAGCCGTGTGTCCACTAAACCGTGGCCGATGCACCCCCCCCCCTCTGCCACGCGCGCGATCTGAGTCGAACCCCACGGATCGTACGTTACACCGTTGGATTCTCCTTGATCGAACAGCGATCCTCATCCTTTTCGATAGCACATGTAAATCTTTTCAAATATCCCCTCCCCAAAAAATGTTTTCAAATAGCACACGGTTCACACACGAAAGCCGTGTGCCTACCAAACCGTGGCTGATGCCCCCTTTGCTGCGCGCTCGATCTGAGTCGTGCGTTCTGATTGGCCAGAACCCAAACCCCACAGATCGTACGTCTGCACCATTGGATGCTCCCAGATCGACCGACAATCATCATCCCTTTCGACAGGAAATGTAGTCCGGCTAGGAATTGATTTATATGCCAAAATGCACAGTAAATGCTAAAAATTGTCTTACATATAACACACGAGACCTAAAATGTGCCAGCAAATCAAACCCGTGGTATAATTGTGATTGCTTTACGTAGGAAAAATTTAGAGGCGAAATGATGGACTCACGTCTTCATTTCAAAATTAGCACGTCTTCATTTTAAACGAAATTATTCTGTTTGTGCACACGAGCGCTTAGAGGCAACCGTTTGCATAGGCCTTCTGCGTCTTGTGGCGACGGGGATATTTTCACCCTTTTCACCTAGGCCGCTAACACCGAGTCCCAACACCCCCACCGCCCATACGTTTCACTCAACTAGTCCACCCAATCTCCTTCCTTGACTCCCCGGATCCACAGCAGAACCTCTCTGCGCGCGCCCGTGCTCACCCGGCCGTGTGCCCGCTCTTGACCCTTGCCATTCCCAACACGTGACGGCCGCGCCTCGCCATCTTCGTTTGCTCGCCAGCCACCCTCGAGCATATCAATCTGATAACCCTCGCCTCTCCGTGCTTGGCCGGGTATGCATTAAGAAGCCTGTTTATTCTTGCTTTCCATCAGCGGTGAGGCATATTTCCTCACAATCCCTCCTCCAATTTCGTTCGTATGTTCCCAAATTGGCTATGAAATAACAGAGGCGTATATATGTTCATTATATACCTTTCTTACTACATATAAGATGTATTTGTTCCAATAAGTTACTGCCTATTTACAGATCATGGTGCCCGAGTCACACAAACTTAACAAATTAGCCGTACATTTTCTAAATTATTGCACGGAATGTTTAGAAAGCTTGATACCAAGTTGTTAGTTTTATGCTTATCCTCCTTTCCTGAGTTCCGCATGTGTTCTCTGTAGATGCCGAGTAGCAGCGGCAACACTCATGCTTGAGCCATGTATCTTCATCGATTCGGACAACCCTAGGTCTTGAGCAGATTGTGAGGGATCAAGTAATCTTGAGCGGGATAGGGCTGCAACAATTACCCTTCCCGTTAGGACAGGAGGAACGCTCAAGGAATCCCACACACCAGCCTAAAGGTGTATATGAAGTAACCTAGATTGATTTAAAGTCTTGGGCTCCAACTAAACCGGATAAAGCACGCATGAGGTTGAGGTGTGTGTGGATTTGTTGGCGGGGCAAGGCTCAAAGTTAATCTGCGGGGTTTGAAAGGCTGACACGAAACCTGACGAAGGATAGTCCAGGAGATCATGGCTCACTTCAACATTCCAGAAGCGATGGAGAATGCAGGTGGAACACCTTTGCTTGAAGAAGGCCAGGGATGCTTGGAGAAACTGTAAGCACTTGTTGTGCAAGAAGTACTTGAGTGAAGGCAAGGACCCAATCCCCGCATACCCCCAAATTACAAAGGCAGACTAGGCAGAATTCAAAAGGGTCAGGGCAACTAAAGAGTTTGCTGAGAAGAGTTTCAAGCAATCGGAACTTTAGAATAAGAACATACACCCCCATCATATGGGTGTGGCAGGATACTACGACATGAAACTGATATGGGAACGGGAAAACAAAGAATCAGTAGCGGCGAGTAGGAATCCGGCCTTTAGTGAAATCAGGGGCGAATGCGCTAGAGACTTCTTGCGGGCACGTGCAAAGAGGCGTGATGACGGAACTTATTGCTTTGAAAACTCATGTGACGCCAAACTGTATGAAGTGATGTTAGAGGCTTCCAAGATCCCTGGAAGGTTCTACAGGAACTCAGGGCCATGTGACATTCTGTCCATTGCTCTGGAAACAAAAGAGCCCCCTGGCCGTGCAAGGGGTATAGGTGTTAATGTTGGGGAACGTTGCAGAAAATTAAAAATTTTCCTACGGTTTCACCAAGATCCATCTATGAGTTCATCTAAGCAACGAGTCATGGGAGAGAGATTGCATCTACATACCACTTGTAGATCGCTTGCGAAGCGTTCAAGGGAACGGGGATGATGGAGTCGTACTCGTCGTGATCCAAATCACGATGACCAAGTGCTGAACGGACAGCACCTCCGCGTTCAACACACGTACGGAGCGGACGACGTCTCCTCCTTCTTGATCCAGCAAGGGGGAAGGAGAGGTTGAGGAAGAAGGCTCCAGCAGAAAGACGATGGCGTGATGATGGTGGAGAGGCGATCTCAAGCAGGGCTTCGCCAAGCACTCAGCGGAGGAGGAGAGGTGTTGGGAGGGAGGGCTGCGCCTTGGATCAGGTGTTCATCCTCCCTCGACCCTCTATTTATAGGGGAAGGGGAAGGGGCGGCGCAATCTAGATGAGATCTAGAGGGGGGGGCGCCAGGAGGGGGCTTGCCCCCAAGCAAGGCGCCCCACTAGGGTTCCCCCAACCCTAGGTGCATGGGCCCAAGGGCGCCCAGCCCTCCGGGGCTGGTTCCCTGCCCTTGCGGTCCATGAGGCCCTCGAGGAGGGTGGCCCCTCCCGGTGGACCCCCGGTACAATACCGATATGCCCCCGAAACTTTCCGGTGTCCGTATGACAAGTTCCCATATATAAATCTTCACCTCCGGACCATTTCGGAACTCCTCTTGACGTCCGGGATCTCATCCGGGACTCCGAACAACATTCGGTAATCACATATAAGTCTTCCTAATAACCCTAGCGTCACCGAACCTTAAGTGTGTAGACCCTACGGGTTCGGGAGACATGCAGACATGACCGAGATGGCTCTCCGGTGAATAACCAACATCGGGATCTGGATACCCATGTTGGCTCCCACATGCTCCTCGATGATCTCATCGGATGAACCACGATGTCGAGGATTCAATCAACCCGTATACAATTCCTTTGTCAATCGAGTGCGTTACATGCCCAAGACTCGATCGTCGGTATCCCAATACCTCGTTCAGTCTAGATTCTTGGCAAGTCATTTTACTCGTACCGTAATGCATGATCCGTGACCAAACACTTGCTCACTTTGAGCTCATTATGATGATGCATTACGAGTGGGCCCGAGATACCTCTCCATCATACGGAGTGACAAATCCATCTCGATCCGTGTCAACCCAACAGACACTTTCGGAGATACCTGTAGTGCACCTTTATAGTCACCCGATTCGTTGTGACGTTTGGTACACCAAAGCACTCCTATGTTATCCGGGAGTTACGATCTCATGGTCTAAGGAAAAGATACTTGACATTGGAAAAGCTCTAGCAAAGCGAACTACGATCTTGTGCTATGCTTAGGATTGGGTCTTGTCCATCACATCATTCTCCTAATGATGTGATCTCGTTATCAATGACATCCAATGTCCATAGTCAGGAAACCATGACTATCTATTGATCAACGAGCTAGTCAACTAGAGGCTCACTAGGGACATGTTGTGGTCTATCTATTCACACGTGTATTACGATTTCCGGATAATACAATTGTAGCATGAATAAAAGACAATTATCATGAACAAGGAAATATAATAATAATCCTTTTATTATTGCCTCTAGGGCATATTTCCAACAGTTAATGTCCCGCACAAGAGGGCTTTCACACTCAGCAAAGAAGAGAGGCTTGAAGGAAATATGCCCTAGATGCAATAATAAAGTTGTTATTTATATTTCCTTGTATCATGATAAATGATTATTATTCATGCTAGAATTGTATTAACCGGAAACTTAGTACATGTGTGAATACATAGACAAAACAGAGTGTCCCTAGTATGCCTCTATTTGACTAGCTCGTTAATCAAAGATGGTTATGTTTCCTGACCATAAACATGTGTTGTTATTTGATGAACGGGATCACATCATGAGGAGAATGATGTGATGGACAAGACCCATCCGTTAGCTTAGCATAATGATCGTTAAGTTTTATTGCTATTGCTTTCTTCATGACTTATACATATTCCTCGACTATGAGATTATGCAACTCCCGAATACCGGAGGAACACTTTTTGTGCTATCAAACGTCACAACGTAACTGGGTGATTATAAAGATGCTCTACGGGTGTCTCCGAAGGTGTTTGTTGGGTTGGCATAGATCGAGATTAGGATTTGTCACTTTGTGTATCGGATAGGTATCTCTAGGCCCTCTCGGTAATGCACATCACTAATGAGTTAGTTGCGGGATGATGCATTACGGAACGAGTAAAGAAACTTGCCGGTAACGAGATTGAACTAGGTATGAGGATACCGATGTCGAATCTCGGGCAAGTAACATACCGATGACAAAAGGAATGACGTACATTGTTATGCGGTTTGACTGACAAAGATCTTTATGGAATATGTAGGAACCAATATGATAATCCAGGTTCCACTATTTGTTATTGACCGGAGATGTGTCTCGGTCATGTCTACATAGTTCTCGAACCCGAAGGGTCCGCATGCTTAACGTTCGATGACGATTTGTATTATGAGTTATGTGTTTTGGTGACCGAAGTTTGTTCGGAGTCCCGCATGAGATCACGGACATGACGAGGAGTCTCAAAATGGCTGAGAGGTAAAGATTCATATATAGGACGATAGTATTCGGACACCGAAAGTGTTCTAGGGGTACCGGGTACGTATCGGGTCACCGGAAGGGGTTCCGAGCACCCCCGGCAAAGATATGGGCCTTATTGGGCCAAGGGCG
Organism: Aegilops longissima; assembly: GCA_021605205.1. Taxonomy (NCBI): domain Eukaryota; kingdom Viridiplantae; phylum Streptophyta; class Magnoliopsida; order Poales; family Poaceae; genus Aegilops; species Aegilops longissima. Next base: position 312,778,119 of record CM038682.1, read on the forward strand.
GGACAGACCAGCCCCTAGTGGGCTGGTGCACCCCATATATGCCAAATAGGAGGAGAAGGAAGGAGGGGAAGAGAGAAAGGAAAGGGGAGGATTCGGCCTCCCCTTCCCTTCTCTCCCCCCTCTCTTTCCTTCCCCCTCCAACACTTTTGGAAGGGCGGGAGGCCAAATTGGACAAGGCTCCAAGTAGGATTCCTCCTACTTGGGCGCGCCCTTTCTGCTCCCTCCCCCTCCCACCTATATATACGTGGGGAGGGGGTGCCTAGAAGACACACCAATAACTGTTAGCCGTGTGCGGCGCCCCCCTCCACAGTTTACACATCCGGTCATATTCATGTAGTGCTTAGGCGAAGCCCTTCGCAGATCACTTCACCATCACCATCACCACACCGTTGTGCTGGCGGAACTATCCCTCGACACTTTGCTGGATCAAGAGTTCGAGGGATGTCACTGAGCTGAACGTGTGCAGATCGCGGAGGTGCCGTGCGTTCGATACTTGGATCGGTTGGATCGCGAAGACGTTCGACTACATCAACCGCGTTACTAAACGCTTCCGCTTTTAGTCTACGAGGGTACGTGGCACACTCTCCCCTCTCGTTGCTATGCTTATCCTAGATAGGTCTTGCATGATCGTAGGAAAATTTTGAAATACTACGTTCCCCAACAAGGCTCAGCATGAAAAAAGCGGGGAGTGAAATGAAGCAGAATGAATTGTATGAAAGGTTGAGGAAGGAGATTTATCCGGCTATTCGAAAGGATGTTGAGGAGTTAATGATGATGGAGAAGACTCTAATACTGACAGATAGCCAGCAGATGGGAGGGGAGGCAGCCATGGAGGATGCTGCTTATTGCGCGACAACACCGCACAAGAGTAGTTGTGCATCAGCTGACCCCAGCGACACTGAGACTGCAGCTGCTCGTGATGATGCTATATCTGAAATATCTAGAATGAAAGACAGACTGAAGGGTGTGCTTACACATTATGAAGGTACATTAAAATGTGCAACAGCCTGAGTTTGCCGACCCTTCTTGGAAGATGGCCTCTTCTTGGACAATGTGCCATTGAAGCCAGGCTGTGTGAAGTGCTACGTGACTGAAGTAAAGCCTGGATTCAATGAATTTGGCCTAAAGAATATCCTAGGAGACTTCGATGAGCAAAGGATCTTGGGAGAAACACTGTTACATCACATCCGGTGGCCACGGAATGAAATAGAGTTCATCGATGAGATCCCTGAAGCCCCGCCGAGAGCAACCACTGTCGCCCCTCAACTGGTGATGCTCTCCTTGCCACGGCAGCTCTCACGGGCTGATGCATTAACCTGTGATCAGCCGACCCGACTTTGTGGCGTACATGCCATGTCATCCTCTGCCCCAAAGCAGCCAGTGGCAAGGCCTACAACTGCTGAAGATGCACCACCGGTTCATATGTCGGCCGCTGAAGCAGCAGGGGGAGACCCAGCTGCAGCACATGCTCAGCAGACCAACCTGGTGGAACAGACTAATAAGCAGTCTGATGCTTCGGAACCGCCTGCTAAGAAGTCTCTAGGTCCAGAACCGACTGCTCATCAGTCCGTCAGTTCGTAGTCGCGTGATCAGCATACCAATGCGTCAGCACTTCCTGCTCAGCAAACCAACGCGTTGGCACGGCCTCCTCAGCACACCGACAAGTTGGCACCACCTGCGCAGAAACCCGACATAGCTTGAACACATGGTTAGCAGTCCGATGCCTCTGCTCCTACAAGCTAGCAGTCCGTCACAGTAGCACCACCAGCTCAGCGGTCCGACATAGATAAACCGTCTGCTAAGCAGTCCATCCAAGCTTCACCGTCTCGGCAGTCTACCTTGCAGGCAACCAGACATTCTGCCAGAAATGCTTCTAGTACCAAAAGGAAGTGGCCAAAAATGCTACACCCACGACCACGAGGAAGCGCGGCGGGAGAGTGAAGAGGAAAGAGAACGATTGCCTCTTACTTAAAGCACTCATCGCCCAGAACCAAATTAACAGCAGCTTGTTCGAATTAGGGAGTAATATTATTTCTAACACCATGGATGATGAAGAAGTACGTTTGTTGCTTGCTAAAAGTAAAGCAGACGTACTTGAAGCACCCAATTACGTCCATGGCCAGCCATTTCTTGTTGGCGAATACTTTGATGAGTGCAGTTCCGATTGCATGAGTTACATGAATATTGCATGGATCAAATGTCGCAGGTCTTCATGGTTTGCTAGTCCACTACAATAGAAATCATTTACATCCTTTATCGATTGTCAAAACCGGCGGATCTCGGTAGGGGTCCCGAATCTGTGCGTCTAAGCGGATGGTAACAGGAGACAAGGGACACGATGTTTTACCCAGGTTGGGCCCTCTCGATGGAGGTAATATCCTACTCCTGCTTGATTAATATTGATGATATGGGTAGTACAAGAGTAGATCTACCACGAGATCGAGAGGCTAAACCCTAGAAGCTAGCCTATGGTATGATTGTTGTTAGTCCTCGGACTAAAACCCTTCGGTTTATATAGACACGAATAGGGTTAGGGTTACAGAGTCGGTTACAATGGTAGGAAATCTACATATCCGTATCGCCAAGCTTGCCTTCCACGCCAAGGAAAGTCCTATCCGGACAAGGGACAAAGTCTTCAATCTTGTATCTTCATAGTCTAGGAGTCCGGCCAAAGATGATAGTTCGGCTATCCGGACACCCCTAGTCCGGGACTCCCTCAGTAGCCCCTGAACTAGGCTTCAATGACGCGAGTCCGTGGCGCATATTGTCTTCGGCATTGCAAGGCGGGTTCCTCCTCGAATACTTCATAGAAGGTTTTGAACACAAGGATAGTGTCGGCTTTGCAAAACAAGTTCCACATACCACCGTAGAGAATAACTTTTTGCACAGATCTGCTGGCGTATTCGGCGTGACATCACGCCACGGCGAGGCTTTATTTGAATCGTTTTTCTTGTCCCACCTCGGTAGCGTTTAGCGGCGGTTTCCTTGCACGTCTTATCAAAGCGTAGATCGTGCCCCTTATTCGGGATTCTCATCAATACGGACGTGGGTAACCCAACGCGCCATTGATTGCGGCGCTTGGGAGATAGCGAGTTTTATCGGTGGTGGGGGCGCATAGCCTCGTCCGTCCATATAAGGGATAAGGATCCAACCTTTTCACCTCGCCTTCCTCCTCCTTGCTCATCCATTTCCGCACTCTGAGCTCCAGCGCCCAAGTCCGCACATCCTTCCTCAACCATCTCCAGCCATGTCCAGGCGGGAGGCGGTGGATGGTCTCCTCCGTCACGGAGGCCAAGTAAAAAGCTGCGGAAGGCGGATACTTGTCCAGCGACGTCGCACATCGGCTGCCTGCGAAGGGCAGCTCATCCCACCCGGGCCCCATGAGAGGTGGTGTTCCTCCCCACTTCCTCCATGGACTAGGGTTTCCACTTCACCCATTTGTCAGGGGCTCATGTTCTACTACGGCCTAGATTTCCATGATCGGCCCAATTTCATCCTCAACATCTCGGCGTTTATCATCGTGTGCGAGGCCTTCCTCTGCATCCAGCCCCACTTGACTTATGGCTGAATACCTTCAATGTCAAGCCGAAGGTAGTGGGCGGCCGCCAATGAGTCTTGAGCGCCATGGTTGGCAAGATGGCCAAAGTCCTATGGCTCGAGGCTCCTTTGTGGAGACCATAAAGGGGTGGCAATCGGGGTGGTTCTACATCACCGAGCCACGCGACTCTCAATGGCGGCCCCAATTCTGATCTGGCTTCCCCACGGCTCACATCATGGAAAGAGCGGGCGGGGCGTGGGGGATTCGGATGAGCTGTCGGACTCCAAACCTGCGTCTGAAACACAGTGGACAAGAATCTCGGGCTTGTGAGCGTAATCCGGTGATGCTCATCCGCCGGATTCTCCCATGCCAACAACGGGCCTTCAAATTGTGGGAGTTCGATCCAGCACGGCACCCAACTCTGAAAAGGCTCTTGACACTCGTGCAAAGATGCAGGAAGGTCTTTGTTCAAGGCGCCGAGGCTTCCACATCCGCTCTCAAGATCGCGGATTCAGCTCCTGGCGTCAAGCCATCGAGTAAGTTATTTTACCCTTTATGGGACTCTTTTTCATAATTTGACTCTATCACGGGATCTAAAACTCCCTAACCTTTGGCAGATCTGGTGAAGGCGTCCGGACAGATTAATGTCGACCCCTTTGCCGAAGACCAGCGGACGCTTGATTGAGCCAGGGCTGCTGGCTCTGGCACCTCATGTGGTGCCGGAGAAGAAGGCCAGAAGGAGGCCACGGGAACTCGAAGGAGCTCCGGCGCCAGTCTTGTCGGACTCATCGCCCGACAACCACGGCGGAATCCTCCTCGAGGAAGAGGAGGAGGAAAAAGCCTCTCCCCGGTGGGGAGAGAAGAAAAGGAAGGCCGCCCCAACCGGGAGGCGGAGGAATCAGAAGGAAGGACCCTTCCTCCGGACTTCTCCACCAACGCCGACAACGGCGAGGAGGAGTGGCCAACAAGGGCCAAGCCCCTTGCGAGATCGTAAGTGTCCAGGATACCCATGGCTTTTTTCATTGCATAGTGTTCTCTAATGCCGAACAATCATGCAGCCCGCATAAGGCGAGGCTCGCCGCTTTGTCGGCGGGTCCACAGAATTCGTCGGAAGTGGAGAGTACTTCACTTTGGCCACCTCCTCACCTCACGCTCTTGTGGCCGAGGTGGGGCCCCAAGGGAGCCTGGTCAAGAGGAGGTGGTGCAGGAGGCGCCGCAAGGCAGCCTCCCGGACTCAGTGCGAGGGAGGCGAGACCCCGGGGGCTCTAAGTCCGACCCTTGTCCGGACTCCATACGGAACCTTCAGCGGTTCGAAGTCCGCAAGCGGCCCCTTTGTAGGAAGGTAAGGCGCCGGTGTCCTCCGTCCAACCGGAGGCACCGGATAGCTCTTGGGCGCTTGCAAGCGCCTCCATCGAGGAGGAACACCGCACTATTATGAGTGTGGTGATCAGAAAGTTCGATCCGCCAAGGCGGGCTGTTGGCTTCTGTGACCTTCTAACAGGCTTTGAGGTAAGTTTTCAATATATGTAAGAAGATTACCGCATAGGCGGTAGCCCTGATGCTTAGTTGGTGTTGGAAAGAAAAGCGGATGAGGATCTAAAAAGATATCTGAGAGTCTAACATAATTATGTCAATATGGGAATGCAGGTTGCTCTGCTGACCTCTGCCTTGATCACTGCGGAGGTCAATGCATTGAAGGGGAGCCTCGGCGGTCGAGAACGAGCTCGGCCAAGCCAAGAAGCAGCTCGAGGACAAGGAAGGTAAGTAATACCTTATGGAATTTAGAAAATGTGGTTGCAAAGATAACAGGAATAACATGGGTGCTGCAGGGGCCACGGCGAGGTGGCGACCACTGAAGGAGGCGGTGTCGCTGCCGAAGCTCATGCCATGGGCGCACCGAGCGAGAAGGGGAGGCGCAGCTGGCGGAGAATGCGGCAAGAGCTCCAGGCTCGTGAAAAAACACAAGGGTTTGGGCGTGACTCAAAGACCGAGAGTCCGAGCTTGCCTCGGCTCTTGAGAGTGCCAAAGCTGCTAAGGCCGAGGCCCAAAAAGCCCTCCGGAGATTGAGGCAATAAATAAGATCATGGCGGGTAAGGCATTCTTTATGCGAGCAAGAATGTAGAAGTCAATTATCTAGTACTTACCGAATCGGGAGCTCTCGGGGCGTTCGCAGATCTGCCATGAGTGTCTCCGATGCCGCCGCTTTCTACCGAAGCTGAAGAAGGGAGCTCGACGGAAAAGGTGTTTTGGTCTCGGTATCTTGAGGCCGAACACCAGTGCCTATAGCGACCAAGCTGAAGCAATTGGTCGAGCTCCACAAGGTCGCCGAACAGGCCATGAAGGGCCTTATAGCTCATTTGTGGCCAAATGAGGCCATGCACAGGAGCTACGCCGGGCTAGTCTGCGGCGGCTGGTGGATGCTGTCCATGGATCGAAGTCATCAAGCGCTCGTCTGTATTGAAGGTGCCGTAGGGCCCTTGCCCGTGCCAAGGTGCCTTTGGGGCAAGCTGGATCTTGGAGAAGCTGGTGACAGACAGCCGCCGCCCGGGCAAAGAACATCGCAAGCCGAGAAGTATTATGAGGCGTCTGAAGGGTGCCCGTCTTATAGCGGAGAATGCTCCAAAGATGTAATATTTGAGTAGACTCGCATTTGTTATCTGTCGCTGAAAACTTGTTCATATCGCTAAGCAACGCTTGTGAATTTAAAATATTACCTTCATGCGGCCGTTTATCAAATTTGAGAGATGGCAAGTCGTTGGCTTCAGCCCCATGCCACAGTCTGGGGTGTTTGGGACAAACTTGAGCGCTCTTGTTCCCATTCTTGGGTCCTTGAGGTAGGCGCTCAGCATAGCGAACAAGGCAACCGGACTTATAGTGCTTGAACACTCTCCTTAGCCATAGAATTCTATAATTTTAAATTTAGGCGAAACCCCTAGTATTGGGAAGACCGAGTTCGAGGCGCTATCACGCCTTGGCGGACAATGCCGACTCCTCGCTCTAAGCGGCATAAGTCTTCTGGACCCGAAAAACCTCTCCAACAACGACCGACTCTCGCCTTATCATGACGGTCAGTTTTAGCTTTCTCCCGAGGTGCTCAACCCAGCTCAACGGGGCACAATCGCGGTGGTTCTCCCAGCGCTACCTTAGCCGATATAGCGGGCGTAAGGTACCAAAACATGGGAGCAGGCAAACCCAACTATTGACCCAAGACATGATTGAGCCGATGCATATAATGCTATAAGTTGGGTGCCGCACTTGTGAAAGTGTTCGGACTTGTCACACCATGTGTTTGGGGTACATAAGCCCACAGTGTATTAGTCGTACCAAATTATGCAGTTGCGCGATATCATAAATGAACATATATAATGGGAAAGAATGCAATAATAGGCAAGAGCTATATATTGGTTATTCAAAAGCGCAAATAAAAGCGAGCGATAAAAATTGTGCGATAAGCAAGGTGCAGGACTTTTGACATGTCCCCCTTCCGAGGGTAAGTTTGCGGTGTGGTATGTAAAGCAGGTATACTGCTCGTAATAGAGACCACCTGGACACTCGACGCAGTTTTCTGCTTCCCTGGCTGTTGCATCGTGTATTCGGCGTGAATGCCGGACAGGGCTTCTGGAGAACAGATTCGTAAAAGTAAAAGGAAGAAAAAGATAATAAAAAAACCCGGATGGTAAGGCGAGAGCCGATCGCTGTTGGTTCCATCAATGTGAGTTTCGAGGACTTAATTTCTTCTTCAACTTCAACGTGCTTGATGCCACTCTTGTTAGATGCCTGATTTTGTAAGTACTTAACAAACTTTGATCAACTTCTCCATACAAGGCTGTAAATGATAAAGAGCTAACTGCATTTTATTCTTCTCAGGGGATTGAACGCGCAGAAAAGAAAAAGGGAGGGTGTGTATTTCATAGATCCTGAATTAACAATACATGGTAAGGACCTACGGGACTGGGCCGTTAACACGGTCGTTCGTCTCTTCGAAAACATGTCCCATGCAGAATCATTTCTCTGGCCATATCATGAACGGTAAGTCAAGTAAACAACCATGCATACACTTATTGTCTTTCAGATTTCAACATAATTCGTAAGTGCATGGCTTTCTTAATATGTAGCAATCACTAGATATTGGTATTCATTGTTTCAGACAAGAACACAGTTTACTACATCGATGTGACGCCCGGATAATTAAGCTACAGTAATTCTTTGCTAATGACGCCACGTCACTTCAATTACTGTCGCTAATCTCGTGTTAGTTCGAAACTGATTCAAATTCAAATTCAAAATCAACCAAACAATAAAAGTTTTCAAATATCAAAACTAAAATGTTCGGAGTGAACCAAATATTGCATAGGTAATTATGGTGGAGAAACCACACCTTTATAAAATGTTTAAACACTCTAAAATGAATAAAATAGTAACAATAATAATTATTTAAATGCTTTCAAAATGTTAAACAATTTCAAAACTATTTTTGTTTCGGTGCCAAGTGGTTTGTGGTTGTGGCTTAGTTTGTAACCTCTATTTTGGTGCCACTATAGTATTTTACTAAAATGAGAAATAAAAGAAAACAAATAAACAGAAACTATAAAAGAAAATAAGGTTTAAAAAAATGGAAAGCCCAGGCCAAGCTGGGCCATCCATTAACTCCTCCCTGGCCCAACCGGCCTCCCATATCCCCCACCCGAAACCCTAACCCACAGTCACCCACTCCCCCACACGATCCCCATGCTCCTCTCTCCTCCCCACCGTCCCGATCTGGATCGGGGCCTATCCCCACCCGCCGCCCGTCGCCCGCTCACGCCCGGCACCCCTCGCGATGCCACCTCACCACCGGCCGTGCCACCCACCCCATCATTGCGCCTGCAGCGCCCCTCGCCGCGCCTCTCGCCTCTGCACCAACCCGGTGGGGCCGCCCGTCGTGACCCCGCCCGCCGTCGTCCTCCTCCCCAAGGGTCGCCCCCGAGCCCATTGCCATGCCCCTCCCGCTCCCCTGTGAGCCACATCCCTCGATTCCCCTTGTCTCTCCTTCCCTCCCCGACGCCTTAGGTCGCCGACCTCGCTGGACCCGCGCTCGCGGTGAGCGTGCGCTAAGCGTGCTCATTGGCGCCCTTTGCCGCTATCGTTCCCAGCGCGCCTGGGCAAGACTCACCGGGCCCGCTCCTCCGACCGCGCCATCCGCTCCCCCTCGCACGCGCATCCCTGTCCTCCGGCCCCTCTCGCTGGCGCAGCTCGTCGCACCGACCTGCCGGCGACCACCCGCCCGAGGCCGTCACCGGCGCGGGCATGGCCTCGCCGTCCTGCGGCGGCGCCCTCTCGGCCTCGGCTCCGCCCCTGCCCCTGCTTGCCGCTGCCAACGCAGTGCCCTCGGGCGCCCCGCGCCACACCCCGCATCGCCACCACACCGCTCTGCCCCACTCACCCCTCACCGAGCTTGCTCGCGCCGTCTGTCATCCCGCTCGGGCCACTACCATGTTGTCGCGTCGCTCCGCCGTGGCTGCGACCACCTCCGGCGACGCGTCGTCGCCCGCTCGGCCCTCAGACGAGTCGGGCGCTCGCAGCGCCCAAGCGCCCAGTCGGGTGCGCCCCTGTTCGGGCTGTGCCCGACACCCGCACCCGCTAAGGCCCACTGGCCCTATGACAAGTGGGGCCCATCCCCTGAATGTTAAAAAAAGAGGGAAAAAAGAGTTAAAAATATATATAAATAAAAGATTTAATTAATTAATTAATTAAAGAATTGATTAACTTAATTAATTTTATATTGGAATAACCTAATCATTTAGTTAACTTATTAAGCATGTTTAATTAACTTTGTGACTATGAAGAACGGGCCCTTTGTCGATTCGGTGGTCAGCGGTCGAGTTGACCGCTGAAGTCATCTTGGCGTCGGCAAACACTATTCTGGATAATGTTGATTTAAAATAATTAAATAAATCCTAAAAATGATTAAATCCTTTTAAAATTAATATAACATAAACCGTAGCTCGGATGGAAAAACTTTGTACAGGAAAGTTGCTCAGAACGACGAGACGAATTCAAATACGCAGTCCGTTTGTCAACCACACGTCCCTAGCATACCAAACCTACAACTTTTCTCCTCCGGCCTGTCTATCAGAAAATGCAAAACACTGGGGATACTTTCTCGGATGTTCCCCACCTTCGCCGGTATTACCTATCCCTGCATTAGGTCACCCCCAGCACCACGTATTGCCGCGTCTTGCTTTGTGTTATATTTGATTGATCTGTTATTTATTGTGTTCCCCCTTCGTTACTTCTTTCCGGTAGACTCTGAGACCGTTGCCGATGTTCGTGTGTTCGACTACATCGAAGATGACCCTTCCTTCTTGCCGGAGCAACCAGGCAAGCCCCCTTTGATCACGGATATCGCCTACTCTTCTCTATCTGCTTGCATTAGAGTAGTGTAGCATATTCTTGCTTTCGATTAATCCTATCTTGCTGCATAGCTTTGTCCTTGCTACTCTTGTTGTTACCTTTACCGCTATCCTCTTGCTTAGTATAGGATGCTAGTATTCCATCTGTGGCCCTACATTCTTGTCCGTCTGCTGTGCTATACTATCGGGCCGTGATCACTCGGGAGGTCATCATGGGTATATACTTATACTTATACATGATACATGTGGTGACTAAAGTCGAATTCGGCTTGAGGAGCACCATGAGTGATTCACGGTTGGGGCTGAAAGGACCTTTGTCCCGACGGCCCTCTGGATGGATCTTTGTGGCGGAGCGACAGGGCAGGTTGAGACCGCCTAGGAGAGAGGTGGGCTGGCCTGTTCGGCGTTCGCGGATACTTAACACGCAACGAGTTCTTGGTATTTGATCTGAGTCGGCCATTTGGTCTATCTTGCACTAACCATCTACGCGGGAGTAGTTATGGGTATCCGGCGTCGTGGTATCAGCCAAGCACTTTGTGACGCCTTGATCGCCGGGCGCGCCGGATTGGGCGTAAGCCTGCTCTTGTATTAAGGGGCTAGTTACGCTTTGGCTGCCCTCATAGCGTGTAGGTGTGCTAAGGCGATGGGCCCGGACCCTGTGCGCTTAGGTTTAGACCGGCGTGCTGGCCTCTCTGTTGTGCCTAGGTGGGGCTGCGGCGTGTTGATCTCTGCGGCGGGCATGACCGGAAAGTGTGTCGGCCAAATGGGATCAAGCGTGTTGGGTTATGTGGTGCACCCGCAGGAAGTTAATCTATTGAATAGTCGTGATCTTGATAGCAGGGCGACTTGGGTTGTACCTTTACCTTATGACAACTAGAACCGGATACTTAATAAAACACACCCTTCCAAGTGCGGATACAACCCGGTGGTCGCTCTCTCTCGGGGTTACGAGGAGGATCGCGGGTAGGATTATGCTATGCGATGCTACTTGGAGGACTTCAATCTGCTCTCTTCTACATGTTGCAAGGCGGAGGCTGCGAGCGTAGTCTTGACGGGATTAGCTATCCCCTCTTATTACGGCTTTACTGCATTCGGTCCTTGAGATGGCCCTTTACACATATATCCATGCATATGTAGTGTAGCTCCTTGCTTGCAGTACTTTGGATGAGTACTCACGATTGCCTTGTTCCCCTTTTCCCCTCTCTTTGCCGGTTGCTGCAACAGACGATGGAGCCAGGGGCCGGCGCCACCGTCGATGATGACTACTGCCTTGGAGGCGCCTACTACTACGTGCAGCCAGCCGGCGGCGACCGAGGAGTAGTTAGGAGGATCGAGGCGGGAGGCTGCGCCTCTTCGTCTGTATCCCGGTTTGTGCTAGCCATCTTATGGCACCTTGTTTAACTTATATACGTACTTAGATATTGTTGCTTCCGCTGACTTCGTCTATGATCGAGCACTTGTATTCGAGCCCTCGAGGCCCTGGCTTGTATTATGATGCTTGTATGACTTATTTATGTTTTAGAGTTGTGTTGTGATATATTCCGTGAGTCCACGATCTTGATCGTACACATTTGTGTACATGATTAGTGTCTGATTGAATCGGGGGCATCACAAGTTAGTATCGAGCCGATTGCTGTAGAATCCCCTTCCATACTCCTTGGCCGAAATTGAGTCTAGACATTGCAAAAACTTTTACTAACATGGCTGTGTGTCTTACGGGCACACGTCGCCATTGGGTGGTAGTAGGATCTTTTATTCCTCGACCTATACTCTGGGACCCTGATCTCTCTTCTATTCGGGTTAAATGGTTTTGCTAACTCTAACTCTAGGTTCTCGTAAATACTTTCTCCCGGAGAGCCCCTTCATTCCAGATGATGGCCTGCTTCACCAGAAGATTCCGAAGATACTCTTTGATATTCTCTCGAGACTTTGTGCCCATCACTTTTGCTATTCCCGACCACTGATAAATCCTTATGGATAACTACTTACACTTGCCATTCATACGATCATCCCCCATTGATCTTGTTATTACAAGACACCCCGAAGTTTTCTCTATTGTTCCGAGGATACTTTGTGCCTACTGCCTAGCAGTTCTTTGCCACATGAATACCCCTTCAAATAAATCATCGCACTTGTCGAATATCCGCTCATCCCCAGTTGTTCTTGTGTTTCACAAAAGTATTCAAAATACTATTCGATCTTCCGAAAATCCTCTGGAGCCTTTTGCTCTTGAAATTATTGCCTGCTTGCATTATGGTTAAGCCCATAAGTCTCGTAGTCTTATTGACATTCCTTGTCATTATCATTTTGAGTCTGTTGACTCAATATGTTCTTAATACTGCATAATCATCATTGATCCTTATAAATTACCTTCGGCAGAGCTGCCATTCTTTTAAGCTGGAATTGGTTCTTGACCAATCCAATTGTAGATTGATTGTACCCTAAGGCTATTCAACTTATCCATCCCTAGTCAGAGCATTGCTTCTGATCCCTTGATTTGGAAATGATAATTCCTTTGCATTTGACAATTGAGTTAGTCAGTTGTTTCTATAATCTGATCTCCTTGCATTCTTCTTCCCCTAGTTGAGTACCGATGCTCACGTCAGATCCCTTGAGGACCACCAGATCCTTTGTTGGATTTTATCTGACAACGCCCTTCATATTCAATAACCTTGTGAGCCTTTCCTCTGATACATAACGCCTTTGGTAAATTGTATCCTCTGCTTTCTCAACCATGCTCTGCCTTCGAGCTTGAGTTAATTACTTCTAAAAATTCTGGTATATGATTCTAAGATGCCCCGATGGGTTGAACCTATGCCTTCCTTAATATGTGTGAACTCGAAAGTTTTCACGAGTCATACTCTTCTGGTGTTTTGCCAGATATAATTTCAACACTACAACTTCATCAAAAGCGAAGTGATTGAAAGGTTATACATTGGAGAAGTGGAGTCGACCTTAAACTTTGTGTTCATGCCCATAGACACGATGTAGATCTTATCATGAAAGCTTCTCTTAAAATAAATTGTCCCTTGATATAAGTTCTTATATCGGGATCCGACCTTTGCAATCGTGGTTCCGACCATGTTCTCCTTTAAATACCTTTTCTCGTGCAAGTTTAAGCACTTGTCTTCTGCAGAGCAATACCCTAGCCCAACCTCTATTTTGATCTACCTTCGAGTATTCCCCCTGGTATCTCGAGGATATCAACCGATTGCACTACATATTATCATTTCTGATGAAGTAGTGCCTTTTCCCCTGTCAATGTCACTTAATGGGTTCTGGGTTGTTGGTCAACCGAGAACACCGATAAGTGGATTGATTCCGCACTCCGATTCAAGTAATTTTCATTGCTTATGAGTTTAATAATCCTTCAAGTTATTCATAGCTTGATCGGCTATATCATTATCATGCAACTTTTAACTATGCTACCTGGTCCTTCTTCTCGAAGCACAATTTTCGATGATGAGCTAAGCTTACGTCGATCTTCCTCGTCATACCATTCCTCCTTGACCAACAAACTTGATTTCGAGTTTGTGTCGTACCCATGGTTCCAATAACATTTTGCTTCATCATTCCTTTGACTTGATATCATCGCCGATCGATTTGCTCTTCATGAAATCTCTTGACAAATGTGTCATGATAATCATCAGCACTCTAAGCTCTTCCAGGGTATCTATTGAATTCATAATGAGAAATACCATCCTTGCCCTCGATGATTTGTGCTATCGTCGACCACTTTATTGCCTTCCGTTCAACACAAACTTGTTCGTGTTTGATGTTATACCTTGAGTTCCTTGCTATCCAGCAATTGTTCTCCCTTACCTTGGAACATTAACATCTCTTATGTCATCAATGTTGTGAGAATTTCACCACCTCTTAAGGATTCTTGGTATAGTGATTCTTCTCACCATCACCATTTTTTCTTGGTCCTTGGGTTGATCCCAATCGGGGTACCAACAAGTGAACGATGTTGTTTGGATTCTGCACTTCTAGCAACCCTATTGCTTTGAAGTTAATGGTCGATAGTTTCATTCTAAGTCTTTTGGTTATTGAATCACCATTCTAACAAATGATCAGGCTACCTATGCCCATGTTTCGGGCGCACCTTTTCAACCAATGTTTAATTGTGTATGTTTTCCTCGAGCATACATCATTATACCATTTGATCCGACAAATGTTATATCCTTGTTCACATAATTGTGGAAATCCATCTTGTCGGAAATTTTGATGAATTGTCGCTGAGTCCCTCAGTCACCTCCTTGTACTCTCCTTGATTTAATGATGAACTCTTGTTTCGGAACTCGCTTCCATAGTTCAATTCCCGAGAATCTTATATTGTCATCTCGACAATTTGTGTTGCACCTTTCTTCTCAGGCATCCCGAGTCTGAGTTACCTTAACACCAATCAGATCTAAATCTCGGCCAGATATGACGGTTGGAACATATTTCCATAAGATATAACATTGGCCTTTATATGACCCGGTAAGGTGATGCCATGCCCAGCACCCCTGGCCGGAGGCCCTATTGTTATAGTTCCCTTCTTAGCAAGGGTAGCCATTCTTCCATTAGGAAATAGTAAGGCTTATTCTATAAGCTGTTCCTGATGGATGCTTGTGTATCCAAAGTTCGACCTTTGCTTGAAGGCCATGTCAATGCTATCTCGAAGCATGTCGTTGGTACTTCGATCTTCAAAATGCTAAATTTTCTTTATCAATTAACCAAACATCGTTGTATGGGTAACGTCATGAAATTTCTCTCCTCTTATCTGAAGGGTTTTCTACTTTATATCCTGTCTTGGATATCATCCTCTGCTTGACTTTGGGAAGGATATACCCCTGAAATATGTGTTTAAACACATTTTCCTTTCCATTGCTTTGTTAATCTGATAAACACCTTTTCCTTTCCATTTTTTCGTCTAACCTTTCTGGTGATCATTATGATCTAAGCAGTATTAATTCCCTGGTTATGATAACACCTCAGTGTACAATTCTGCCAGTAAGACCCTGTTACTATTGTTGATGACATTCCGGTAACCACCGATGGACGAGAACTTTGCCTATTGGTCCGCCTCGTTCAACGAGCAGGAAAATGGTTCTCTTTGTCCCTCGTCCTTGGTACTGACATTGTTGCCAACATAAATGGCAGGCTACCCTCTGACATACCTTACTATCGTGACCGTGCAAGATGTCAGCACCCTTGCTACTTTTAACCCACATGGTGGGCCCATAACCCACGGTTCCATAGGATCGAAACTTGACTCTCCTATACACCCCCTATTCCCAAAGTTATTCCTCACGCGTGGCCTCGTATGTAGTTCACGGGCCACCGTCCTAGTGATCTATTCTGGTAACAGACGCAATATTCAATCTCGTTGCTTTGGACCCCTTACGCATGTTATTTCAGACATCGAACGACTGCCTATCCGTTTGAAACTTCTCATGGTACCTTCTTACTTTACTCTCGATATTTTCTTAAGTATCTATTCGAGAGTAACTTTCTACCACATTCCACGAGTTATCGCGGATATTCAGCCTTGTAAGGTCCGTTCTTCGAAGATACCCATTATCCTGTTTTTCGTAAGTACGATGGAACCCCCGAAGAAAGGATGACGACTTCATCATGATGCCCTGAAGCAGAGGAATGAAGACATCAACATAATGGCTCGACCTCTTTTAGAAGAGCAACCTAGACCGAGAGGACTCGTTAGATTTTCGTAACCAAATCCTTTCCCCATTACTCCCCCTCTTAAATCTCGGGACGAGATTTCTTGTAGTGGAGGAGATTTGTGACGCCCGGATAATTAAGCTACAGTAATTCTTTGCTAATGATGCCACGTCACTTCAATTCACATCACTAATCTCGTGTTAGTTGAAACTGATTCAAATTCAAATTCAAAATCAACCAAACAATAAAAGTTTTCAAATATTAAAACTAAAATGTTGGAGTGAACCAAATATTGCATAGGTAATTATGGTGGAGAAACCACACCTTTATAAAATGTTTAAACACTATAAAATGAATAAAATAGTAACAATAATAATTATTTAAATGCTTTCAAAATGTTAAACAATTTCAAAACTATTTTTGTTTGATTGCTAAGTGGTTTGTGGTTGTGGCTTAGTTTGTAACCTCTATTTTGGTGCCCTTGTAGTATTTTACTAAAATGAGAAATAAAAGAAAACAAATAACAGAAACTATAAAAGAAAATAAGGTTTAAAAAATGGAAAGCCCAGGCCAAGCTGGGCCATCCATTAACTCCTCCTCGCCCTTGGCCTCCCATATCCCCACCCGAAACCCTAACCCACGAGTCACCCACTCCCCCACACACGATCCCCACGCTCCTCTCTCCTCCCCCGTCCCGATCTGGATCGGTGGCCTATGGCCCCACCGCCGCCGCCCGTCGCCACGCTCCACGCCGGCACCCCTCGCGATGCCACCTCACCACTGACCGCGCCACCCTCCGCATCGACCACGCCCTGCGGCGCCCCTCGCCGGCGCCTCTCGCCTCTGCACCAACCCGGTGGGCGCCCCCGTGCCGACCGCCGCCGCCGTCGTCCTCCTCCCCAAGGGTCGCCCCCGAGCCCTTGCCATGCCCCTCCCGCTCCCCTGTGAGCCACATCCCTCGATTCCCCTTGTCTCTCCTTCCCTCCCAGACGCCTTAGGTCGCCGACCTCGCCGGACCCGAGCTCGCGGTGAGCGTGCGCTAACCGTGCTCGCTGTGCGCCCCTTTGCTATCGTTCCTGGGCGCGCCCGGCCGCGCACTCCACCGGCGCCGCTCCTCCAGCGCGCCGTCCGCTCCCCTCTCACCGCGCATCCCTGTCCTCCGGCCCGTCTCGCGGCGCGGCTCGTCGCACCGACCTGCCGGCGACCACCCGCTACTGAGGCCGTCACCGGCCGCGGGCATGGCCTCGCCGTCCCTGCGGCGGCGCCCTCTCGGCCTCGGCTCCGCCCCCCCCCTTGCCGCTGCCAGCGCGGTGCCCTCGGCGCCCAGCGCCACACCCCGTGATCGCCACCACACGCTTTGCCCCACTCACCCCTCACCAAGGCTCGCTCGCGCCGTCAAATCATCCGCTCGGGCCACTACCACGTTGCGCGTCGCTCGCCGTGGCTGCGACCACCTCCGGCGGCGTCGTCGCCCGCTCGGCCCTCGGGCAGTCGGCGCTCGCGGCGTAAGCGCCCGATCGGGTGCGCCTGTTTGGTGTGCCGACACCCGCACCCGCTAAGGCCCACTGGCCCTATGACAAGTGGGGCCCAGCCCCTGAATGCTAAAAAAGAGAGAAAAAAAGTGTTAAAAATATATATAAATAAAAGATTTAATTAATTAATTAATTAATTAATTGATTAACAATTAATTTTATATTGGAATAACCTAATCATTTAGTTAACTTATTAAGCATGTTTAATTAACTTTGTGACTATGAAGAAGCAGGCCCCACTGTCGATTCATTTGGTCAGCGGTCGAGTTGATCATGAAGTCATCTTGGCGTCGACAAACACTATTACGGATAATGTTGATTTAAAATAATTAAATAAATCCTAAAAATGATTAAATCCTTTTAAAATTAATATAACATAAACCGTAGCTCGGATGGAAAAACTTTGTACAGGAAAGTTGCTCAGAACGACGAGACGAATTCAAATACGCAGTCCCTTTGTCAGCCACACGTCCCTAGCATACCAAACCTGCAACTTTTCTCCTCCGGCCTGTCTATCAGAAAATGCGAAACACTGGGGATACTTTCTCGGATGTTCCCCACCTTCGCCGGTATTACCTATCCCTGCATTAGGTCACCCCTAGCACCACGTATTGCCGCAACTTGCTTTGTGTTACATTTGATTGCTCTGTTATTTATTGTGTTCCCCCTTCGTTACTTCTTTCCGGTAGACTCTGAGACCGTTGCCGATGTTCGTGTGTTCGACTACATCGAAGATGACCCTTCCTTCTTTCCGGAGCAACCAGGCAAGCCCCCCATTGATCACCAGATATCGCCTACTCTTCTCTATACTGCTTGCATTAGAGTAGTGTAGCATATTCTTGCTTCGATTAATCCTATCTGCTGCATAGCTTTGTCCTTGCTACTACCGTTGTTACCTTTACCTGCTATCCTACTGCTTAGTATAGGATGCTAGTATTCCATCTATGGCCCTACATTCTTGTCCGTCTGCTGTGCTATACTATCGGGCCGTGATCACTCGAGAGGTGATCACGGGTATATCTATACTTATACATGATACATGTGGTGACTAAAGTCGAATTCGGCTTGAGGAGCACCGCGAGTGATTCACGGATTGGGGGCTGAAAGGACCTTTGTCCCGACGGCCCTCTGGATTGATCTTTGTGGCGGGCGGCAGGGCAGGTTGAGACCGCCTAGGAGAGAGGTGGGCTGGCCTGTTCGGCGTTCGCGGATACTTAACACGCTTAACGAGTTCTTGGTATTTGATCTGAGTCGGCCATTTGGTCTATCGCACTAACCATCTCTGGGGAGTAGTTATGGGTATCCGGCGTCGTGGTATCAGCCAAAAACTTTGCCGTGGCCTTGTTGGCCGAAAGCAGCGCTACCGGATTGGAATGTAAGCCTGCTCTTGTATTAAGGGGCTAGTTACGCTTTCGGCCGCCCTACATAGCGTGCAGGTGTGCTAAGGCGATGGGCCCAGACCCTGTCGCTTAGGTTTAGACCGGCGTGCTGGCCTCTGTTGTGCCTAGGTGGGGCTGCGGCGTGTTGATCTCCAGCGGCGGGCATGACCCGAGGAAAGTGTGTCGGCCAAATGGGATCAAGCGTGTTGGGTTATGTGGTGCACCCTGCGGTGATTAATCTATTGAATAACCGTGATCTTGATAACAGGATGACTTGGAGTTGTACCTTGACCTTATGACAACTAGAACCGGATACTTAATAAAACACACCCTTCCAAGTGCGGATACAACCCGGTGGTCGCTCTCTCTCGGGGTTACGAGGAGGGATGCGGGTAGGATTATGCTATCGATGCTACTTGGAGGACTTGATCGCCCTCTTCTACATGTTGCAAGGCGGAGGCTGCCGAAGCGTAGTCTTGACGGGATTAGCTATTCCCCTCTTATTACGGCATTCTGCGATTCGGTCCTCGAGATGGTCCTTTACACATATAACCATGCATATGTAGTGTAGCTCCTTGCTTGCGAGTACTTTGGATGAGTACTCACGGTTGCCTTGTTCTCTCTTTTCCCCTCTCTTTACCGGTTGCTGCAACAGACGATGGAGCCAGGGGCGGCGCCACCGTCGATGGCGACTCTTGCCTTTGGGCGCCTACTACTACGTGCAGCCCCGGCGGCGACCGGGAGTAGTTAGGAGGATCGGGAAGGAGGCTGCGCCTCTTTCTATCTGTATCCCGGTTTGTGCTAGCCATCTTATGGCACCTTGTTTAACTTATATACGTACTCGAGATATTGTTGCTTCTGGCGACTTCGTCTATGATCGAGCACTTGTATTCGAGCCCTCGAGGCCCTGGCTTGTATTATGATGCTTGTATGACTTATTTATGTTTTAGAGTTGTGTTGTGATATCTTCCGTGAGTCCTGATCTTGATCGTACATTTGCATGCATGATTAGTGTACGATTGAATCGAAGCGTCTGTCGATTCTCTCAGAGAGTCAACAAACGCTCAGGATCTGATGCATCTTCAGCAATTCATGGATAGGTATTGAATTCTATCATGTTGAAATTAATTTCCATTCATATCTAGTTCAATAATTGATGTTGTCAAAATTCATCATCATTTGCAGTGTGCTCGCATTGTGGAAAAATAAACCAGGGAACCTGTTCAAGAGGGAACTACCTCTGCAGCACGAGATCGTTTCTCCGATAACACACGAAATCCATTATTTTCGGAAAATTTATCCAACAGTCTGCAAATACCTTTCCTTATGCTAGTCAAATGTTCAAGGTTCTAAATAAACCTCTTTCTATTTTGTCCAAAGAAAAATAATACATCTAACACCTGTTAGGTTTTTCCTAACAGGACAAATACATGACTAATTACTGTACAAAAATTTGGTGTCCTCGGCAAGCGGGGACCAACCTTTGTGGACACTATGTTTGCAGACACATGATCTCCATCTGCAAATCTGCAGATAGTTGTGATGATCCTCACAAATTAGTACCAGTATGTCTATCTCAATTAATATCTTCTACTCCACTCATACGGCACATTCTGATCTTAAAAATACTGCAGCTCATCTTAAACCGAGGACCCCTGAACTGCTCCCGGCTGGTGAATTGCTGATGGTTCAGAGATTTATTAGCGATTTCTTCCTAGATCGCTACATCAATCCCACTGGTGATATTGAAGATTTCAGCATGCGCTAAACATATAAGGCATGCATATATTGTTTTCCATATGATGAGGTCTTTGTATTTCGTACACTATGATTAGTTTTGTAATGCATATATGTGTGGACATGTCATTGGAATTTAGCTACCATATGTTCAATTGCAATTGTTGCAAAATCTGATGAATGTTCTTCCTGTGGACACTATTCGTTCAATTGAATATTGTGGCGAATTTGCTTTTTGCGCGCCGATTCAAAATGGGATATTTTTGTTTATTTTTTCAATTGAATATTGTGGCGAGTTTTCTTTTTGCGTTCGATTCAAAAGGGATATTTTTGTTTTAACCTGGCAATTGCTCCACATACGGTTCAACTAAATGAGTGTGTGCGATCCACATCGGAAAGCATACGTCAATCGTAGTGGAACGTTGGTGATATACAGCAGATTGCAAACGATTTACAGCGCTACTACGTGTGTGTAGGGTCTCCAGAACTGTTTGTGATATTGCGTTATCGTGCACGAGAACTGGGAGTAAACCGTGCCGAATGTAAAATACAATCCCAGTCGTAATTTTTTCAGGAAACGTGTGGGATCCCAAACGAAAAGCACACATTACTCTTGCATCAACCGTCGGTGATACCCAAGAAATCACAAATGGTCTGCAACACTTGTATGTGTGCGAAGGGGCTCCAGAACCGTTTGTGATAGAACATTATCGCAGACGGTAATTGTTGGCATGGCAGATGGGTTACGTATAAAACTCATTTGCGATGGGGCTCAAATCGCACACAGTTCACATGTTGGCCCGTGTGCCTTACATACTATTTCCCAAACGGTTCATTACGACAGACCATATGGTTTCACTGCGTCATTAGAAACGTTTAATCACCAATACCACAATGAGAAATATTTTAGTGTGTGCTGCATCGCACATGATTACATTTTGGAAGGCCTCTGGATCACTGCTCCATATCCCGATGATTTCTGGGTCGTGTGGGATGGACACCCTATCGCACACACTCACTTGGTGATGGTCCCAAATGCCGTCACGAAAAGGGTTTAAAAACTGTTTGTATATCACTGACGCGTACCAATGATGCTACTGCCGTACTAAGCAAAATAAGATGCATAAAATATAAACATCACATGCAATCAAAATATGTGACATGATATGGCCATCATCATCTTTTGCCTTTGATCTCCATCTCCAAAGCACCGTCATGATCTCCATCATCCCCGGCTTGACACCTTGATCTCCATCGTAGCATCGTTGTCGTCTCGCCAACTATTGCTTCTACGACTATCGCTACCGCTTAGTGATAAAGTAAAGCATTACATGGCGATTGCATTTCATACTATAAAGCGACAACCATAAGGCTCCTGTGAGTTGCTGATAACTTTTACAAAACATGGTCATCTCATACAACGATTTATATCTCATCACGTCTTGACCATATCACATCACAACATGCCCTGCAAAAACAAGTTAGACGTCCTCTACATTGTTGTTGCAAGTTTTACGTGGCTGCTACGGGCTTCTAGCAAGAACTGTTCTTACCTACGCATCAAAACCACAACGATTTTTTGTCAAGTGTGTTGTTTTAACCTTCAACAAGGATAGGCCATAGTCAAACTCGATTCAACTAAAGTTGGAGAAATAGACACCCGCCAGCCACTTGTGTGCAAAGCACGTCGGTAGAACCAGTCTCATGAACGCGGTCATATAATGTCGGTCTGGGTCACTTCATCCAACAATACCATCGAATCAAAGTAAGACGTTGGTGGTAAGCAGTATGACTATTATCGCCCACAACTCTTTGTGTTCTACTCGTGCATATCATCTACGCATAGACCTGGCTCGGATACCGCTGTCGCGGAACGTAGCATGCAATTTCAAAAAAATTCCTACGATCACGCAAAATCTATCTAGGAGATGCATAGCAACGAGACAGGGAGAGTGTGTCGACGTACCCTCGTACATCGAAAGCGGGAGCGTTAGATTAACGCAGTTGATGTAGTCGAACGTGTTCACGATCCAAGTACCGAACGTACGGCACCTCCGTGTTCAACACATGTTCAACTCGATGACATCCCTCAAACTATTGATCCAGCAGAGGGTCGAGGGAGAGTTCCGACGGCACGACAGTGTGGTGACGGCATTGGTGATGTGATCCGCGCAGGGCTTCGCCTAAGCACTACAACGCTATGACCGGAGGAGTAAACTGTGGAGGGGGGCACCGCACACGGCTAAGAGAAATCTTGGTGTGTCTTTGGGGTTCCCCCCGCCCCCGTATATAAAGGAGGGAGGAGGAGGCCGACGGCCAGGAGGGGCGCACCAAGGGGGGGGGGTCCTACTTGGACTCCTCGTCCAAGTAGGATTCGCCCCCCTTTTCCTTTCTCCACCGGAGGGAATAGGAAGGAGAGGGAGAGGGAAAGGGAAGGGGGGGGGGGGCGCACCCTCCTCCTTGTCCTATTCAGACTCCCTAGGAGGGGGGGTGCGCGCCAGCCCCCGCGGGCTTCCCTCTCTCTCCCTTAGGACCATGTAGGCCCAACACTTCCCCCGGGGGGTTCCGGTAACCCCTCGGTACTCCGGTAAAATACCCAAACCACTCGAAACCATTCCGATGTCCGGATACTACCTTCCAATATATGAATATTTACCTCTCGACCATTTCAAGACTCCTCGTCATGTCCGTGATCTCATCTGGGACCCCAGACAAACTTCGGCCACCAAAACACATAACTTATAATACAAATTGTCATCGAACGTTAGGCGTGCGGACCCTACGGGTTCGAGAACTATGTAGACATGACCCAGACACATCTCCGGTCAATAACCAATATCGGAACATGGATGATCATACTGGTTCCTACATATTCTACAAAGATCTTTATCTGTCAACGGTATGTTACTGGCCCGAGATTCGATCATCGGTATCCTCATACCTAGTTCAATCTCGTTACCAGCAAGTATCTTTACTTGTTCCGTACTGCATCATCCCACAACTAACTCATTAGTCACATTGCTTGCAAGGCTTATATTGATGTGCATTACCGAGAGGGCCCAGAGATACCTCTCCGATACATGGAGTGACAAATCCTAATCTTGATCTATGCCAACTCAACGAACTCCTTCGGAGACACCTGTAGTGCATCTCTATAATCACCCAGTTATGTTGTGACGTTTGATAACTGCAAGTACTGAAGTAAGTGGTAACAGATAGTTTTGTAATAAGATAATTTGTAACGAGAAACAAGTAACAAAAGTAAATAAAGTGCAGCAAGGTGGCCCAATCCTTTTTGTAGCAAAGGACAAGCCTGGACAAACTCTTATATAAGGAAAAGAGCTCCCGAGGACACATGGGAATATCGTCAAGCTAGTTTTCATCACGTTCATATGATTCGCGTTCGGTACTTTGATAATTTGATATGTGGGTGGACCAGTGCTTGGGTGTTGTTCTTACTTGAACAAGCAGCCCACTTATGATTAACCTCTATTACAAGCATCCGCAACTACAACAAAAGTATTAAGGTAAACCTAACCATAGCATGAAACATATGGAGCCAAATCAGCCCCTTACGAATTAACCAATAAACTAGGGTTTAAGCTTCTGTCACTCTAGCAACCCATCATCTACTAATTACTTCCCAATGCCTTCCTCTAGGCCCAAATAATGGTGAAGTGTTATGTAGTCGACGTTCACATAACACCACTAGAGTCTAGACAACATACATCTCATCAAAATATCGAACGAATACCAAATTCACATGACTACTAATAGCAAGACTTCTCCCGTGTCCTTAGGAACAAACGTAACTACTCACAAAGCATATTCATGTTCATAATCAGAGGGGTAATAATATGCATCACTACAAAAAAATACACTTCCA
Organism: Aegilops longissima; assembly: GCA_021605205.1. Taxonomy (NCBI): domain Eukaryota; kingdom Viridiplantae; phylum Streptophyta; class Magnoliopsida; order Poales; family Poaceae; genus Aegilops; species Aegilops longissima. Next base: position 312,802,247 of record CM038682.1, read on the forward strand.
TGATGATACGTGTTAGTCACAGTAGGTCGCGTTTTTTGTCATGCATGTACATCCATGACAAATTTATGATAGAATCAAGATAGTCATACCTGTGTTGTCGTAGAAGTGTTCCATGACATTACCAAAATTATCATCACGGAAGTGTCCACTTCCATGACGATAAATCGCGCGTCACAGAAGTGCTTTCGTCAAGGGTGACCGACACGTGTTATCCACCGTAACGGAACACCGTTAAGCTATCAGGTCGGGTTTTAGATCCGATAACCCGTTAACAGCCCCGACCAATGGAAAATTTCCACGTGTAAAATTCTTATTGTCCGGACGAAACACGTGTCAGCTCGTCAGTGGGTCAGATAGGCGCCTATGATACGTCGACCGTGGCACGCATTAGCAGAGACCCATTCCTGTGAAAAGGCCGGCCCGTTTGACTTGGTCAAAAGGTGGCGGGTCGGCCCATGGAAATCCTGTTAACGGCATGTTCGCAAATAGCCCATTTACAGCCCGCTAACCCAAGGCCTGTTACGCCCTATCCGAATTAGGCCCGATGGCGTCATCGGGCCATCAATATGATTCGGCCCATTTTCACTTCGCCCATGTATGGCCCCGGCGTCTTCGGCCCATATGAGGCCCTATGTAACTCTTGGTCTATTAATGGCCCGTGGTGAAATTGGCCCGTAATGAACAGTGTATCACTTTACACCCATTAACGACCCGTGCTGAAACTGGCCCGTAATGAACAATGCATCACTTTATACCCATTAACGACCCGTTATTCCCTTGGGCCGTTTCCAGCCCATGTTATCTTTCGGCCTTCTCATAGCCCATTTATTCTTGGGCTCATTTCCAGCATTCGTTTACTTATGGCTCACATTGTCATTTTTACGCTTGTGGGCCAAATTCAGCCCGTGGTTCTGATCGGCCCGTTTGTGGTCCGTTAATCGTTGGGCGTTTTCATAGCGTCATCAAATCGACCTATTAACGATGGCCCGTTATGGTCGGACCATGAACGGACGATTCCAACTCTAGCCCGTTTACGGCCATAATGCGGTCTGTTTGGCCCATGTTTGGTGAATCGATGATACGACCCGTATAAGTCCCACTGATGATACAGCCCACAGAAGGCCCATTGTTTCTACGGCCCGTAGAAGGCCCATTGTTTCTACGGCCCGTAGAAAGCCCACTATTTCTACGGCCAGTAGGAGGCCCAGTGTCACTACAGTAAATATTAGCCCATGGTTATTGTGGCCTAGTTTTAAAAAATAGGTTATTGCAGCCACTAGCTAACCGCGGAAAAAGAACTGCAGTGACTACAAGCAAACAAATAAACAAGACAACAAGGAAATAAATAAGCAAGCAACTAATGCTAGGCTATCACGGCTATTACACATATTACGTCCCTTTGGGCATCAAAGTTCGCCACGATTGCAAATATAGGGAACAAAGCAGCATATCATATACCTTTGGTTGTCAAAGTTGGCGACCAGCACAAATAAACGCCAAGACAAAACAAATCTAGAACTGAAACCACTTGAATTCTCAAGAAACAATATCACAGGTACCCATAATGCTGGCAAGATGCTTAGCAAGCTTATTAACCTTCTCTTGTTTGGCGCTTAAATCCTCCAGTAGCTTCTTTGTTGCACGGAAAATATGCATCTGAATTCTGCGGGGACTTCCTCGGTCCTTGACTTCTGTCATGACATATCGATCGATGTCTTTCAACTTGAAGTTGAGACTCAAGAAGATGAACTGATTCAGCAGCGAGTTCGAAGAGCTTGTGCCAGTGATAGTGGCGAGAACTTTCGAACACTACATCAAGAAAAACTTTTGGGTTCCCTCACTTTGTTGTCAAGATAGTTTTTCAGCTTTCTTGGAGACCAACGGGGATGTCTCACTATCTTGAACCTTATCGCATTACTTCCTTTACCATTGGATGGCCTTGATCTTTGTTCTCCAATATTTTATGCGCATTCTAAAAGAGAAACAAGCGGACACATCACATGTTTACCATGTTGTATATGAAACTCATTTTGGTAAATGAGTTGGTAGTAAAGTGGACAGGATATGACATGAAACAAACATATATCTATGTATCATGGTCACTTTATGGTCTATATCATTCTAGTTTTGTTGCCAAATCAAGATAGAGACACAGTTCAAATAATATTTGTTCAAGACAAAGCGAGAATAGGCAGAATATAAGTGTGGGTAACTATAGAGCAATAATAACACTTGTAATGTGCATGACATGAGAACATAACTGTTTATTCAATTGAAACTGAAATCAACATAGAGCAGGTTACAACAGCAAACCAGTTAAAGAAACAGGTTTAAAACATACCTATTGCGCCATTGGAGTTTCAATTCCATCCTTCAAATTTGAAAATAGTTGGTATGAGTAAATCTGATAATGCAAGAGCAAAGGAGTTAGCTCTGAGAACGACACGAGAACAAATCTTCTTCTCCTTTAAGCGTTGAGTTGGGATTGGAGTGGTGGTCCTCGTGCTTTGGGCACTTGGTTCCTTACTAACTGCTTTCGTGTTTGGGTGCTCTGTGGTGGAGCGGTGTTGTGTCAAGCTGGGCCGGGTTACTATCTGTCGGGGTTGGGGTTAGAAGGGGTGTAGCTAGTTCTCTGTCCAAGCTGGGTAGGGGTACAATCTGCGAGTCAGGTTATGTGTGGTGGATCTGGTCCTTGGGCAAGTACAACCGTGGTTCTATCTGCATCAATGGTAGCACTATCTTTTACGAAGACCGTGTTGTTACTCCCTTGAATACCGCCATCACGCTCTCAATTCAAGCGGTGATAAACAAGAAAAGTAATTGAAAGTATAGACATTGTATGATAGACATGTGCAATGGATAGTGGGGAAATAAAAGAGGGCATGCAATAATTCATATTTATGTTGTCTAACCAAACATGATAGCATGACACAATTTCACATATATGATGACTAACTAAACAGGATAGCATGACACAATTTCACATTATGATGGCTAACTAAAAAAGATGGAAAGATATAGTTCAAAATATGAGACTATGTAAACAGGATGACATGACATAACTATATAATGTGTTTATTAAATAGGTTGGCATGCCATACGGATAGAATGCCATAATTCAAAATATGATGACTGTAAACACTAAACAGGATGAGATGATATAACTATATGATGTCTTTATTAAATGGGTTGCCATGCCATAATTCAGATAGATGATGTGTATGTACTATGTAAACATGATGGCATGATATAATTCAAATATATGATTTATATAGTAAGCAAGTAAGCAGATGGCAATCCATATATGATGTAAAAACTAAGCAATGCAAGGCAACATGCATGACATGGGTAATATAACCCTGCCAAGTTTAAGCGTAGACTCAGGGGGCAAATAGGACTGGTCATCAGTCTTTGAATCCTCCTCTGAGGAGCTCTCTGTAACCAGCAAGATGTCTGCTTCAGCAGGTAGCATTGTCTACTCTGAATACCTTGTTTTCACTCCAGATACTTCCATCACCGCTTCAAATGGCTGATGCACAGGAAGAGTAGTTGAATATACAAATGTTGTCACAAATGGAACACGTAATACAAAAAATGGTAGCATGATATAATTCACATACATGATGATTGGCTAAATAGTATGGCATTGCATAATTCACATATATAATGCCTTTGCAACAAGATATCATTGTATAATTCACATATATAATGTCTTGCAACAAGATGGCAATGCATAATTCACATATATGGTAATTAGACACTGACGCTACAAAAAAAGACACATCCGTGACATTTTGGGCCGAACAAAATTTTTTCCTGTCATACATATGACACTTCTATGACGATAATTGTGACAAAACTTGGTATCATCATAGATGTGGTGGGCTCCTACTTCTATGACAAAAAATCATGACAGAAAATGGGCTTTTCGTCCTGGGCGGGCCGAAGACGGAGCTGCATGATATTCTTTGGGCCATCGATGACGGAAAAAACCGTGGTAGAAGCGGGGGCGAGGAAAATTTCGGGGAGTTCCCGGTTACGGTGGGAGGTCGGGGGCCGAGCGATGCGTGCCTCTACATCCACCAGTATATATGTACGTACACGTTCGCGACCAGAATGACAACTCTACGTACGCCTCGACCAGGTGGGTCCCGAGTGTCAGGCACTTCCTTGCGTGCGAAGATGTAGCTGGTGCGAAGATGTAGCTGGTGGAGGAATAATTATTTTGCACGTAATAAGGAGGCACTTCCTTGCTGCGGCCGTGGACCCGGTGTCGACCTCTCCACGTCTGATCCACGTCCGATGGAAGCCGTTCCTTGACCATGTTGACCACGCCGTGCCGAGAGCACCGAGGCGGTGGACGACGGCGAGGCCTAGGAAGGGGCGGCGGAGCCGGGAAGACGCGGCGATGGATGCCCACACGAGAAGTACGAGGTTCAACGGTTCGCTGCGGTGTGAGGCTGCCATCGCCGAGAATAGCAGGGTGTGGTGAGTAGTGGGATGGCACGGCCAGCGGTGGGAGTAGGGAGGCGGTGAGGCCTCCGCCACATCGCACCCGACCACGGGGAGGCGAGGAGCAGGAGGCACGACCGGCGCTGGTTTGGGCGTCTGGAGCAAGAAGACCGGAGGTTGAAGAAGCACTACGGCCGTTGGATGGACATCGTCGATTCTTGGAGCTAGAATCGTGCATATTGACTAAGTTGACAAAGCCCTCCGTCCCGTCAACTTAGTAGGCCCTAAGTCAGCCTGCCACTATCTTTGGGTCCCAGCTAACGGGGAGTATTCATTTTTGTGCGTAATAAGGAGGCACTTCCTTGCGTGCGAAGATATAGCTGGTGGGTCCGAGTGTCGGTGGGCGGTAGCGTTTTTCACAAAATCGAGAGGCCCTTTCGGTGGGTCCACGATGTCGGTGGAGGAATCATTATTTTGCCCGTAATAATGAGGCATTTCCTTACATGCGACCTTGGACCCGGTGGCGGCCTCTCCACGTCTGATCCGCCTTCAGATGCATGTCGATCGTTGACCACGTTGACCAGGCAGCGCCGAGAGCACCAGGCGGTGGACGACGGCGAGGCCTAGGAAGGAACGACACGAGGCGGGGAAGACTCGGCAATTGTTTCCCGCAGCGGGGAATCTGTTGCACGAGGTTTCTTGGTTAAATCGCCATCGTCGGGAATAACAGCGGTGTGGGTGAGTAGAGGGATGGCTAGGCCAGCGATGGGAGTGCGGTGGGGCGGTGAGGCTGCTTGGCAGCAGAGCCGGCAGCGGGGAGGAGGGAGCGAGCAGTCCGCGGATTGCTGTTCGGCGGCTAGAGTAGGAAGAGCGAGATTGAAGAAGACGACGGCCGTTGGATGGCCATCCAACGATCCTTGCTTGTCGTCAACCTTTTTCTTAGGAAAGCCTCAAATCTGTGGAAAACAGCATACAACCCATCTGCCATTATTTCTAATAATTTACAGCCCATTTGGTAATTATTAAGGTTTTTTGGAGCCCATATTCTTTTTGTTAGCATTACAGCCCATATTGTAGCCACGGTTAAAAATTATCTGAAATTTTGCATATTTTGGTGCGGTCGAACTGTTTTTAATCCCGAAATTTGACTCACATTCAAACTGATTTTAAAATAAATGTATATCAATATAAAATCAACAAATTCTCCACGCATAAAAATTAATGTAATTTCAAATCTCGAAATGAAAAAAGATATTTGAAACTAATTGCGGTTGATGTGTTTTAAAATGTACAACCCATTTCTCATTCTTGATGGGCCATTTTCTCGCCAAATTAATGATAAGCTCTCCTCTTATTGAAAGATTTGTAGCCCAATAGGCACGACAAAGCGACTTACTTGGCAAATCACAAAAAAGCTGGGCTGTGGCCGTGGACCCGGTATCGGCCTCTCCACGTCTGATACTCTTCCGATGGAATGTCGTTGACCACGTTGACCATGCCACCGATAGCACCCAAGGCGGTGGGCGATGGCGAGGCCTAGGAAGGGGACGACGCGGAGAGGGGAAGCGGCGGTGGATGCCTACGCGAAGAGGAGTACGAGGTTCACTTTGGTTCGGTTGCGGTGTGAGGCTGCCGTCGCCCGCAGGCACAGCTAGCGGTGGGAGTAGTAAAGGCGATGAGGCCTCATCGGCAGCACAGCCCCACTTTGGAGGAGGAGCAAGCGCTCTCCCGGCGCTGGTTTGGTAATTTGGTGCAAGAAGAGCAGCGATTGAAGAAGCAGCAGGACCGTTCAATTCAAATCCAGCGATTCTTGCTGCTAGAATCGTTTGTTGACTAAGTTGACAAGCCCTGCGTCTGCGTCAACTTAGTAGGCCTGGTCAGCCTCCCAACCAGTGCGCCCGGATGTCGATGGGAGGAATCATATTTTAAGCTTAATAAGGAGGCAGTTGATTGCGTGCGGCCAGGCCAGCGGAGGGAGTAGGGTGGGCAGGGAAGCTGTGCGGCATCTGGCAGGCCACAAGAGGAGGGAGCGAGCAGTCCATGGCGCTAGTTTAAGCGGTGGGCGGGAAGATCAGAGATTGAAGAAGCACGTCGGCCGTTGGATGGACATCCAACACTAACTGCTGCTAGAATCGTGTGTTCACTAACAAAGCCTTGCGTAAACAAGTCAGCCTCGAAATCTGTGGCGTGTACATCCCATTTGCTATTATTTTTATAATTTTTACTCATTTTCTAATTCATATGGAATTTATTGCAGCCCGTTTTCCATTTTTAGAATTGCTGGCCATTTTTTGGTCAGTACCAGGGTCAAAAAATTAACTAAATATGTGGGAAATTTTGAAAATTCGCATTTTTTTTGCTGGGGAATGAAATATTCTTAATCCAAAAATTAATAGCCATACTAAAACAAATTTAAAAATAAATTAGTACTATGTCATGTTAAATCCAATGAAATACGTATAAGATATCAGTGAAGAACAAAAACAAAAAAAGAAACTTATATCCCATTTGCTATAATTTTTTTGGAATTTTCAACCCCTTTTGATATTACTTTTAACAGACATTGACCATACTCTTAAGCCAGGCCGGAATGCATCCCTCCTCGTCTTGAAAGATTTGCAACCCAGTAATTCGGAGAAAACAAATAGGCCTAGCTTGGGTATTCTTCAAAAAGAAATACTGGGCTACCTATTTTCCCAAAGAACTGGTGCATGAGCATTTAGCTTTATTTATTTCTTTACTTATTTATGTTTAGGGGACCATGGGCATGTACAGGGCGGATTCATGTGAGCCTCCCTTCCAGTTAATTATGGGCTTCTCTATTGGGCCTTCATCAGTGGGCTGCATGTTATCAACAAGTGGAAAATGTGTTCCGAGTTTCAAATAAAAAATGTGTTCCATACGATAAGTAGTATGCGCTACGTACGGTACGTGGCGCACTAAAGGATCGAACCGTGCAACGACTTCCAAAACATTGTGTTTGTCGTTCTAACAACACATTTATTCAACCAACAGACGAAATATACTACTGATTGTACATTGAAAATAGCAGCAGCAGCAACCAGGGCTGGGGTGCAATGAATAATAAGCAGGCGGAAGAGTGAATACGCAGCTCTCTCTTCCAAACCAAACATCAGCCATCATTAGAAAAGGGCTACCAAAAAAGAACAAGTGTATGCATCAAACTAAATAAAGATCCTACTACACCAAGTGTACTCATCTAACAAACTGGCTCAGTTAGACGTTACTATTTATTAAGCTGTGGAGATTGGCTGACGGCTTGAATTAGATGGGTGCCTGACGGGGGAAACTCCAGCCAGCAGGTCAAAGTCTGATACTTGCGACCCTCTCTCCTACTTTGGGCTGCAAAGCATGGCGACACATATCAGGGTATGGTGCATGCAGAGACGCATCGTACGATGTGTACACACAATTTTGCCTTATGAACGAAACCGCGCTGCCATCATGATCCTTGCCGTCGGTTATCTCCTGGTTAATTGGATAATTCAGTCCGACAAGCAGAGGCGTGTACCAAGGCTACTTACCAGCCTCGGTCAAAAATTCACGAAGGCCCGGAGAAGCGGGATCTGCTCAAAGACCTTGCGGTGGCTGTGATTGTATTCCGCGAAACAAGACGTACGGTACGTGCGAATGATCATCAACCTTTCGCCGTCGTCTGATCGAGCCAGGAACCACCTGCAAATGCCATGCCGCCTTTCTTTGAAAGGTTCTGGGATTAGGAAGGGTAGGGACACCAAGCGGCCTACAACATCATATCAAGTTGGAGTCAAATAAAAAATGGCTCTTGGTTTAGTCAATCTTAAGAACAGCATGTTATGAGCATGAATATTTTATCAGCAAATGTTGACAGTAATATAAGCAAGCCATCATGATATCATAGGAAAGTAACATACTGCTGTAACAGCCGTTTGTAGCGATGACTGGAGTAGGCCAGCAATACATCCAGCCATAGAAGGAGTCGACAGCGTAAATGAAGCCCTTGTGTTCAATGGCATCAGAGAACCATGGACGATGCATGATGCTGCGATGGACGTGCAGATTTATCCACTTACGCAGTGATCATCGGATAGGCGAGACCGTGGTTGAAGAAGCATAATTAGCTTTGAAGTCTTTATAATTCGCAGATCTTGTGGGCACTTGGCAGATTACAACCTTGAGCAAATCAAACTTGGTATCATGTTGGCTCTTTGTAAGATTCCGAGTATTCTAGGCAGCGGTGCCAAAGCAAAGTGCAGTGTTAATCAAAGGAAGGGGATCAATCTCGGGTGTAGACCTCCACGAGCATCCAGCTGCGCGACCATCGGCGAGCACCATCAAGGCGTGTTCATGCCGACCCAAAGTACATATCGTTAATGTAGTTGAGGCTGGCGGGGATCAGATTGCGATCAAGGGGTTGATGCTCGCCACCCTACAATCGTTATGCTGCGTGACCGCCGTTTACGAAGATCGGCGGCATCGGCAAGCAAGGAGCTGGCTTAAAAAGCTCCGGCCCGAGGGCTTTGAGTAAGCGGTACAGCCCGGCGAGCACGCTGGCGGCGGCATGGTCTTGAGATTGTCCACAGCGAAACAATGAGCTTGATTACCTCTGTGGGGAGCGAATTCCAGCCACTCTTTCGGCGGACGCTGCTCGGTTCTGCCATTGTTAGTGCTTGGGTTTCGGACGAGGGGGGGGGGGGACGGCGCTTTAGCGGGGATGGAAGATTGGACGAGATTATGTGCGGACAAAGATGGAGAAGCGAATATGTGCTGTGGGAAGTGGAAAGGTGATGATGGCTACAACACGCCGCTTGACTTACGAGACACATACCGGCAGCGTAGGGTCATGTCGATGCCAGACAACTTGCTTGAGTGATCACAGTACTGGTACTCCCTATAGTGCTATGCCCTAACTTGCTTGAGTAGAGTAGTAGAGTAGGAATCTTCTCTACTACTAGCACTGGAGGAGTAGTATATTCTAATCTAAAATAGTTACAAACTTCAATGCCCGAGCGTGGAACGACCACGAACCGTGCTCAAAGACCGTGTCTACGTGGTGTTTGGACATGAGCGACAACCTCAACGCCAACGGTGCTGCTCCCATTGCACCGTATGTGTTTCTGTCCTTCCTGTTCGAAATCGTGGTAGAATTCATGTTTCTACTCTGTATCCTACTACTATGCTAGTCCACATGATTAGTTTCATCTCTGTTATAGCCGTCATGATTTATTTTGTGCTTATTTGGATTAAATCTCGTAGTAACTTGCTCATATATTCAACTGGCGCAACGTCCCCTACAACCACTCCCGTTTCATGGACGGCCTGGTTGATGTTGGAATTTTGCTAGTAGGCCTTCATAAGGTGAGCTCTTCTACCACTTGTATGAGCATGAGAAGAGGATACCAACACGTGTGCTCCTCCTCCTCGCTCGCCTCGCCACACCACGCCTCGTCACGGTGCGTCGCGGGTTGCGGGATTGAGCCGAGCCGAGGACAGAGCTATACTCCCAAGACCTACCCGGCCCGCACTATATAGTTTCTCACCATCGTTCCAGATCATTGCGCTGCCAAGCTGTGACACTCCAAATTTTTTGATTTGGTTTTTATCAAAATTCTTTATTTGATTTGAAGGAGGCTATTTAAAATCTTTCTAAAAAGACTCCCTCTCAAAATTCTCTCTTATGACAAATATTTTATTTTGGGTCATCCTCAACCTTGATGTTTGGTATTGTAGGCTTTTCATTTGGTGTTGACTCATCACAATTAATTTTGGAAAGTTTTTCAATTAAAAAGAAATCCTTTGGGTTTTGGACTTATTCTTTTTATTCAAACCATTCTCTTTTGCCATGCCTCATGTTGAAATTTTCTTCCAAAACCCCTCCCTCCACTTTGGGTCAAGTCAAATATCCAATCCCAGCAAGTTCAACCCATTTTTGATTTTTATTCTATCTATTTTATCCTCAAAACTATTTCTGTCATTTATTTTGGACCTAGGTGATTTACAAAGGAAGTACCAGATTACTTTTGAGTTTTGATCCCAAACATACTCCTCTGACTAGTCCTTTGTACCCCCAACCTAGATCCATCAAGACCCACTTGTCCACAGTTCAAAATTTTCAAATTATGCTCACTGCAAGTTTGGACCAGATTTGCCATTTTTGGTGAAATTCATTATTTTTCTTCTCCAAAAATTCTGAGATAAATCAAGCAGCCCCTAGATGCATTGAGAGGTCACCTCACCAAAGATCAACTCCAGAAGAAATTTCCACATGTAAAAAACATTTCATCGAACACCTGGCGTGCACTGTTTCTGTCAATATTCAGAAAAGTTCAGAGCTTCAGCGATTCAGTTTCAGTCGGCGGTGTCGGTTCTTCAGAGCGCAGCGTCAATCTCGCCAGTGCCCGCGTTGGCGCGATGCTCACTGCTCCTTCTCCTTATCCAGTGTGCCGCACAGTCATTTGGACGGGCACCAGCGTCGATGTCAACGTGTCTTGCCTGCGCCGGCGTCTTCTGCGATGGCAGAGCCACCCATGGCGGCCAGCAGGGGCCGGCCCTGCCTTTCGGTGCCGACCAGCACTGCCCTAGCCACCAGAGACCTCCGCGTGGCCACCCCCTCCCCTGTGCGCGCTGTTGCACAGTCACCGCGACCAGAAAGGCGCAGAGCGTGCTCTCTACTGCCGACGAGCCCCGTGAGGCCGTTCCATCGAGAGCGTGGAGTAACGCCCAAGTTTTGCCAAACTTCGCCGGGGATGGAACCAGTGAACCGATCCGCTGCTGCCCCGACCCCTAAACCTCCCGTTCAACCACCACCCTGCTGTAATCACTGCCGGAGTTATCCCGTTCTCGGCCACCGCCTCGGACCGGCTATAAGAGGAGCCCTCGAGCTCGTTCTCCACCCAGCACCACTCCTCCACCTCACCAGAGCGCCGCCTAGCCACTAGGACGACGCCGAGGAGGTCTTCTTCCTCGATTCCGGCCGCCCCAATCCGCCTCGGGCTCCGGCGCGATTCACTTAGGTGAGACCGCCCCCGCTTCCCAGACCGTTCCAGTCGCCTCCTATTAGACCCAATACTCTAACCCGAGCCCCAATTCGACTTTGGCAGCCCTCCCTGGCGAGATCCACCAACACCCGAACCACCGTCAGCTGGAGTTGGGGCCGCCGTCGACGTGGTGCTCGCCGACGACCAACTCCACCACCCACAGGTGCGGAAGGACTCAAGGGACCCATAGGTACCCTCCTTTCCCCCTACCTCGTCGTGGATCGCCGCCGGCAACCACCGCAGCCCTTGGGCGCCGGTGCACTCTGGTTTGAAATTCAAACCTGGCGGGTGGGACCCCCTCATCTGCGTTTTCTCTTTTTTAGACTGTTTTCCGAGAATGCCTTCGGGCAGAATACGTTTTCCTTTGGAGTTGGCGTGTTTCTAATCGAAACATTTTCTGTTTTTATAAACTAACCGCTGGAAACTTTCTGTTTCATTACAGATGAGTCCCAGGACTAAAACCTTAATAACTTTTAAACTAAAGACGATTTTGAATTGATTCTTTTTCTGTCTAGTTTTTTATCATATTTATTCGAAAAATATTTGGAACACTTTTTGTGCACACACGGTATTTTTAGTACACGTTTTCTTTATCTTAGTGAATCTGGGAGGAGGTGGCGGAACCATAAACTTCACCGAGCTAGACTCGACTACTCCAAACTAGGCAAGCATGTTTGAACCTTTGATATGATGAGTGTTTTGCATGTTTGATTGAGTATTTATTTCATGGCATGTTCATATAAGCAACTGTGAGTATTATATTGCCTGCAAGGCCACTACGTGTGAGCTTCGAAACTGGGTGCATTCATTTGATGGAAGACAACATGATCATGTGGTGACATGAAGGTGGTAAGCTGGTATTGTTGTAGCATGCCAGTCTTACGACAACCATCTAACTCCAGTGTTAACGTGGATCAGGTCTCGATCCCGTTCGTTCCCCCCTTCGTGCTGCCACATGTTTTCTGCAAAGAGTGCGGTTTAGTAAGTTGCAAACCTCTTTCCTTGTACACACCAAACAGAGGGACCGCGATGAGGGTTCCATGGCCCTGGATTAAAGGCCGGCATCCGGTCAGGGGGCATGGGTATTTCCGGTTGGGACCAAGAGGGGGGCACCCCTTAGAGAGAGCGATATAAATTTGATCCCATGCTACTCGAGGTTATGACCTCCCCGTCTTAGAGTTTTTCTTGAACGTTGCCTAGGGTGATTCCTGGCAGCGGGATGTGGAATGGGTGTGTACCGGTTAGATGTGTTTCTTCTAAAATGCCGTAAACGGAACTAGTCCCTTGTGACTACTGAAATCCGTTAGCTGTGGTTAAAGAGTACAAACTCTGCAGAGTCAAAACCATTCGAGTAACCGTATCTATGGTCAAGGACTATGGTCAACTCATCTATGTCAGTATCAGTCTCAATGTCCGTCTCAGTGTCAGTCTCAGTGACAATCTCCGGTAAAAGAACATGAGTGTTAAACCCAGCTGAATGTTATTCCGTGGATGGACTAACCCGTTTACTATTCTGTGCTGAGTATTTCCTTGGAATGATTTAAATTCGTGAACCGCTTGAACACGAAATATAAGCCCTTTATGTGATGTCGCTCAGACGTCTAACTGTGGCATTCTTGTTATTTACTTTCGATATAAGCCCTTTATGTGATGCAGCTCAGACGTCTGACTGTGGCATTCTTGTTATTTAATTTTGATATAAGCCCTTTATGTGATGCCGTTCAGACGCCCGACCGTGGCATTCTTGTTATTTACTTTCGATATAAGACCTTTACATGATGTCGCTCAGACGTCCGACTGTGGCATTCTTGTTATTTACTTTCGATATAAGCCCTTTTCGAGATGTCGCTTAAGACGTCCGACTGTGGCATGCACTGTCATTTACATTTCAATATAAGCCCTTTATGCGGTGTCGCCCTGACGCCCGACTGCGGCATGTTAATTTATTTTTCTTTTACCTTTCGAGGCGTCGCTTCAGACACCCGATCGGTCTTCAGTTATTTTATTGGGATTTCGGGAGGACTACCGCCTGACTTCCCTTTTTATTTAACATGCCTTGCAAATTTATTATCTGAGTGTGCATTGTTGAACTACTCATGTGCATCATGTTTGCATTTGTTATATCTTATGTCTGAAGTGTCTTGCGAGTACATTCAAAGTACTCACCTGGCTTGTTGATTTGGCCAGATGTTGACGAAGGCGATCTTATGGATGAAGAGTTCGATAGCGAGTCCGACGCCTAGAGGAGTCCCAGTCAGTCCTGTGCGATCCTGGAATTGGTCACTTGTATCATATACGCTTCCGCTACCCGAATAAAATCATCGAGCCTCACTTCGGCGCTCGATGAGCTGTAAGATTTAGGAGTCACGTCAACCACTCCACTGTGACATATCCACCACCACTTTTATTACGAGTCAGTAGTTATGACACCATACCCTTGTGTCATATCCGCCTTTATGTACAATATCGGCGTGCTTGTAATAAATTGTTGAGCAACCTCAGCTCAACCTTGTATAATATTTAGTACTTCGGATTTACGTATCAAGGATTTGTCTACGGTGAGGAGGATTCTCCTATCTTTGGAAATATAAAGGTCGGTTTCTCAATAAATGTTTTATTGGAAAACCGGTCGTGACAAACTTAGTACGAGCCAGCTGATGTAGGAAACCACTAGGTGCGATCGCTAATCGGTTATTAGCGTCTTAAGTGCGATTTTAGCATTTTGCAAAAGCGTAGCAATTTTACATTAGTCATCATAAATTTATGATCGACTATTGAATTTTGTCTACTTTTGTAGATGGCTAGCAGCGACTGTGAGTCACAGGTGTTCGCCAATGTACCTGAGGGGTTTATCAAGATCCTCACCTCCATCGTCAAGATCGCGATTGGGCCATCGACTCGTCCAGTGTTCACACTCTACTAGCATAAGATCAGCGACAACGTGTCTATGCACCAGGCTGCGGTGCAATTCAAGGGAGGGCGTTTGGAGTCACGCTGCTTCCGATTTGTGGGAAGGGCCATGCCTACGGAGAGGCATGCCATGCAGATGGCTGCCCGGGAGGCGATAACTCGTCTCCGGGATGTTCTTCCTTCGATGAAGACTCGTCGCTACCGCTACCTCCCATGCCACGTGCCATACACTTGTCACTATGCTTTTCGCTTGCCCTAGGGAGGCGAGATGAGGCTATTGAGATGCTTGTTGAGTATCTCAAGGCTCTTGAGGCAGCTTTGATAACCTCGTGGGCGACCTTGTGGCTGCTCGTATGGACTCGATTCAGGGCTGTTCCGCCAACAGGAGGGAGCTCCTCCACACAGCACCACCACTGACTTACGTCTCGTCCGCAGCATCCTATACACCTGCCATCCTCGTCACCGCTCGTCGCCTGCCTACCACTGAGGAGTTTGATCAAGTCATTGCTCCTACTCCAGTCCGTGCTGCACCACCTGTCGCGCCCGCACTAGCTCCTCAACTCAGCACTTCGCGCCTGGAGCCTATTAGTGAGGAGGAGATTGAGTCCCCGGCGTCACTGGGTCTTACCCCCGGCAGGCCGAGGGAAATCCTTACCATCTCCGACTGAATGTGCCTAGCAGCCGTGCGATGTACTAGCTTGTGCGATATGTTTATATGTATATAGGTTTGGTGAGAAGTAGTTTGTGTGCGCATCATGTAGGAACTGGGAGAAGTGCACTAGCCTAAATAACGTGTCAGGAATGTGTACGCACATTCTGAGTGATGTATTGTATAATTACTGCTTGCGTGTAAGATATGTACTGAGCAGTCCTTCTCCATGCGCAATCAAATATTTTTCTTGAAAAATCTTGGAGTTTTTAAAATTCTGCCTTTGCGAATTTATTTATTTTTGTGACTCAATTTTTCTTTTCTCATGAGTTTTACAAAAATACCCCAGAGTGGAAAATGCCTCGTCCTTGGAGTCGTTCCATGCCAAGTCCGCCAGAAGAAAATTATGGTACCCAAACAAGCAACAATTTCACACAGGGGCAGTCAAGTCAGCAGGGCAATGAAGCAGCATTTTCTCAAGTATGTCGCCTTTATGAACAAAGCCAGCAACAATATCAAGAAATGCTGAATCATGTCATCAACATGGGAAATCACCGTGAACCATATCAGCAGCATTCCAAATTGCCTGAACTACAAAAGACACGTCCCCAAACATTCTCTCACACTGATAGGCCGCTTGAGGCCGATGATTGGCTTCGAGACATTGAAAGTAAATAAATTATCGCACAATGTTCGGACCGTGAGAAGGTACTTTATGCACCTCACTACCTCACTGGAGCAGCTGCATCATGGTGGGAAAAATTTCCTACACATGCACCCCAATGAAAATAACATCACCTGGGAAGAATTTAAAGAAGGTTTTCATGGGGCACATATCCCCAGAAGCATTATGAAGATCAAGAAAAGGGAGTTTGATGACCTCAAGCAGAGAAGCATGACAGTGACTGAGTACAATAGTCAGTTTACTCAATTATCTCGTTATGCCAACGAAGAGCACATGACTGAAAATAAAAAGATGGAAAAATTTCTGGACGGTCTAGCACCAGCACTTAAATGCCAGCTGGTCATACACACCTTTCCGGACTTCAAAACACTTGTGGAAAAAGCCATTACATTGGAAAATGAGCACCGAAGCTTGGAGGATTTTCACAAGTGCAAAAGGGACCAGACTACTCATGCTCGCAACAACCGGAACAAGACTAATTTTCAGAAGAATGGAGCAAACAAGTCCACAACCAATGTGCCACGCCCAAACAAAAATTTTCATGCAAGGGACAAGGATTTTACATACCGCCCAGGTGTTACTTGCTACGCTTGTGGAGAGGAAGGGCACTATGCCAAACAGTGCCCAAAGCCAAGAAACTCAGCTCCCAAGCCAAACAACGGTGGAAATAATTCAGCACCCAAACGTAACAACTTCAACCCCAATAACAATCACAAGAAGGGTCACTTGAACCATGTGACCAAGGAGGAAGCACAGAATGCCCCAGATATCATACTCGGTACTTTCTCTGTCAACACAATACCTGCCACGGTTTTGTTTGATTCTGGAGCCTCTCACTCGTTCATTTCAAAGAAATTTGCTTTGCAAAATGATTTCTCGATGCTTCCCTTGGAAAAATCCATGATCATCAAGTCCCCCGGGATTAAGAAAATTACTCAGAGTTGCTGCCAAGGTGTGGTTATTGAGTTTGAGGGACTTCCATGCAAACCTCGTTGTATTGGAAAATAAGGGGCTGGATGTTATCCTAGGAATGGACTGGTTAACCACCAACAAAGGATTTATAGACTGCTTCAATCGGACTGTAATTCTTACCCATCATCACGGGAATACAATAAAAATTGCAGCTCAAGAAAGACAAATATCACGACAACCAAGGTTGAACAAGGTGGATATTTTAGAGTTAAGCAAAGTGCCAGTGGTGTGTGAGTTCCCCGACGTATTTCCCGAAGAACTACCAGGCATGCCACCAGACCGGGAAATAGAATTCATCATTGAGCTAGCACCTGGAACCACCCCCATTTACAAGAAACCCTATAGGATGGCACCCTACGAGTTGGTAGAATTAAAGAAGCAAATAAAAGAATTACTGGACAAAGGATTTATACGAGCCAACTCCTCACCTTGGGGTTCACCAGTTTTATTTGCCAAGAAAAAGGATGGGACACTAAGATTATGTATAGACTATCGAGCACTCAAAATGGTCACCATCAAAAACAAATATACGATGCCACGGATAAATGATTTATTTGACCAGCTCGCTCAAGCCAAGGTTTTCTCAAAAATTGATTTAAGGTCGGGATACCATCAATTAAAAGTACAAACAGAAGATATCCCCAAGACAACATTCATCTCCAGATACGGACTAAATGAATTTACAGTAATGCCGTTTGGACTAACAAACGCCCCCGCATATTTTGTCCACCTCATGAACAAAGTGTTTATGAAATTTATGGACAAATTTGTTGTGGTGTTCATTGATGATATTCTGGTATACTCCAAGACACTAGACGAGCATCTTTGAACATCTCGAGATTGTCTTTGGAAGAATTAAGGAAACATCAATTATACGCCAAGTTCAGCAAATGTGAATTTTGGTTAAGATAGGTTGGTTTTCTAGGCCATGTTTTAACCCAAGAAGGTGTTGTCGTAGATCCGGAAAAGGTCAAGGCCGTACTTGGCTCAAAACCACCCGCCAGCGTAACGGACGTACAAAGTTTCTTGGGAATGGCAGGATATTACCGAAGGTTTATTGAAGGGTTCTCCACCATAGCAAAACCAATGACACAGTTGCTCAAGAAGGATAAGAAATTTGTATGGACTGAAGCTTGTGAGAAAAGTTTCCAAGAACTCAAAAGGAAATTAACAACCACACCAGTATTGGTTGTGCCAGACATACACAAAGGTTTTGAGGTGTATTGTGACGCATCCCGGAAGGTCCTCGGATGCATATTAATGCAAGAAGGCAAATTAGTCGCATATGCTTCCAGGCAACTACGCAAGCATGAAGAAAATTATCCTACTCATGACTTGGAGTTGGCAGCAGTCATTCATGCACTCAAAGAGTGGAGGCACTTTTTACTTGGGAATCGTTCTGAAATATACACGGACCATAAAAGCCTCAAGTATATTTTCACACAACCAGAACTCAATTTACGACAACTACGCTGGTTGGAATTAGTGAAAGATTATGATGTTGGCATTCACTACCACCCAGGAAAGGCGAATGTAGTGGCAGATGCTCTTAGTCGAAACCCCAGTTCGGGCAACGACGGTCTACCAAACTTGAGACTGAATTTCAGCAGGAGTTCGCCAAACTCAACTTGGTGATGAGCGCGGAGGGCAATGCGTCAACTTTAGAAATACAGCCCACACTAATGGAACAGATTAAGGAGGCTCAACATGGACACCCCAGCATCAAAGGCATAAAAATAAAAGTGAGTTTGGGCAAGGCCTCAGAATTTGTCATAGACGATAAGGGAATATTATGGTACAGAAACAGACTTTGCGTACCAAACATAGAGGACCTCAAACAGTAAATTCTAGCCGAAGGCCACACCGCTCCATATTCAATCCACCCTGGAGGGACCAAAATGTATAAGGACATTCAGGAAATTTTTGGTGGCACGGTATGAAGAGGGATATAGCCACCTTCATTGCATGTTGTGATTCGTGTCAACGCATTAAGGCCGAGCATCAAAAACCAGCAGGGCTATTACAACCAAACAGGATACCGGAGTGGAAATGGGACGAAATTGGGATGGATTTTATTGTTGGACTACCTCGGTCACAACACGGAGATGATGCCATATGGGTCATCACAGATAGACTAACCAAGGTGGCACATTTCATTCCCGTAAATACAACCTACACCACTCAGAAGCTTGCCAAACTTTATCTCTCCCGCATAGTTTGTCTGCATGGAATCCCAAAGACTATAATATCTGACAGAGGCACTCAATTCGTCTCTAGATTTTGGGATCAACTACAACAAGCTCTGGGAACTCAACTGGCATTCAGTACAGCATACCATCCCCAGACTGATGGACAAGCTGAACGCGTAAACCAAATTCTAGAGGACATGCTGAGAGCATGTGTTCTCACCTATGGAACCAGTTGGGAAGAAAGCTTGCCATATGCCGAGTTTGCATACAACAACAGTTACCAAGCCAGCTTGCAAATGGCACCTTTTGAAGTCTTGTATGGGCGGAGATGTCGTACTCCATTAAATTGGTAAGAAACAGGAGACAACCGTATCTTCGGCCCAGATATGCTCAAGGAAGCTGAGGAGAAAGTTAGGCTAATCAGGGACCGACTCAAGACAGCTCAAAGCCGACAAAAGAGTTATTACGATCGAAAACATCGGGGGGTCAGCTTTGAACCCGGTGAGTATGTGTACCTACGAGTATCTCCTATGAGGGGCCTGCAACGATTCAAAGTTAAAGAAAGCTAGCACCAAGATTTATCGGACCCTTCTGTGTAGTTGCACGAAGAGGCACCGTAGCCTACCAGCTAGACCTACCCAAAGAGCTGTCAGACGTCCACGACGTGTTCCACGTCTCACAGTTGAGGAAATGTGTTAGCAACCCAGGAAAGCAGGTATCTCATGAGGACATTGACGTACAACCGGACCTCACCTACAGGGAACGCCCAATAAAAATATTGGAGGAGTCTGAAAGGAGGACCCGTGAGAAAACAATTAAGTTTTTCAAAGTTCAGTGGAGCAATCACACCGAGGATGAAGCAACATGGGAAAGAGAGGATTTTCTTCGGACAGAACACCCACACCTATTTGAGGATCTGCTGAAATCTCGGGGATGAGATTTTTCCTAAGGGGGTAGGTGTTGTGACACTCCAAAAATTTTGATTTGGTTTTTATCAAAATTCTTTATTTGATTTGAAGGAGGCTATTTAAAATCTTTCTAAAAAGACTCTCCCTCTCAAAATTCTCTCTTATGACAAATATTTTATTTTGGGTCATCCTCAACCTTGATGTTTGGTATTGTAGGCTTTTCATTTGGTGTTGACTCATCACAATTAATTTTGGAAAGTTTTTCAATTAAAAAGAAATCCTTTGGGTTTTGGACTTATTCTTTTTATTCAAACCATTCTCTTTTGCCATGCCTCATGTTGAATTTTCTTCCAAAACCCCTCCCTCCACTTTGGGTCAAGTCAAATATCCAATCCCAGCAAGTTCAACCCATTTTTTATTTTTATTCTATTTATTTTATCCTCAAAACTATTTCTGTCATTTATTTTGGACCTAGGTGATTTACAAAGGAAGTACCAGATTACTTTTGAGTTTTGATCCCAAACATACTCCTCTGACTAGTCCTTTGTACCCCCAACCTAGATCCATCAAGACCCACTTGTCCACAGTTCAAAATTTTCAAATTTTGCTCACTGCAAGTTTGGACCAGATTTGCCATTTTTGGTGAAATTCATTATTTTTCTTCACCAAAAATTCTGAGATAAATCAGGCAGCCCCTAGATGCATTGAGAGGTCACCTCACCAAATATCAACTCCAGAAGAAATTTCCACATGCCAAAAACATTTCATCGAACACCTGGCGTGCACTGTTTCTGTCAATATTCAGAAAAGTTCAGAGCTTCAGCGATTCAGTTTCAGTCGGCGGTGTCGTTTCTTCAGAGCGCGGCATCAATCTTGCCAGTGCCCGCGTTGGCGCGATGTTCACTGCTCCTCCTTATCCAGTGCGCCGCATAGTCATTTGGACGGGCACCAGCATCGGTGGCGACGTGTCTCGCCTGCGCCGGCGTCTTCTACGGTGGCAGAGCCACCCATGGTGGCCAGCAGGGGCCGGCCCTGCTGAGGGAGTTCTGGATTAGGGGGTGTCCGGATAGCCGAACTATCATCATCGGCCGGACTCCAAGACTATGAATATACAAGATTGAAGACTTCATCCCGTGTCCGGATGGGACTTTCCTTGGCGTGGAAGGCAAGCTTGGCGATACGGATATGTAGATCTCCTACCTTTGTAACCGACTCTGTGTAACCCTAGCCCTCTGCGGTGTCTATATAAACCGGATGGCTTTAGTCCATAGGACGAACAACAATCATACCATAGGCTAGCTTCTAGGGTTTAGCCTCTTTGATCTCGTGGTAGATCCACTCTTGTAACACACATCATCAATATTAATCTAGCAGGACATAGGGTTTTACCTCCATCAAGAGGGCCCGAACACAGGTAAAACATCGTGTCCCTTGTCTCCTGTTACCATCCGCCTAGGACGCACAGTTGGGACCCCCTACCCGAGATCCGCGGTTTGACACCGACATTGGTGCTTTCATTAAGAGTTCCTGCGTAGTCGTCACCGATAGGCTCGATGGCTCCTTTGATCATCAACAACGACGCGGTCTAGGGTGAGACTTTTCTCCCGGACAGATCTTCGTGTTGGCGGCTTTACTGCGGGCCAATTCGCAGCCATCCGGAGCAGATCGAAGCTTCGACCCTGGCGTCGGTCAGATTTGGAAGATTTAAACTTCTCGGCCGATATCCGCGGAGACTTGATCTTCGACGGATTCGGGCCGCAGCCAAGAGCGTCGCACTGTCTCCCTGGAGGCCGCACCAGAATCCGCTCCGACCCTTAATCCGGAGCCGGATTCCCCGATCGAGGACGAGTGGTTGGACACCGCCTCGGGGGCTTTAATCTCTACGGCGATCGAGCCGAACCCTATCCATGTCCTTTGCGAAGACCTCGACTCCAGGGTGCCGGACTCCTCTTCGGACTCCGAACCCCCCACGCCCCTGCCAATCGAATCCGATTGGGCGCCCGTCATGGAGTTCACTTCCGCGGACATCTTTCAGCACTCGCCCTTTAGCGACATCCTGAATTCACTAAAGTCTCTCTCTTTATCCGGAGAGCCCTTGCCGGATTACGGTCGAGGAAGGTTGGGGCCTTGAGCGACAAAGAAATTCAAAGCCCACCCACCACCCACTTGGTAGCGCTGCCGATGATCTAACCGACATGCTAGACTACGACTCAAGACATCGACGGTATAGACGCGGCGATGCCGGAGGCGATCAAGACCAGCGCCTATAGGGCCTTTGGAAGGCCACCTCGTCATTACAACATATATATGGTGGACATCCCAAAAGATGGGGACGGCGATGGAACAACGGAGGATGACCCCTCCAAGAAGCAGCCCAAGCGCCGGCGTCAGCGGCGCCGCTCTAAATCCCACCAAAGCAAAAATGAAGATTCCGGCACCGGAGATAACAATACACCGGACGGTGCGAAGACAATCCACTCCAGCAAGATCCGGCGCGGGGAGGATGGAGACGCCAGACCCTCAAGAGAGCGGCGAGAAGAAGAGGTAGAGGATTATATGCCTCCCTCGAAGACGAAGCAAACCTCGGCGACAATGAATTCGTAGTGCACGAGGATCCCGCCGAACAAGAGCGTTTTAGGACGGGCTTATGGCCACGGTGAACAGCCTCAAGAAAAAGCAGCAACAACTTCGAGCTGATCGGGATCGCTAGCCGGCAGATGGACTGAAGTCCTCGCGTCGAAGAGCATGAGCTCGAACGCCCTCAAAAGCTACCCTAAACGCAAGCTGCTCCCCGATTAGAGGAGGAGGCTTATGAACCCGCATCACCAGGAGACAATACGGCTGGACGACCACCCCATGGTCGCGACAGAGAGGCCTCTAGGCCCTTCACTAGAAGCTGTACCCGGCATCGCTCAAAAGCACACGGCCACGAGGGGCGCGCCGGACCTGCGAGATATATTGGAGGACAAGGCAAGACAATCAAGATCGATCTATGGATCGCGTGGGTGCCACGGTACATGAGCGACAACCGTCGCGCGGACCTGATAAGTCCGGCGGGCGAACAAAGCAGACAAAGCTCTTTTGAGCTCCGTCGTGATATCGCTCAGTACAGAGGCGCCGCACACCCACTATGCTTCACAGACGAAGTAATGGATCATCAGATCCCCGAAGGGTTTAAACCCGTCAATATTGAATCCTATGATGGCACAACAGACCTGCGGTTTGGATGAAGACTATCTCCTTCACATCCACATGGCCCGCGGTGGCGATCTTCACGCCATCAAATACCTCCCCTCAAGCTTAAAGGACCAGCCCGACATTGGCTCAACAGCTTGCCGGCAGAGTCGGTTGGGAGCTGGGAGGACACTGGAAGCCGCATTCCTCGATAACTTCCGGGGCACTTATGTGCGACCACGACGGCGATGACCTAAGCCACATAATTCAGCAGCAGACGAATCGGCGGACAATTCTGGACACGGTTCTTAACCAAGAAAAACCAAATCGTTGACTGTCCGGATGCGGAGGCCCTCGCGGCCTTCAAGCATAACATCCGCGATGAGTGGCTTGCCCGACACCTAGGACAGGAAAAGCCGAAATCCATGGTAGCCCTCACATCACTCATGATCCGCTTTTGCGCGGGTGAGGACAGCTGGCTAGCACGCAGCAACAACCTCAGCAAAAATTCTGGCAGTCCGGACTTCAAGGACCGAAATGGCAGGCGCGATCGTAACAAAACAAAGCGCCACATAAGCGGCGACAATATTGAAGATCTGACGGTCAATGCGGATTCGAGGCTCTAAACCCGGTCGATGGAAAAAGCCATTCAAAAGAACTACTCGGGTCCATCCAATTTGGACAGAATACTCGACCGCTTGTGCGGATACACGGCACTCCCAAAAGCCAGCTAACCACACCAACAGGGACTATTGGGTATTCAAGCAGGCAGGCAAGTTAATTGCGAAAACAATGACAAGGGCTGCATAGCGATGATGAGGCGAGACCCAACCGCCGAACAATAAAGGATGAAGGTTTCCCCCACAGTGCGAGCGGTGAACATGATATACGCAACGCACATACCCAAAAGGGAGCGAGCGTGCACTCCGGGATGTCTGGCGATGGAGCCAGTTGCCCCGAAATTCAATCCATGGTCCTCCTGCCCGATTACTTTTGACCGAAGGGACCACCCAACCAGCATCCGCCACGGCGGATTCGTCTCACTGGTCTTAGACCCAATCGTCGATGGATTTCACCTAACCAGAGTCCTGATGGACGGCGGCAGCAACCTGAACCTGCTTTACCGGGATACGGTCGCCAAAATGGCCATAGACCCTCAAGGATTAAACCTACCAAAAGCGACCTTTAAAGGCGTCATACCAGGTGTAGAAGCCAATTATGCAGCTCAATTACACCGAAGTGGTCTTGGATCCCGGATAACTTCCGGCGAGGAGTTAATCTTGACATAGTCCCGTTCCATGGCGGCTAGCATGCCTTGCTCGGACGATCGCGTTTGCAAAGTTCAACGCGGTGCCGCACCACGCATACCTCAAGCTCAAGATGCGAGGCCCTCGAGTCATTACGGTCAGCGGAAACACGAACATTATCTCCGCGCGGAGGAACATACTGACTCTCGCGGCAGAAGTGCAATGCAGCCTCTTAAGGCAATTCTCGAGTCGGCCGTTAAGCGGCGGACACAGCTAAGCTGCGCCGGGTAACTTACAACAAGACCACATGGCACGTTGAGCACGCAGCGTAGCGATGCGGCTAACCCAGCCCTGCGAAGCGTCAAAGCAGGTCCTTCGATACACCATTACGCTCTAAAGATACCATGGGCATGGGGAGAGGGCACGACCACGATAAACCCAGACTGCGGCTCAACCACACCAGGGGCTCTCAAGTGTGTCGTTCCTTCTTCTTTTCTTTTACCTTTTACTTTTTACCCACAGAATCCGTTTGTCGAAGCCACATCGTAGCAGACCTGCCGAACTCACGATGCAACAGCCGAGGGAAGGATAAAGGCTACAACGAATATCTGGTGGTCTCCATTACGAGCATTTTATA
Source organism: Aegilops longissima (assembly GCA_021605205.1). Lineage (NCBI taxonomy): Eukaryota > Viridiplantae > Streptophyta > Magnoliopsida > Poales > Poaceae > Aegilops > Aegilops longissima. Next base: position 312,827,107 of record CM038682.1, read on the forward strand.
CACCAATCTGAAGCCTACCCACGGAGAGGACATGTTTAACAGTTCCATACCTTGCTTACCGCACTATTTGTATCGTTACGCATTCGTAGCAGCACTTATTGAATAAAACAATGCAGCACATTTTTGCTTATAATTGCATTTCTTTTTCATACATATGTTCATTCACGGCATGTTGCATCCGTACACTTTGGTACGGCTAATATACACCAAGGGCTTATGTTTCCCGCATTATGGTGTGATGAGTCCGAACACTTTCACAAGTGCGGCACCCCGAACTTATAGCACTATATGCATCGGCTCCGAATCATGTCTTGGGTCAATAGTTGGGTTTGCCCGGCTCCCATGTTTTGGTACCTTACGTTCCGTTATATCGGCTAAGGTAGCACTGGGAGAACCACTGCGATTCCGCCCCAGTTGAGCTGGGTTAACGCCTCAGTGGAGAAAGCTAAAACTGACCGTCATGATGAGGTGAGAGACCGGTCGCTGTTCGAGAGGTTTTTTGCGAGTCCTTAAATACTTATGCCGCTTAGGCGAGGGCGGATCTTGTCCGGCCAAAGGCGTGATAGCGCCCAAATTGACCTTCGAAGACTAGGGCTTCGCTGAAATTTAAATTTATAGAATTCTATGGCTAAGTGAGAGTGTTCAAGCATTATAAGTCCGGTTGCCTTGCTCGCTATGTTGGCGCCTCCTAGATGGACCCAAAATGGGAACAAGAGCGCTCAATTTTATCCCAAACACCCCACAGACTCGTGGCATGGAAATGAAGCCCGACGACTTGCCATCTCTCGATTTGATAAATAGCGCATACGAAGGTAATATTTTAAATTAACAAGCGTTGCTTAGCGATATGAACTAAGTTTTCAGCGATAGGATAACAAAATGCTAGTCTACTCAAATATTACATCTTTGGAGCACTCACCGCAATAGTGTGGGCGCCTTCAGCACACTCTTATAATACATCTCGGGCGTGCGATGCTCCTTGCCCTCCGGTGGCGGGTCCGTCCACGAGCTTCTAGGCATCCATCTTGCCCCAGTGCACCTTTGCGGGCAAGGCCCGACAGGCACCCTCAATACAAGCGGAATGCTTGATAACTTCAACCCACGGGCACGCATCCATCAGCCGCCGCACCATGCGAAGTACCTCCCAGGCATGGCCTCCTTAGGCCACAACCGAACTATGAGGCCCTTCATGGCCTGTTCGCCGCCTTAGGAGCTCGACCAGCTGCTTCACTGGTCGCTAAAACACCGGATGTCCGGCCTCAAAGATATTGAGACCGAAGACCTTCTCCGTCGAGCTCCCTCCTCGGCCCGGTAGAATGCGGCAGCATCGAACACGCTGCGAGGAAGATCTGCGAAGCATACGAGAGCTCCGGTCGGGTAAGCAACAGGTAATTAACACTCACATGCTTACTCTGCATGAAAATGCCTTACCGCTGCTATTTTCTTCACCGCCTCAATCTCTGGAGGGCCTTGTAGGCTTTGGCCTTAGCGGCTTTGGCACTCTCAAGAGCGTTGCAAGCTCGGACTCTCGAGTCTTGAGTCACGCTCAAGTTCTCATGTTTTTTCACGAGATCCGGAGCTCTTGCTGTACCTCCGCCACCCGCGCCTCCTGCTTCTCTCGCTCGGTGCGCTGCGCTCATGGCCGCATTACGTTCGGCCGCTGCCACCGCCTCCGCGTGGTCGCCACCTCGTTAGTGGCCCCTACAATACCTACGTTATCCTTGTCATTTTCTTGCAACCAAATCCTTTTACAGAAGGTACAATTTTCATAAGGTATTACTCACCTTCTTTTTCCTCGAGCTGCTTCTTGGCATGGCCGAGCTCGTTCTCGGACCGCTCGAGGTTCAGTGCGGCGGAGGTCAGCAGCACAGCCTGCAATCCCATATTGACATATTTTTTATGACACCTGCGTTTATCTTTCTAAAGATCCTCAGTCCGACTTTTCTTTCCGAACACCGAACCGAGCATCAGGGGCTCCTTTCTATGTGGTACCATTTTACATATATGGAAATTCTTACCTCAAAGCCTGCTAGAAGGCTACTGCAGGCTTCGGTCAGCCCGCTCTTGGCAAGCTGAACCTTTTGAATCACCGCACTCATAACAGTGCGGTGTTCCTCTTTGATGGAGGCGCCGTTGAGTGCCTCCAGCAAATTATCCGGCACCTCCGGTTGGACGGAGGCAGCCGGCGTCGTGGTCTTGCCCTTCTTACGAAGGGGTCACCCCCGGACTCCGGAGCCACTGTGGCCTCCGGGGCTAAGTCCGGTGCACAGTCCGGGAGGGTGTCCTGTGACACCTCCGGGGCCTCCTCCTCCTGGTGGGTCCTTTTTTTGGAATCCCACCTCGGCGTAGTCCACGGCACGGGGGGTGGAGGCAGTCGGAAGGGAATCCATATCCAACGCACCCAAGGACCCGCTCGATGAAATGGGAAGATCATCCTTGGGCGGACTGCAGGGTTGTATGCGGCATTAGAAAGACATTATGTGGCGAAAAGAAAAAACCTTGAAGTTATTCGGGAGTCCGGATACTTACGATCTCGCCAGGGCTTGGCCCTTGTAGGCCAATCCCCTCGTCGTCATCGGCGTTGGTGGAGAAGTCCGGAGGAAGGGTTCTTCCTTCTTGGACCCTCCGGCCTCCCGGTTAGGCGGCCTTCCTTTTCCTCTCCTCCCCGGCTGGGAGAAGCTTCTTCTTCTTCCTCCTCGTCTTGGGAGAAGATTCGCCGAGAATCCGACAACACCTGGCGTCGGGAGCTCTTTGAGTTCCGTGGCCTCCTTCTTAGCTTTCTTCTCCGGCACCACATGGGTGCGGAGCCAGAACCCAAATCAATCGGGCGTCCGCTGGTCTTCGGCAAAGGAGCGGACAGTTAATCTGTCCGGGCGTCTTCACCAGACACTGTCGAAGAATAGGGAGTCAATCTATGAAAAAGAGTCCGTAAAGGGTAAAATAACTTACCTCGTCGGCTTGGCGCGCGAGCTGTATCCGCGATCTTTGTTAGCGGATGCGGGGGCTCCGGCGCCCTTGAACAGCACCTTCCAGGCATCTTCGTACGTGGTATCGAAGAGCCGGCTCAAGGTTCGGTGTTGTGCCGGATCGAACTCCCACAAATTGAAGTCCCGTTGTTGGCATGGGAGAATCCGGCGGATGAGCATCACCTGGATTACGTCGACAAGCCTGCGATTCTTGTCCACCAGGTTCGGACGCGTGTTTGAGTCCGGATAGCTCGTCTGAATCCCCCACTTCAGGCCCGTCTCTTTCCATGGCGAGGCCGTGGGGAATCAGATCTGAATTGGGGCCACCACCCATTCAGGGTCGCGTGGCTCGGTGATGTAGAACCACCCCGATTGCCACCCCTTTATTGTCTCCACAAAGGAGCCCTCGATTCATAGGACTTTGGCCATCTTGCCGACCATGGCGCCTCCGCACTCCGCTTGGCTGCCCTTCACAACCTTCGGCTTGACACTGAAGGTCTTGAGCCACGAGCCGAAGTGGGGCTGGATGCAGAGGAAGGCCTCGCACACGACGATAAACGCCGAGACGTTGAGGACAAAATTCGGGGCCAGGTCGTGGAAGTCCAGGCCGTAGTAGAACATGAGCCCTCGGACAAATGGGTGAAGTGGAAAACCTAGTCCGCGGAGGAAGTGGGGGAGAAATACCACCCTCTCATGGGGACTGGGGGTTGGAATGAGCTGCCCCGCGTCGGGCAGCCTGTGCGTGATATCGCCGGACAAGTATCCGGCCTCCCGCAGTCTTGTGATGTGCCCCTCCGTGACGGAGGAGGCCATCCATCTGCCTCCCGCTCCTGACATGGTTGGAGAAGGTTGAGGAGGAAAGTGCAGACTTGGGTGCTAGAGCTCGAGTGCACGGGAATGGATGAGCAAAGGAGGAAGAAGGCGTAAGTGAAAGGGTGGATCCATATCCCCTTATATGGGCGGACAAAAACACGTGTCCCCACCGGCCTGGTAAAACTCGCTTATCTCCCAAGCGTCACAATCAATGGCGCGGTTGGGTTACCCACGTCCGTATTGATGGGAATCCGGAATAAGGGAACACGATCTCGCTTGAAAAGGCGTGCCAAGAAACCGCCGCTAAACGCTGAGGTGGAACAATAAAACAATTTGAGTAAAGGCTTGGTAGTGGTGGGACGTCACGCCACAAAATACGTCGCAGATTGATCTTATGTAATATTATTCTCTCTACGGTGGTATGTGGAATTTATTTTTGCGAGCGGACACTATCCTGGTGTTCACAATCTTCTATGAATTATTGGAGGAAGAACCCGCCTTGCAATGCCGAAGACAACATGCGTGCGGACTCGTCGTCATTGAAGCCTGGTTCAGGAGCTCTTGAGGAGTTCGGATTAGGGGTGTCCGGATAGCGAACTATCATCATCGGCGGACTCCAAGACTATGAAGATACAAGATTGAAGACTTCGTCCCGTGTCCGGATGGGACTTTCCTTGGCGTGGAAGGCAAGCTTGGCGATACGGATATGTAGATCTCCTACCTTTGTAACCGACTCTGTGTAACCCTAGCCCTCTCCGATGTCTATATAAACCGGATGGCTTTAGTCCATAGGACAAACAACAATCATACCATAGGCTAGCTTCTAGGGTTTAGCCTCTTTGATCTCGTAGTAGATCCACTCTTGTAACACACATCATCAATATTAATCTAGCAGGACGTAGGGTTTTACCTCCATCAAGAGGGCCCGAACCTGGGTAAAGCATCGTGTCCCTTGTCTCCTGTTACCATCCGCCTAGACGCACAGTTCGGGACCCCCTACCCGAGATCCGCCGGTTTTGACACCGACACCTGCCTTTCGGCGCCGACAAGCACCGCCCAAGCCACCAGAGACCTCCGTGTGGCCACCCCCTCCCCTGTGCGCGCTGCTGCACAGTCACCGCGACCAGAGAGGCGTAGAGCGTGCTCCCTGCCACCGCCGAGCCCCGTGAGGCGGTTCCATCGAGAGCGTGGAGTAACGCCCAAGTTTTGCCAAACTTCGCCGGGGATGGAACCAGTGAACCTATCCGCTGCTGCCCCGACCCCTAAACCTCCCGTTCAACCACCACCGCGCCGTAATCACTACCGGAGTTATCCCGTTCTCGGCCACCGCCTTGGACCGGCTATAAGAGGAGCCCTCGAGCTCGTTCTCGACCCAGCACCACTCCCCCACCTCACCAGAGCCCCGCCTAGCCACTAGGAGGACCTCGAGGATGTCTTCTTCCTCGACTCCGGCCGCCCCAATCCGCCTCGGGCTCCAGCGCGATTCACTTAGGTGAGACCACCCCCGCCTCCCAGATCGTGCCAGTCGCCTCCTACTACACCCAATGCTCTAACCCGAGCCCCAATTCGACTTTTGCAGCCCTCCCCGGCGAGATCCATCAACACCTGAACCACCGTCCGCCGGAGTTGGGGCCGCCGTCGACGTGGTGCTCGCCGACGACCAACTCCACCACCCACAGGTGCGGAAGGACTTAAGGGACCCATAGGTACCCTCCTTTCCCCCTACCTCGCCGTGGATCGCCGTCGGCAATCACCGCAGTCCTCGGGCGCCGGTGCACTCTGGTTTGAAATTCAAACCTGACGGGTGGGACCCCCTCGTCAGCGTTTTCTCTTTTTCAGACTGTTTTTTGAGAACGCCTTCGGGCAGAATACGTTTTCCTTTGGAGTTGGCGTGTTTCTAATCGAAACGTTTTCTGTTTTTATAAACTAACCCCTGGAAACTTTCTGTTTCATTGTAGATGAGTCCCTGGACTAAAACCTTAATAAATTTTAAACTAAAGATGATTTTGAATTGATTCTTTTTCTATCATCTTTATTTTTCTGTCTAGTTTTTTATCATATTTATTCGAAAAATATTTGGAACACTTTTTGTGCACACACGGTATTTACGTTAGTACACGTTTTCTTTATACCGTAGATACCGGAGGAGGTGACGGAACCGCAAACTTCACCGAGCTAGACTCCGACTACTCTGAACCAGGCAAGCATGTTTGAAACTTTGATATGATGAGTGTTTTGCATGTTTGATTGAGTGTTTATTTCATGGCATGTTCATATAAGCAACTGTGAGTATTATATTGCCTGCAAGGCCACTACATGTGAGCTTCGAAACTGGGTGTATTCATTTGATGGAAGACAACTTGATCATGTGGTGACATGAAGGTGGTAAGCTGGTATTGTTGTGGCATGCCAGTCTTACGACAACCGTCTAACTCCAGTGTTAACATGGATCAGATCTCGATCCCGTTCGTTTCCCCCTTCGTGCTGCCACATGTTTTCTGCAAAGAGTGCGGTTTAGTAAGTTGCAAACCTCTTTCCTTGTACACACCAAACAGAGGGACCGCGATGAGGGTTCCATGGCCCTGGATTAAAGCCCGGCATCCGGTCAGGGGGCATGGGTGTTTCCGGTTGGGACCGAGAGGGGGGCACCCCTTAGAGAGAGCGATATAAATTTGATCCCATGCTACTCGAGGTTGTGACCTCCCCATCTTAGAGTTTTTCTTGAACGTTGCCTAAGGTGATTCCTGGCAGCGGGATGTGGAATGGGTGTGTACCGGTTAGATGTGTTTCTTCTAAAATTCCATAAACGGAACTAGTCCCTTGTGACTACTGAAATCCATTAGCTGTGGTTAAAGAGTACAAACTCTGCAGAGTCAAAACCATTCGAGTAACCTTATCTATGGTCAAGGACTGTGGTCAACTCATCTATGTCAGTATCAGTCTCATTGTCCGTCGCAGTGTCAGTCTCAGTGACAATCTCCGGTAAAAGAACATGAGTGTTAAACCCAGCTGAATGTTATTCCGTGGATGGACTAACCCGTTTACTATTATGTGCTGAGTATTTCCTTGGAATGATTTAAATTCGTGAACCGCTTGAACACGAAATATAATCCCTTTATGTGATGTCGCTCAGACGTCTGACTGTGGCATTCTTGTTATTTACTTTCGATATAAGCCCTTTATGTGATGTCGCTCAGACGTCCGACTGTGGCATTCTTGTTATTTACTTTTGATATAAGCCCTTTATGTGATGTCGCTCAGACACCCGACTGTGGCATTCTTGTTATTTACTTTCGATATAAGCCCTTTACGTGATGTCGCTCAGACGTCCGACTGTGGCATTCTTGTTATTTACTTTCGATATAAGCCCTTTTCGAGATGTCACTTAAGACATCCGACTGTTGCACGCACTGTCATTTACATTTCAATATAAGCCCTTTATGCGGTGTCGCCCTGACGCCCGACTGCGGCATGTTAATTTATTTTTCTTTTACCTTTCGAGGCGTCGCTTCAGACACCCGATCGGTCTTCAGTTATTTTATTGGGATTTCGGGAGGACTACCGCCTGAGTTCCCTTTTTATTTAACATGCCTTGCAAATTTATTATCTGAGTGTGCATTGCTGAACTACTCATGTGCATCATGTTTGCATTTGTTATATCTTATGTCCGAAGTGTCTTGCGAGTACATTCAAAGTACTCACCTGGCTTGTTGATTTGGCCGGATGTTGTGAAAGCGATCTTATGGATGAAGAGTTCGATAGCGAGTCCGACGCCTAGAGAGTCCGGTCGATCCGTGCGATCCTGGAATTGGTCACTTGTATCATATACGCTTCTGCTACCTGAATAAAATCATCGAGCCTCACTCCGGCGCTTGATGAGCTGTAAGATTTAGGAGTCACGTCAACCACTCCACTGTGACATATCCACCACCACTTTTATTACGAGTCAGTAGTTATGCCACCATACCCTTGTGTCATATCCGCCTTTATGTACAATATCGGCGTGCTTGTAATAAATTGTTGAGCAGCCTCAGCTCAACCTTGTATAATATTTAGTACTTCTGGATTTCTGTATCAAGGATTTGTCTACTAGTGAGGAGGATTCTCCTATACTGGAAATATAAGGGTCGGTTTCTCAATAAATGTTTTATTGGAAAACCGGTCGTGACACAAGCAAGTCTTATCCATCCCTCCTTTCGGTGTGCACCGGGAGAAGGGACAGCAGGCCTCCGGAACCCCGCCTCTCGTGATCTGTATGGGAGAGGGGCGATCAGGTTTTTGGGGAGCGCACTCGCGCGACTGCTGGCAGCGATGACTTCGTGAACGACAACTTCTTCCCCGACATCGGCAACCTCATCCTCGACGACATGGGCGACAACGTGAACACCAGCGGTGCTGCTCCCGCTGCACCGTATGTGATTCTATCCTTCCTGTTCGAGATCATGGTAGAATTCATGTTTCTAGTATGTGATCTATTCATCTACTATGCTAGTTCACATGATTAGTTTAATCTCTGTCAATGCTGTCATGATCTATTTCCTATTTATTCGGATTAAATATGATAGTAATTTGCTCATATATCCAACAGTCCAAAAACCTGATAATATGTCCACTGCTATGAGTGCCCGATGCCATTTTGTGGCTCGCCGGCGGACATGGTGCATCACCTCACGGATGCGTGCAGCGGTCACTGCTGGCCCTTGGCGGAGAACATCAAGTACGAGACGTGCTACCCGTTCACCATGCCGGAGTCGCTGGAGGATCACCGCCGCCTGCTAGTCTCGGAGGAGGACGACAGCGTCTTCCTCTTGACCGTGGGCACCGGCGAGGCCCGCGCAGGCCACCGCCCCGTCTCTGTAATGTGCGTGAGGGGCGACGCTGCTGACGCTGACACTGACACGAGGCCAATGTACGGGTGCGTGGTCAGTTATAATACCCCTCCGGGTCACGTGGGCGGTGACACCGGCCTCATCGAACGGACTTGGACTCTGGGGAGCTGGGACTATCCCGCCAATGTGGACTTGGAAAACCCATGGCATCCTTTACCCGCCGACGCGGTGCACGGGGACTCCAAGGAGGTTCACCTAGACATACGCATTATCAAGTTAAATGTTGATCCTTAGTCTTCGCTCAATGTAATCCGCTGTCTAAGCATGTGGAGACTTCCATGCAGGATCTTGCTCTATTGGAGTATCACGCATGAATAAAAGTGTATCCGTCTATGGTTTAGTCTAGAATCTTCTATGTATGAATTTTTACTATAGTACTGGTGAAAGACTTACGATGAACCATTTCTTACATCTCCTCTGCCCGCTTGCAAGTCATCCTGATTTAATCCCTCCGTCTAGGTGTATAAGGGCATGGTTAATATTACTTAATAGTATAGCCAACTGTTGACTATAAGAAAGTGACATGTCATCTGTAGCCAACATGTATAACAATCGATACTCAAAAACTAATTCTTAAAGATCATTTCTTGCAAAGCACAATAAGTGTTATTTCTTCACAAGTTTTGGATGCAGGTTGAACAGTTGAACGCTTTTGTTTGCAAAAGATACCTTTTTATCTATTTCACCCGGATGTTTGTGAGCTCTAGAGATGAAATAATATCGAAGAAACCTATCGATACTCGTTACATGAGATGACCCCACATCCTTTGTCAAAATAAACAACTCCCGATCAATGCATTTCACTCTTGATTGCAACGACGGGCACCTTACTACTATAGATTAGTGCGACCAAAAAGTGAACTAACATTATATATAGTACGATAAATGCTGATGCATGTCACCTAAAATTATATCATTCAAAACTATGTTCAAATACGAATCCAACGATATAGTTTTTGTTGACATGCACTAACATTTCGTCAGTTAAATCTTCAGTCAAATTCAATGGGGAACCATGACCGATGTAGTACAAGTGTAGAGGCGGCGCTGCACGGAGTCTCACCTCTCACCTCGCTGTGGCACGGCGATAAAGCCGTCATATCACAAAACCCAACCACTCCCGATAATAAGTACACTGTAGCCAGCACGCAAGTCATGTACCTTTGATCGACAAAGTGGAACCCACAGTACTTAGAATACAAGATTAAGGATGCCATTAACTTTTATAGAGGGAGAATCATACACTAATTAACTCAAATGGATTGGACGTGACTCTATTATTCTCCAACAAGCAACCGGCAAATTTCCTCCCGGGCCGGAGTAGGTTTCTCGGTTTGCATGCGGGTTTAACGGAGGGTTTGATGGAGGCGAGGAGGCGTGTTCAGCCAGGCGTGCGATGGGACGGCGCAGATTATTCGATTTGACAACTACAACCAGTATATTATAAAAACAAAGAAGAATAGTAGAGATAGAGATAAGAATAGAGACTAGGAGGAGCACCATCTCATCGCTTCGTGGGCTACTCTTGCGCTCCATTCAATGTCATGACGTCCCCCCTACAGCCACTCCCTCCTGTGCTCCATTCGGCGGGCGCTGTTGAAATTTGGGGAGCGCAATCTCGTGACTAATAGCAGCGATGACTTCACCGACGACAACTTCTTCCCTGACCTCGGCAACCTCTTCCTCAATGACATGGGCGACAACCTCAACACCAATGGTGCTGCTCCTGTTGCACCGTATGTCTTTCTGTCCTTCCTGTTTGAAATCGTGGTAGAATTCATGTTTCTAGTCTGTGTCCTAGATTCGATCTGTTCATCTACTATGCTAGTCCGCATGATTAGTTTAATCTCTGTTATAGCCGTCATGATTTATTTTGTAGTAAATCTCGTAGTAGCTTGCTCATATATTCAACTGGCGGAACGTCCCCTACAACCACTCACGTTTCATGGACGGCCTGGTCGATGCCTCCAAGGAGCCCTTCGTCTACTACTATGAGTGCCCGGTGCCGTTTTGGGGCTCGCCGGCGGACATCATGCATCACTTGACGCAGGCGTGTGGCAATCACTACTGGCCCTTGGCGAAGAACATCAAGTACGAGACGTGCTACCCGTTCATCGTGCCAGAGTCGCTGGAGGATCAGCACCGCCTGCTAGTCTCGGAGGAGGACGGCAGCGTTTTCCTCTTGATCGCGGCCACCTGCGAGGCCCGCGTAGGCCGCCGCCACATCTCTGTAGTGTGCGTCAGGGGCGACGCCGCAGACACTGACGCTGACACGAGGCCGATGTACGGGTGCATGCTCACTATTACTACCACTCGGAGGTACGCGGGCGGCGACACTGGCTACGCCAAGCATAATTGAACTCTGCCGAGCTGGGACTTTCCCGCCGATGTGGACATGGAAAGGGCACGATGTTATTTGAACCCCAACGATGTGCATGGGGACTCCAAGGAGGTTCACCTGGACATCTGCATTATCAAGTTAAATGTTGATCATTAGTCTTCGCTCAATGTAATCCGCTGTCTAAGCATGTGGAGACTTCCATGCATGATCTTGCTCTATTGGAGTATCGCACATGAATAAAAGTGTATCCATTTATGGTTTAGTCTAGAATCTTCCATGTATGAATTTTTACTACAGTACTGGTGAAAGACTTATGATGAACCATTTCTTACATATCCTCTGCCCCCTCCCAAGTCATCCTGATTTAATCCCTCCGTCTAGGTGTATAAGGGCATGGTTAATACTTAGGCTGGTCATAATGGGAGTAACATAGATTGTAACATAGATGCCACGTAAGCAAAAAAGATGATGTGTCAAGTAATTAATGAGGAGAGAGGCAAATAGAGTAACATAATATGTTACCATCACATAGCGCTTTCCAATGCAAAATGAGTCTACAAAGCAATAAATCAAGATGTATATGTTATCCCACTTATGTTACTACCCACTATAAAGGTAGTAACATAGACTAGTAACATGTACATGTTGCTAGTCTAAGTTACTCCCCACTATGACTAGCCTTAAATAGTATAGCCAACTGTTGGCTATAAGAAAGTGCCATGTCATCTGTAGCCAACATGTATAACAATGGATACTCAAAAACTAATTCTTGAAGATCATTTCCTGCAAAGCACAATAAGAGTTATTTCTTCACAAGTTTTGGATGCAGGTTGAACAGTTGAACGCTTTTGTTTGCAAAAGATACTTTTTATCTATTTCACCCGGATGTTTGTGAGCTCTAGAGATGAAATAATATCCGAACAAACCTATCCAAATGAACTAACGAGGCATCTCCATCTTAATTTTCTCTTGCAAGTCGTGTGTGGTCCCTTCATCGTGAAAATGCTCTGGCCGTCGCATTGATTTGCATGCATGGATTGCACCACCATATTTTCAAAGGAGGAGCAAGCTCTATATTTCAGCCAATGCATGCATGATTTGAGGAATTATGGTTGGGCATGCATGTAGAAAAGGGAGGAGAGTAATTTGCATGCGAGGGATTAAAGGAAGGGAGGCCAGCGGCTAGGCATTCAAAGGAGGCTGCATGAAAGATTACACGGGATCCAGATACTAGTCCCAAAATCAGTTCCTCTTTTTGCGGACATGCCTTGGTACGAGAGATTGACAAGTTAGGCCCTGTAAAAATGGATGGAGGGAGTAGTAGTTCTAGTGTAGAGGGCGGCGCTGCATGGGAGTCTCACCTCTCACCCCGCTCGTGGCGCGGCAGTAAAGCCATCATATCAGAAAACCCAACCACTCCCACTAATAAGTGGCCTGGTAAAATAAACGGACAAGCAACAATCATATCCCTCTGTCTTTTTTGCATTTCATCTCTCTGCATTTACTTTCTCCGGTTCATCTCGCACACTCGATCCCTAGCTACTACTCCTAGGGCCAGTTCTTTTGGCGGCTTCCCCAGCTTTTCCCACAAGACTGGTCACAGTGGAGAGTAACAATAAGGCGTCTCACTCATTTATTTGGGCTTCTAAACTACTATTCCGTCCTGGTTTATTCCTCACCATTGTAATTTGTGCTAAATTTTGACCAAAGATTTAACTGGTTTATTCCTCACCATCGTAATCCCTCCGTCTAGGTGTGTAAGTCATCTTACGAAAACCAAATAACCCCAAAACACTTAGGCGCGGTGCATTAACTTCTACCTCATTTCTTGTTTCTTGACATATCAACCAATAAGAGATAAAGAGTGTGCATGCTTTTAATGACTTGAGATATCAAATACGACATGAAGTGGTTAGTTCATTGCATGCAATACTATTAATTACGAAATAAACATTAATGTTTCTTGTTTCCTCCTCCTCCTTGGTCACGGTGCACAGCCTAAGATGACTTACTCACCTGGACGGATGGAGTAGTGCATGTGACATGCACTAACATTTCATTAGTTAAGTTTATGACCAAAATTTGACACAGATTACAACGGGGACCAATAAACCAAGACGGAGGTAGTAGTTATGGGATTACTAATCTAGAAGCCTAAAAGAACTGGCCCCTGGTACTCCTACTAGTAGTAGTACTCAAGTTGGAATTCCAATTGCACGGTACAACTTGTTAGGCAAAAAATTCAATACAGGGTGTAGGAAGCGGTTTGGGAATTTGCATGCCTTTCCAACCAGTGAGATACTCCGTACAAAGTACGACAGAGAAATAACCACAGAGAAGGAAGATAAAAGTAAACAATCAAACGAGTATTTTTGCATTTGTTTTGCATTGAATCGTTTCACAAGCTTGACTAGTGTTGTTTTTCTACTTTTACAAAAACCGCATCGTAATGTTAAAACGTGCATTTGCACATACATAAGTAATAGTAGTACTCCCTCCGTCTAGGTGTATAAGTCTTCCCTCCTTCTTGGTCATGGTGCACAACCAAAGATGACTTATTGACCTGGACGGAGGGAGTAGCACAGTCTGCAAGCATATATCGAGAGAGACGTGTAGTGCGATAGTATATAGTAAAGTTTGTGCTATATGCACGTACTTGCAAAATGCGTACGAATACACAAGGTTTCCAAACTTTCCCTTTTACATACTTAATTAAGGACGCTAAAAATTCCTGAACATTCAGGATTAAGCATTTTCGTCCCAAAACTAATGAGATCGCCTTACGAAACAAAATTTATACTCCTCCTAAAAGCCACGGACTTCGCAGGAGCGCTATGCTTGCGCCACGAAGTGCCCCAGTGCGCGGCCGTTTCCTAAGCGCCGACACAACGCCTCTTCCTCAGCCTTGCAACTCGCGAGGTGCTGATTGGTGGCTTGGTGGCGGCGCGATCTCACGGTGTGGTGATCCGCGCCAACAGTACTCGTCCTTGCTGGAAGCATGCACCGGTCCACGTGCCGCCTAAGCGTAGATGAGGTGCTTGGCCCGACCGCACTCGTGGTGTCGGCACAGGCGTCCTCCGCCACCCCACGGCCCTCGCAGACGAGCTCTCCCGCCAAAGAGCCAATTGCTCGACTCTCTCGACGCGACATAGGCCTCCCGTGCAGCTTGTTTCATGGTGCGCTTCTCTTCCTCGGCCTTCTTCTCCACCTCTATTTTGGCGCTCTCTCGGAGGCAAAGCCTCCCACAAGGCGACATCCATTTCTTTCCAAAGCTCCTCAAGCAGGGGGCTCGGGCGGCGCGGCGTTCTCCTCAGAAGGGGAGCCGACGTCCTCCGCACGCGCGTCTTTGGCGAGATTGGGAATGCCGACGCGTCCACCTCGATGCGTCGCGGCGAGGAGCGGAATGCTGACGCGTCCTCCTCGACTAGTGGCGGCAAGGAAAGGAACAGCGACGCGTCGCGTCGCGGAGAGGAGCGGAACGCCGACGCGTCCTCCTCGACTAGTGGCGGCGAGGAACGGAATGGCGACGCGTCGCGTAGCGGCGAGGAGTGGAACACCGACGCGTCCTCCTCGACTAGTGGCAGCGAGGAACGGAACAGCGACGCGTGACCGTCCGCGCGGTGCAGCGAGGGGCTCCTAGGGTTTGGGAGGGGCGATGCCATGGTGGTCGACGTGAGAGGGATGGGGAGGAGATAGCGATGAACGTGAACGTGAGGGGGAGGAGATAGCGATGTCGTGGGAGGCGCATTATTTATAGCGAGCAATGGCACACCTACGTAAGATATGGACTGAGCTGATCGACTTAACTGCAGGTCAGTTGCATCATCGACATGTGGGCGAGACCCTGTTGGGCCCATATGTCGCTGACCCAATGCACCTGCGGTTAAGTAACAGCTACATGGGCATATTTGTTGGAGTAAATTACGGGGAGCGAAGGGTGGAAATATTGCTGGTCACAATAGATTGGACGGCGTGGGGAGGAGAGTCATGCATGCAGATTTTTTCACAGGGGTGGAGTGGTGGGACCGCCGGAGGGAGAAGGAGAATTTGGCGGGCATATTGTTTCCACACATGGAGAGGAAAAGATTTGGAGACAAACGGGCTTCCTGCGGTATGGGGAACGGTGCATAATAAGTCATCTTGCATGCGGGCTAGGTATAGTCTCAAGTCATTAAAACATACACGCCCACACATGTTCATATTTCAAGGTGCACTAAATTATTGCATGCGATGATTAAGGCTGGCCATAATGGTGGTATCTTAGCTGGTATCATGCACACGGGAATAGCAAACATGCTGATGTGGCAAAGAATTAAAGAAGAGAGGGGGGGTTAGAGTAACTAGTGTTCATGCATGCATTGGTATACACATTTTTTTTGTGAAGAACGACAACACTAGTTGAGTACTTTTGCAGACTTCAAAAACTATTCCACAATGTGTCAACATTCACAATGTCAAATCAATATTTTTACACTCATTATAAAACGTAGTTATTATACTCATTATAATCAGTACTCCCTCCGTCTAGGTGAGTAAGTCATCTTAGATTGTGCACTCTGACCAAGGAGGAGGGGAAAACGAGAGATCATAATGTTTATTTGCTAATTAGTAGCATTGCATGCAATGAACTAACCACTGCATGTCGTGTTTGGTAGTCTCAAGTAATTAAAAGCATACACACCCACATCTCCTATTGGTTGATATGTCAAGAAACAAGAAACGAGATAGAAGTTAATGCACCGCGCCTAAGTGTTTTGGGATTATTTGGTTTTCATAAGATGACTTATACAAACCTAGACGGAGGGAGTATTGTAGATATTGATACTTTTAGTATAAATTTGGTCGTGGGATTTCAGTGATGCCTGTCAAAGCGTGGAGGAAGCGGAGCTTAGGGCTTGCATTGCCGGTCTCTACATAGGTATTTCTCTTCATAATCCTGTAATTTTAGAGACTGATTGCACTTTTGTGGTAGCATCTCTTGCATCGGGGGACTATGACAGGTCTGCTATGCGTGACCTGAAGATGAAAGCGTTGAGCATCTCGAAGTTGATCAACAATCTTCAATTGTCAAAGATTAGCCGTTCGGCTAATAAGGTGGCACACTTAATCACTAAGTATAGCTTTTACAATAGATTAGATGGTATTCTTGTAAATAACGTACCGCCCTGTGTGGTGAATATTGTATCAAATGAGTGTACTGGTGTGGCTGGTTAATTAGTATAAGGTGGTGTTAAAAAAGTATAAATTTGGTCAAACACTTTGCAAACGATTGACGGGAGTAAAAAGGACCAAAGGGAGTATCATGCATGCGGAGTAGGCAAAAAAATTGCTTGTCTAAAAAAAGGCAAAAAAAATTCTCATTTATAGCCGGTCGAAGTCTCAAAGGGCGCGACCGCGCGAGGGAGGCGAAGGTCGTGGGAGGCGCGATGTTTGACGGAATTAAGTGAAGTTACATCCATGCGTCGGCATGGCGTGCGAACAGGCAGAAGCTATACCGTCAGGCCTATGATATGGGTCTAGTAGACATGACATCTCGTGGGTCCCGCATAGTTCTCGAGAACTCTTTGGGGCTTGCAGCCGTTTATCCACCGGGCAAGCCAGCAACCCCACGCCGTTCGCACGCCCTACTCGTTCCCGTCTTCTACCTTAAAACAGTTCGCTCCCAGTCGTCCCGTCCTTTCACATTAGTTCGCTCCCAGTTTTTTTTTGCGGGTTACAACAATTCAACTTCTCCCAACCCTCCTCCAAAATCCATGGCCTCCCAAATCTTCATGGTCGCCGCTGAGTACCAGGTTAGAGCCATCACCGACGATCAGTTCATCGTCATCTACACACGTGGATCCGAGACGGTGAAAGCATGGCTTGCTCGCTTCCTGCGCATGTTAAATAGTTCAACGGATGAGTGGGTCGCTGCGCTAGATGTTGAGTACACCACAGTCCTGGGACGAGAGCTGGATCTAAAGGACGAAGAGAGGAAGAAGCCCGCTGTGATCCAGGTTTGCGTACATAACGTTTGCTTGGTCTACCACATATGCCATGCCGACGTTGAGTGCCAGGATTTTTAGAACTTCCTCAAGAACAAAAGAGTGAAATTCGTTACTCTAGGCTTTAAGAACGACAGTGACGCCTTGCGTCAGATAGGTCTCATTGTAGGCCAGCCCTTCGATCTCCAGAAGGCAAGCCTGGTGTCCTCCTCTCAACCTTCAATGTTGACCCTGGCAGCAGCCATGATTGATCCTTCGTACGCTAAACTGAAGAAACCTCATCACGAGTTTCATCATGCATGGGAGTCGAAGACATTAGATGAAGATCACATCACATGCGCAGCAATGGATGCCTACCGTTGTTTAAATATCTACAAGGGTTGGATGAAGCGAGCCCAAGGTAGGTTCAAGCAAAGAAGCGTCGGCGAAGAGGAAGAGGAAGAGGGACGAGGACGAAGTCGAGGACGTGTGAGGGAGTCCTGGATTAGGGGGTATCCGGACAGCCGGACTATAACCTTTGGCCGGACTGTTGGACTATGAAGATACAAGATTGAAGACTTCGTCCCGTATCCAGATGGGAATCTCCTTGGCGTGGAAGGCAAGCTTGGGAATACGGATATGTAGATCTCCTCTCATTGTAACTGACTCTGTGTAACCCTAGCCCCCTCCGGTGTCTATATAAACTGGAGGGTTTAGTCCGTAGGACACAACAACAAACAGACAATCATACCATAGGCTAGCTTCTAGGGTTTAGCCTCTCTGATCTCGTGGTAGATCTACTATTGTACTACCCATATCATCAATATTAATCAAGCAGGAGTAGGGTTTTACCTCCATCGAGAGGGCCCGAACCTGGGTAAAAACATCGTGTCCCTTGTCTCCTGTAACCATCCGCCTAAACGCACAGTTCGGGACCCCTACCCGAGATCCGCCGGTTTTGACACCGACATTGGTGCTTTCATTGAGAGTTCCACTGTGCCGTCGCCAGAAGGAAGATGTCTCGTCTCGTCTTTAAAGACGATACTACTGTTGGGGGAGCTTTGGCTGTCGGTCAAACCCTCCGGCTAGGCGGTTTCATTATGGCCGCCTGTTCGGCCACCGCGCCGACGATGACCTCTCGGGCCATCAAAAACAACCTCCATGTCAAATCAGCACTCGCTGAACAGATGGATCCAATGGAGCTCGCTTCTCTAAATGAGCTCTTGGATCGCATCGGCGCCTTGGGAGTCGCCACGGACTATGATCGGACTGGGCTTAAACCCGATCAAAGGGAGATTAACTCTCCGCCGGTCACCCATCATATTGCAGTGGTGGAGGAGCAATGCGGCGACCTCTCCTCTATCTTGAGGACTAACTATGTCCGGATTCCCGAGCTCTTCGAGCTGGATACCCGTTCGCGGGAGGACAACACCATATCCCTGAACTTAGAGTCAGGCAGCGGGCCAGGATTATTGGGCAGCACCCCGGAACCGGAACTTCCAAAATTGGAAACTCCCCGGCCCCTAGATCCCAGATCGCGTAAGGGTTCGGATTCAACTCCACCCACCCACCCAAACATAAGCGATCTTTCCCACATCAGGCAAGAGCCCCAGGAAACAGTACATCACTATTGGGCCAGATTCCTCCTTGCGATGAACAAGGTTAAGGACTGTCGCGAGGAAGACGCAATCTTATTTTTCTGCAATAATTGCACGGACAAGGGAATCCTTATCGCCATAAATCGCCGTGAGTTATCATGCTTCGCTGATTTGGCGTCCATAGTATGAAAATATTGTGCGATGGAAAGTGCCTGGAAAACCGAAACAAACTTTTGGGATAATCCGGCCCTAAATACGAACCCAGTCCGGAATAAAAGGGTGCATTATCACAAGACACCCGGGTCAACTACCAAAAAGCAAAAACCCTCCACAGGGCAGGGAATCGTACTAGAGGGATGGCTCAATGGACCCTGCAAAATTCATAGTACGGAAGGCGTCACACCAACACATAGCCTTAGAGCATGTTGGATACTCCGGCAGGTAGCCAAAAGTGGCGAGGATCTTCTCATCCCAGAAGCCACAGAGCACCATCCCAGGGACAACAATACGGTATTAAAAGTCTTTGAGACTTTCGCATCAAATAATAGGCGAAAGTGAACGCTCCGCAGCCTTGTCGAAATCTAACATGTGGCAACAGTACATCCATGGAGTGACACGACTATTACCTTCAATGCCAGTGATGAACCTAAGTTCCGAACAGCCCGAGCACCATGCATTGGTCCTCGGCCCAATCGTGGACGACTTCGACTCACCAAGGTGCTCATGGGCGGCGGCAGCAGACTAAACCACATCTATGAGAAACCCTTCAAAAATGGAATAGACTGGGCTGCATCGATGGCAGCACAACCTTTAGATGAATAATCCTCGATCGAGAAGCGCTACAGACAGGAAAAATCACACTCGATGTGGTGTTCAGACGCCGAGAATTATAGGTCCAAAGAGATTACATTCCAAGTGGCCCCGTTCAATAGTGGATACCATGCCCTTCTAGGGCGGAGGCGTTCACAATCTTCAAGCCATACCCCATTACGGGTACATGAAGCTCAAAATGCCCGGGCCCAGCGGAATCATCACTCTCGCTAGTGATCCGGATCTGACACTCGCGGAAAACAAGACAGCCGCACTGGCCCTCGAGGCATTATCCGAAGCCCTTGCGGCCGAGGAACTGACTGCACTGCGCTCCACGGTGGACAGGGACGACGTGATGCTCGATAAGAGATCCAAGTCCACCTCCTTTAAAGCAGTGGATGAAACAGTCAAATTCCAAGTCCATCCAACGGACCCTACCAAAACGGCCACCATCGGGGCACAGTTAAACCCCGCCGTGGACGCCGCTCTAAGAGAGTTCTTGCGCGAGAATAGGGACATATTTGCCTAGCATCCTTCAGATATGCCAGGAATCCCATGCAGGCTGGCCGAGCACAGCCTCAATATCCTAAAGGGATTCAAGCATGTCAAGCAGGCTCTTCGGCGTTTCTCTGAGCCTAAGAGACAAGCCATGGGAGAGGAGCTAGCCAAGTTGTTGGAGGCCGGATTCATTAGAGAAATAAAACACCCGGACTGGCTAGCAAACCTGGTGATGGTACCAAAGAAGGACAAATCCTGGCGCATGTGCATCGATTTCAAGGACCTCAACAAGGCTTGCCCAAAGGATCCCTTCCCCCTCCCCCGCATCGATCAAATTATCGATGCTACCGCAGGACACGACTCATTGTGTTTCCTCGATGCATACTCCGGCTACCACCAGATCAAGATGGCGGAGCCCGACCAAGCCGCAACGGCATTCATCACACCATACGGCCCCTTCTGCTTCAACACAATGCCCTTTGGGCTCAAAAACGTCGGCGCAACATATGGCAAGATGATTGGTATATGTCCGCAAACCAGATCGGCAAAACAGTAGAGGCATACGTAGATGATGTGGTCGTCAAAACCAAGCATGTCGACTCTCTAGTAGATGACTTGAGACTCACGTTCGATAACCTCCGAACATATGACATCAAGATCAACCCGGAAAAATGCGTCTTCGGCGTGCCCGCCGGAAAGCTCCTGGGCTTCATCGTATCCGACATAGGAATTGAAGCAAATCCGGCCAATATCCGAGCTCTGTCACAGTTGGATATCCCAACAGACCTCAAACAAGTCCAGAAATTAACAGGATGCATGGCGGCTCTAAGCCGCTTTATCTCCCGCCTGCGAGAAAAGGCATTACCCCTTTATCGCCTCCTTCGGCGCACCGAACACTTAGAGTGGATGGACACCGCCACGGCCGGACTGGAAGAAATAAAGGCCATATTGGCAACCAACCCAGTCCTGGCCGCGCCAAACATTGGCGAACCAATGCTGTTATACATTGCGGCAACTCATCAAGTTGTGAGCGCAGTACTCGTCGTCGAACGAGAAATGGACGGACATAAATTCCCCCTTCAAAAGCCGGTCTATTATGTGTCAACAGTCCTAACTCCATGCAAGTCATGGTACCCGCATTATCAAAAGATAGCATATGCGGTCTTCATGGCATCCCGGAAGCTGCGACACTACTTTCAAGAGTGTTCAATTACAGTAGCCTCGGAAGTGCCACTTAATGATATCATAAACAACCGCGACGCCACGGGCCGGATTGCCAAATGGGCCATTGAGCCCCTCCCGTTCGACATAACTTACAAACCACGGCGAGCCATTAAGTCGCAAGTATTGGACGACTTTGTTGACGAATGGACGGAAGCCGAACTTCCTAAAGAGTATGGCACATATTCCAACTGGGTCATGCACTTTGACGGCTCCAAAATGTTGGCTGGCCTGGGGGCTGGCATCGTTTTGACGTCCCTAACCGGAGATACAGTTCAATACATACTCCAGATAATGTATACGGACTCCAACAACGCAGCCGAATATGAGGCCCTTCTACATGGTCTCCGGATGGCTGTATCCATGGGCATTCAATGCCTAGAGGTGCGCGGGGACTCGAACCTCGCAATATCCCAAATAAATGGACACTTTGATGCCAAGGATCCGAAAATGGAGGGTTATCGCAACACCGTCCTAAAAATGTTAGCTCGGTTCGAGGGGCTCGAATTTCACCATATAGCCCGGGAAAACAATCAGGCGGCAGATGTCCTTGCACGGCGCAAAACACGATGCATCCCTCCCAACATCTTTTTGGAGAGGCTGTTTAAGCCATCCGTAGTATGGGAAGGGGAACCCGGCAATAACAACCCGGACCCAACCGCACTGCCCGATACCGAAAACTCTGATATTGTCGGAGGCTCTGCCACTGAAATAACACCTTCAGCCCACGCTATAATGGCCGTCATCGCCCCATGGACAGAACCATTCCTGGCCTACCTAACTAGGCAGGAACTCCCCGAGGACCAAAATGAGGCACGCTGCATAGTGCGCGATCTAAAGCCTATAAGGTCCATGAGGGAGATCTTTATAAAAAAAGCACAACCGGAGTCCTTCAAAGGTGCATCTCCGAAGAGGAAGGGCGGAATCTTCTGGCAGAAATTCATGCCGGACTCGGCGGCCACCACGCTGCAGCCCGGGCCCTTGTAAGCAAGGCCTTTCGTACAAGTTTTTATTGGCTGACGGCCCGGGCACACGCTCAGGACTTAGTCCAACGCTGCGTTGGTTGCCAGCTTTTTGCAAACCAAAGCCATATGCCACCCACCGCCCTCCAAACAATCCCCATTACCTAGCCCTTCGCGGTCTGGGGGCTCGACATGGTTGGACCCCTTAAAGGGGGAACCCACAAGAAAAAATACTTGCTGGTCATGGTGGATAAATTCACCAAATGGATATAAGCCAAACCTGTTAAAACGGCCGAATCCGGACCGGTGATAGACTTTATATCCGGGGTTGTACACCGTTATGGTGTCCCCCACAGCATCATCACGGATAACGACACGAACTTCACGGCCGACGAGGTAAAACTCTGGTGCAAAAACATGGGCATTAAGCTCGATTATGCTTCCGTCTATCACCCGCAAACTAACGGTCAAGTCGAACAAGCAAATTTCTTATCATGACCGGCATCAAACCCAGATTAGTGCGGTCCCTAAAGGAATCTAACACGCACTGGGTAGAGGAGCTCGACTCCGTACTCTGGGGCTGCGAGACACGCTAATCGCACTACGGATACACACCATTCTTTATGGTATACGGTGCGTAGGCAGTTTGCCTCGCGACATAATCCATGACTCACCTTGCGTGCGCATAAATGAAGAAAGAGAAGCCGAGCTTGATCGGCAGGACAGTTTGGGCGCCTGGAGGAGGAGCGTGGCGTGGCAAAAGCCCGTTCGCATTCTATCAACAAAGAAGCTAGAAGATACCAAAGCAGGAAGTACGGGCCAAAATTATAATATTGGTGAATTAGTTCTACGCCTGGCGGAGAAGAAAAAGGACAAACTCAAGCCCAAGTGGGAGGGTCCCTTCATTATTGACCAAGTTCTAACGGTGGCGTACCATCTCGGGATGCATCGGATAATCGACTCGAGGCCGAACCCATGGGAACGCAGGACTGACCAAGATTCTCGCCAGCGCCGGACTCTGTGTTCGTCTCCTTCCTCTATCCATTTTTTATACACTATTTGTCTCTTTTTTGTCTCCTTCTCCCTTTCTTTCCTCTCACAGCCTTTAAGGGCCAATTTGTGCCTTGTTTAAGATAAACCGACGCTGCTTCTCGCGCTCATTATATTCGGGGCTTCTTTTACGTAAGCTTATTTATTTATACGGGCTTCACGCCCATCACATGTGTCATCCTTCCGCATGTACCTTTTATTCACCATTATATGCATCGATATGACTTAAGTTTTGGCCAAGCTGGGTTGCCTGGCTCTTGTATTTATGCCCTACGTTCCCATTAATTTGGCTAGGGCATAAGGGGATCACCTCTGCGATTGTTACTACCGGGTCAGCCGGATGTGTACCTCAGACTGGGTGAAGCCGAAAGCTAGCGTTCTTAAGGGAATATTCGGTCGGTGAACAAAAGATTTTTTCCTTTTTTATATATATGTGCCCCCAGATGTTTTTTCTGCGTCTCTTCTCGCAGTCCGGACATGCACTTTAGGGCGTGCATCCCAGGGAAAGGAACCCCTAACGGAACTATTCTCCCTGGAAGATGTTTCTTACTAACCATGTAATATAACATAACTAGTTGGGCACTTGTCTGTTCAAGCACTAATGACCCCTACGCCTAGTCTCCATGCATGACCCGGTTCTTACATAACCGAGAGGGTATTCGGATTCACTCCAGACTGTCGGGTCCCAAGGTTGAAGCGAAAAGGTCCACCATGACAAATGATCTACAATCCGGCTAGAAGGCATTATACATGTCACTTTAGATTACATAGTCAATTTGACTAGCTAAATTCCTCTTCTATACCATCCAACAAGCTGTCTAGTCTACAGTCTTATTGGGAATACTTTGCGGCCAATTCTACTTGGCCGTACACTAAGCTCACGGGGATCTCCTTCCCATCGGGCCCCACAGGTCTGACCTCGGCCATGTGGTTTGGGTCAGCCTTCGTGTACCGCGTCTTCACCATGGCCCAGGCTTCCCTAGCACCTTGACGGCAGGCCGATATCTTCCATAATCGGAAGCGTCGCCGCGCTCCCTTCAGCTTCTCCGCAAGCTCTCCAAGGCCTTTGGGCAGGGGGACAAATGGCCATAAGGCCTGGGCAACACCTCGCATCACCCTGCCCGAACTTCGTTAAATGCAGTTGTGGCAACTCACAGTAGAAGATCACCCGCAGACCGGGCATTTCATCCACGGACGACCGTCAAGATACCTACTGAGACATAACTTTCGTTAGTGGGCTTCTTAGCGAACTCTTCTTAAAAGTTCGCTCAAGCACTTATCGAAAATGCCGCGTCGAAGTCACCGATTCTCTTTTTTACGGAGTCCACCACCGAGCACGAACATCCTTCGCCCACGCTCAGCTGGGTGTTGGCATCCTGGAGATTATTTTTCTCCTGCCTAACCTTCGTAAGCACGCTCTTGCCAGCCTTTAGCCGGCATAGGAGATGTTGCTCATCCGGATTTCCTCCGGCGCCTTCTGCAATATTTATTGTCAGATTCGCACATATGTTGCATTATATGTGGTACCTATCATTTGAAACATGCACTACCAGAGGGGGTCTTCTTGGACTCCTCTTCTGCAGCTAGTGCGGCCTGAAGTTGGGCCTTGCACTTTTCCAGCTCTTGAGATAATTGGGTATTCTGCTCTGTAAGAATCTGCGCAAATAATGATCCTTAAATCAGTTGTGCCAACTGTTTCAAGTCTCGGGGGCTACTGCTATACATAATCATCAAACTTTCTTACCCGTATATCCTTTACATACTGATCCGTGGCTCTGGCAAGACTATTTTGAGTAGCACGGAGGTACGCGTCTCCCGAGTTGAAGGCATCAAAAGCCTCTGGGGAGAAATAAGCGTCGCGGAGTACGGCCCGACGACGCCTGTGGTTCATGGCGCTCTCCACTTCAGAATTGGTGGCAGATATTATGTCCGCGTCCTCTTTCGGAGGTGCCCTGTGTTAGCTTCCGCTTCCATGTCTGGCCTCGGTTCCTGGCTAGTAGAGGCGTGATCGGCGATCTCTCCGGATATAGACCGGCGAGCGCTTTTCCTTAATCAAAACATGGGCATTACGGCATGTCAAAATATGATGATCGCGGAATGGGGTTTTGAAAAATACCTCTGTGCCGGCGTCTTCGTCCGGACCGCTCTCCTTTTCATCCGGCCCAGTTTTGGCGCTCCTTGTTGGCGATTCGCCGCGGGCTCAGCCTGGTGTCCCGAGGACCTTCCCTATAGAATGTCGTATAAGTACGATAGGTGAGTGTCGGATTTTGGGTTCCGGCAGACCCTTGAGGTTCGAACACTGGGGTGCACGCGAGATCTCGCCCTCTACCTACCTGCACCCCGCTGCCTCTCTAGGATCTAAATTACGAAAGGAACAACACAAGAGACACAAGGTTTATACTAGTTCAGGCCACCGTTGTGGTGTAATACCCTACTCTAGTTTGTGGTGTGGTGGATTGCCTCTTGGGCTGTTGGTGATGAACAATAGAAGGAAGAACAGCCTCACGAGGGTCTGTTGGCGTTGGGCGATGAACTGCTT
This sequence comes from Aegilops longissima, assembly GCA_021605205.1. NCBI lineage: Eukaryota > Viridiplantae > Streptophyta > Magnoliopsida > Poales > Poaceae > Aegilops > Aegilops longissima. Next base: position 312,852,757 of record CM038682.1, read on the forward strand.
GGGAGGTGGCTCTCTCTCTCTCTCTCTCTCTCTCTCTCTCTCTCTCTCTCTCTCTCTCTCTCTCTCTCTCTCTCTTTCTCTCTTGGTGAGATTTGATCCCTCTAGCTCTGCCTGCTCAAGATGCCGCCCTCCTTCTACCCTGTGGGAGGCTAGTCCTATTTATAGACAGAGGCCCTGGGCCTCTTCCCAAATATTGAGCAGGTAGGGTGCCAACAATTGGCCATTTTGAAGGGGAACATCTGGTACACTTATCCTAACTAAAGTTGGTCCTCCTCACAAAGGCTCGTGGTGAGTGGCCGGCTTGGGCTCCACAATGACTTCCTTCCTGCCGTTAGGCTGGTCTTGGTCTTGTTGCACCGAAATGGGCGCCTTTGCTTGTTGCTCTCGCTTTGCACTTGCTCCCTTTGCACCAAAGAGGAAAGGAGGACAACTGCTGCGGGCTGGGCGCCTTGGTCGTCATGGCTTGCGTCATGGGCACCTCGTGAGGTACCCCGCCTTGATCTCTCCGCCTCCTCGCGATCCAGCCTAATGAGGCCGTGCCTGGGGAGGCTCCCTGTCACCCGCCCCGTGAGGCTTGGTCCCTCGTGAGGGTCTTGAGCTTTTGTTGGTGAAGATGGGCCGTGATGGGCCCCCTTTGAGCCACGCCACAGGCCGCAGGAAGGCAAGTCTGGGGACCTCCGTTCCCAGAACGCCGACAGTGAGGCATGTGGAGAGGGATACCTTCCAAAAGTTGGAACTTTGGTCTCGCTTACCTGTGAGGCAGGGAGAAGCCCCGGATAGTCGGCTATAATAGCCACCATGGCCTCATCGCGGCTTAATTGGTAAAATGTCATGTCTATGAGCTCCACGAATATGTCCGGATCCTCTTGGAGGCCGGGGTCGAGGGACCGTTCCGGATCCTCTGGTTGTGGAGATGGGCCAGATCCCATTCAC